>VXAZ01006530.1:806443-1058277 GCA_013399875.1 Gymnorhina tibicen
AGTCTCTCCCGCGGCGGCGGCCGCGCTCCCCCGGCCCGGCCCCGCTCCCCCGGGGCTCCCGCACCGCCGGTGGGCGCCGAAGGCGTCGGGAGGGGACCGGGGAGGCGATGCCGCCGGCGGCGGGGAGCCCTCGGGGACGGCAGAGCCCTAAACTTGGGCACCCTAAAACCCGCTGCGGGCGCAGCCCAGGTGCCGAGCTGGAGGGGCACGCAAAACCTGCCGCTCCGGCACGGCTGTCTGGGGTTAAACTGTCGGCAGCTGCTGGTTTGGACTAAATGAAATTGCAATTCTCCTCTCTTTCACCGACTCACCCCAGCAAGGTGTTTCTTCAGAAGGGAGATGCACGCTTTCAGGGTCGCCTTCATCACAAGGGTGGCATCCCCGGTTTTCAGTTACTTCGTTTCGGAAGAAGCAAATGCCTCCCCAAGAAGACAGGTGTCAGTGCATGAGCCTTTCAGTGCACTAGCCACGCACTTGTTCTGATCATCACTTTGTGTCTCGGGGAGAGTTTATTGACGGAGGAGGAGGAGGCAGATTTATAAGTTGTTAAGATAGAACAAATCACGGTATTTTAAATGTGCAACTCCTGTTACTACAGAAGCTATTTGTCAGTAACTGGAGCATAAGCAATAATATGTTTTAAGTGGTAAGTGTGGAGAAACTTGCGTCTGCGCAGGTGGCCAGCTCTGAGGTCCCACGGCAGGCTGGCACGCTCGTCGTGCTGCAGGGTGATGAAGGGCAGGGCACTGACGGAACCTTCTCCAGAATTTAAAGGACAAAGCAACCTGTCCTGCTCTAGGTAAAGGGATCAACATTTCTGTGAATTTGCTTTCCCGAGGGGGTTCTTTATTGTCAAAGACTTTTTAGCTCCATGTTTGCCAGGGAAGAAGATGCATACATTTTTGGAATAATTGATTCTCTTAAAACTTGAGAAAACGACGAGCCAGAGCACTTTAAGCTATCCTGAGTTACATATACTCAAATCTTCATTATCTGATTACAGCACTTATATTTATTATTTTCAAAGGGTAAAAGTATTTTTATATATCTATTAGAGTTTGTATTAAGGTTCTTGTAGTTAATGAAACATTTAAAGGGGTTTGCAGTGTAGCTCCAATACTTACCTTTCAGGCATGCTTTGTCACAACTCGTTTATGCTATTTCACAACTAGTTTAATTTTAGCAGTATAATTTGAGAGACTTCTATACGGGCGAAACTGAGGTTGTACTGATTCCTGGTTTTTTCCCTTTTTATTCTTTATACTTGGGTGGAGTTGAAAGCACTTATTCAGATTTATCCCCAGTTGCATTAGGCATAAATTTGCCCATTATATTTACTCTTCACTGGAATGATAACAAAGAGATGAGGAAATACATAATAAAAGAAGAGTGCTAAATTTACTGAGATTACATTATTCCAATAAACCACTGTTCCTCCTAATCATCATAAAAGAAGAAAGAAAATATTGATGGTGTATCTGTAAGATATCTCAACTTTTTGAGATATACTTAGTTGGTAGCAATGTCCATTGTAATCCTCCACAGATATATAGAACCAAGGAACAGAACCACTGCTATATTTCTGATTTTAAATCAGTCAACTCCATGTCAATATTATCTAGTGCTCTAAGACTGAGATTACAAATAACCTTCTCAATCTAGCCTTGGAAATCAAACCTGGACAAGAGACCCAAGGGAGGCAATAATAAGATGGCAAAGCCACCATGTGGTACAGAGAAACTAGCTCTGCCCAGTGTGCTTTGAACCAACCACTTGAGTCATCAGACTACTCTGATATGTTTTAAACTGCTGGTTGTACTTATATAAGAAGTCTATTTCTAAAAGGTCAGATAATCTAGTAAATGTAAAGCCAAATTATAACCAGTGTTATTCTTTGCAACAGTACGGCAAGATATAAAGCTCATACTTAAAGGTAGACTTATAAGGGAGCCTGTGGTAAGACTCATAAATCCGACATCGGACTCAAGAAGCTGTAGGAGACTTTGTGGCCCTGGATGAAGAGAGAGGCTCAGCTGTGGCAAATGCTCTGCACAGAGGGTGGGAAGGCAGCTGGCCAAGGGACCTCAAGGGCCAGCTGGGAACGCGTAGCAGAAGGGCAAGATTAGTTCCAGCTGGGCTGGACAGGAACCTGAACAGGCGTCTTTTGGCCAGTCCCACTGCTTAGCCATGAAACTGGGCATCGTGAGCTTCTGACTGTTTGTAAACAGCTCTCTTCTCACACCTGCTACTGGATTTATGTTTATAGACATACCTATACCTGGACATGATTCATCTTACGAGAAGCCTGGCAGCTCTATAAAACATGCAGAAGGCCTTGCCATTGGCTTCTTCACTGCCCTGTCTCCAGATGCCCCTTGTACTGTTGCTGCAGCCAAGGCAGGGTTACCCAAGCAGGCATCCAAAAGTGCCCCCTTAGAGCTGGCACCAGACCTTCCCTTGGGTGCACTGGCAATTTCCCCCAGAGAGAGGAAAAAGAAAGTTCAGTGTATGATTTCACTGTCTAGAAAACAGCCCCATCTATTTTCTCAGCAACTGCTTAAGGAGGGACTGACTTACAGCATCAGATGGCTGCCTTCTGCGTTATCTCTGAAGTAAAGCAATGGTGTTCCCTGCATCATGCTGTCCTCTAAGAGGAGAAGTTATCAATAACTGTTTAATGGGAAGATTTTTTCTATTTTCTTAGACTTTTTAAATGTTTAATACATCTCTACTGCATTTTTCTTTCCCTGCATTGTCCTTGGTCAATAAAAATAAGTTATGAAGCAGGGGGACATGGTAGCAGGTGGCATGATGAATTACCTCTTTAAGAAGCAATGTTCTTTTCCACTATGGATGTAATGTTCTTCCCAGGTAGTTGTAAGAGGGCTCTTCTGTAGGACCTCTTAGTAATTTTGGAAAGAGAATTAAACTCTCTGTGTACTTTGAAAAGGTTTTAGCAGACTTATGTATAGTTGAGTTCCAATGAAACTCCTCCTCCATTTGTGAGTAATGAAGTAAATAGAATCAGGTTTGCATTTCTGTAGTGACCTAGTTTTTATTGCTAACACTTACAAGCAAGACATCAACCAAGTTGTGTCGTAACACAACATAATACTGTAATTCAGATTGTATCCAGCCTGCAGAACTGAGCAAAATTCAAACTGGAAACCTTTTTAAAGATGTCATTCAACTAACAGCATTCCCTGCCAGGTTCAGATAAAATAGTTTTAATTTATAGTTTAAATTTATAGTTTAATTTTTTTTTCACATCACTAAAATAAAATGCTAAATAGTACATTTAAGTTTTTATCTTTCCATGTGTAAAGGCTCTCAGAGAATAGACTTAGAATTGAGTATCTCTATACCCTCAGCTGGAGTTAAGGTGGAGAGTCTTAGCTGCTTCGTCACCCAGGTTTCCATAAGGAAGGGTGTGGGAGACATAGCTCCCTGACCAAGTGGCCTCATGCCTTGAAGCAGCCTGACCACAGAGATTTCTCCTTCTAGAAACTGCCTCTTCCCATCCTGAGCTCATTTCAAACACTGCCATCTAGAAGAGGTGGAAGAAGTACCCAGTGTAGGATTTAGCTGTAACAAAAATACACAAATCCCACTGGGTGGCTGCTGCTGGAGGAGATGTTTAAATTCACTTTAATTCACATTGTGAGTGCTTTTCTGGGTTTAGGTTTGTAAAGGGCCCTCTGTGGTTTCTGTATGTGTCCAGGGTCACTCTGCTCAGGGCACTTTCCACAGCCCTTGCTGGGCTGGACCACAGCACAACCAGGGTCAGGCTCAGAGCCTGCTTCTCTCACCCTCAAAAAGTAGAGCCCTGCAAAAGTTTCATCTGTTGTCAAATGTAGGAACCAGAGAAGGCTCTAAGAATTCTATGGGACAAAAAAAGGGTGCAAAAACCAGGGTTGTGTTGAAAGCCCAGTGTTCAGAGCACTCAGTGTGGGAGAGGGAAGACCTCCATTGTTTTCGCTTTGCAGCTAATGTAGTTTAATGCCAAGTTACAGAATCAAATCTGGAAACCAGCACTAAAGCTGGTCTGTGTGCCAAAGCCACTGCCCCATGGCATCACTGCCTCATTCTGATACATCCCACAGATGCTGAGTATGTCCAGGTTAGGGTTAGGGTGTCCAGAAGCTGGCAAATAGAGCACAGTCAGTGCTTGTATGGCAAAAAAGGGATTTATATTTGAATTGTTCTAGACCTCTAGCTGTGTGGATGGGTGCTTTAACCACGAGTCTGTTGGGGATGTGGCTGAATCATGGCTCTGTGAGACGAGCTGCTTCACTGGGCTGATGTTTGTTGGCATCGCTGCAGAGCTATAGTTTAGTTCATCCCCGGGGTAAGGTGTCTGCTCAGGAGTGAGAATGTAAAGTTAAAAATACGGAGTGTAAACCTAAAAGCTGTTCAAGGCATTATGTAACTATGGAAGATATCAACTGTGAAAGTGAAAAAGTTATGTTATTGTCAAGCAAATAAAGCAGGTACTTTCCATCACAAATGTCTAAAGACTTCAGTAATGGAGATTATTTCTGTTAGCAGTATCTGATACTCTCTCTTGCTGAAGTTCTGAGCTGTCATCAACCTCCTACTAGATGTTGCTGGAAAAAGGAAGGAAGCCTTTAATTCCCAGCCTAAGCCTGCATGTCAAGTATTTCGGTAGTTACATAAAGTTTTCAATAGTTGTTACATATACACTTCTTATTTTTAACTCTACACTCTCACTGCTCATTTTGCTTTTTCACCTTCTTCCAGCTCTCACCCTTCATCTGTTCCCAGAAGCCTTCTGCCTCAATCAAGCTTTCACAAGCACTGTCATTAACAATAGATAAAGATCTTTTAAATAAATTATTATCTTTACTCCGAGAGGTCCAGATGACCAGATGTGCTAATGCAAGAGATCTGTTTGCCTGGGGGAGCCTGTGTTCTTGTTAAAACCAAGTTTGAACTAGCTTAGAGTCGCACCAATTTCAGCTGACACAAGTACAGTATCATTTACCTCTTGTTTCATCCACTGTAGCACTGTGTTATGAAGGTTATGAAGATGCATCTACAAAACGTGTTAGATTAATTGCAGGTGGAAACTCTGGGTAACATAAGTCACTGAGCCCTAGGAGTGAACAGAACCAAGGTGAGCCCTAGTGGGCAGGCTTGTCATGAAAGTTTATGAAGTTTAAAAAGTACTACTCAAATACTTATCAAAAAAGCCTCCTCTTCAAACCAAACTTTTTATCTTGAAGTATTCAAAGAGAGAAAAATCATGTAGCACACTGAGATCCATGTAGGTATAGGAGAGTGGCACGGCACATGGAGAATTCTGTCCATATTCTAGACCCATTGAAGTGTAGCTGGAGTATGGAAAAATCATTGCAAACATCTGTTCTTGCATGTGGTTGCACTAGTTTAGTTCTAGACTTACCTATGTTATCAGTAATACTGAGATGTGGGGCTGAATTCCACCGCATATTCTGTATTTCTGATCTGAATGGTTTGACTTGGTAATCCTAAAGGTCTTTTCCAACCTAAATATTTCTATGATTCTGTGAATTGTGGTCATCAATACAAAGAGGAGTCCAACCCTGTAGACAGGTTCCCCATATGATTAACGATCTCCATCATGATCCCTGTTCTTACATTCTGCTTCAAACAGAAAGCTTTGCAGAGAGCCACAGATAGCAAGGATGCAGTCATATTTAATTCAAAGGTATAAAAGTAGGAAGTGAGCATTCACTTTATTATGTTGCTAATGAATTATAAAATGTATATCATCAAAATAAATATTCTTGAAATTGCTTCCTAATGAATCACTTACACAATGTGCCTACTCAGTTGTGTCAATGATTAATTATATTCTTGCCTCCTTCCTGGAATACAAATGCTTTTATTAAAGCAATCCAATGACAGTAAGACAACAGACTCATTCTTATGGTCATTCATTTGGTTATGGATTGATAGAGTATTCCTTTCAGCGTCTTCAGAGTGCATCTGAACAGCTGCAAGTGGCTGTGACATAAATGAAAGTTCATGTCACCTTAAGCAGAATGAGATGAAAGACAGTCTATTCATCCAGTTTCAGCTTATCAGTGCACAGTCATTAAATACTAATATTATCTGGAGCACTGTGATAAATACAGAGCATACCGTGCCAGCTGCAGGCGTCATCAGATGGGAGCCTTTTTACAACATTCTGATGCACAGAGGCAAATTATTCCAGAATATTAAACATTTCATTAGTTCTCAGCTTCAAGATACAGCTTTAGAAGTGGCCAGTCTCGTGGAAAAAATCATTATCACCAAATGCAATACTTACAAATTGGTATTTATGAAGTTCAGCGACTGCCACTATGAAAGAGCCTCAGAAACCTTTGTGTAGGTGAGTGACATCGTTCTGCAAGGCTGAAAAGCAGTTGCTTATTTGCATAATGGCATTCGCCTCATTGTTGAAAGATTAGGATTCATTTAATGAAAGTGGTCATGGGCAGAGAAAAATGCTTTTGTACTGAATTTAAATAAGCTCAATCCTGAGCTTAGGTATTCCTCTTTGGCTTCCTAGCACAAGACATGTGGAAAACCTTGACTGCCAGCTGTCCTTGGCACTGATGTGCTTCATGTCAGTGGAGATAATTAATAATGTTGCTTCTTATGGCCAGCTGCTTGGATGTCAGTAAGCAGGTTACTTTAATCTAGTAAGTCAACATCTGCAATTACATGGAAGGAAAGGAGCACTGGAGAATTCATTTAGTACGGTCTGTCTTGCATAATGCAAAGTGACCAATTTACGATGACCGGAGATGAGAAAGGGTGGCAGTAACTAGGAATATACCACATGTGGCTGTGGGATGCAATTCTTTCAAGGTATATGGTTTAGCTAAAATCGATGAAAGTTAAAAGAAAAACTGAAATACAATTAAGCCATTATGAAGAATATCCAGACATAGAGTCCATCTTTTATGTGCTCTCTGTATTAAAAATGTTTGATTCAAGTGAAATTTTAGTAAAAATATTCTCAGAGTTACCTTGTACATAGGCTGCAGCAAAACAAAATCAGTAATTTACAGAAGAAAAAAGTAAAGGTTTTTAAAATGTGAGTATTTTGTAAATGTTTTGGATGACAAAGAAAAGGCAGAGTGCCTGAACCACAGCTGACTGCATTTGATAGTGCTCTTTTTCTTCAAAGTGCAACAATTACATGTAGGGAAAATGACATTTAAAAAAAAACCACAGCAAAGAAGAACACAATTTCCTTCACCTATAAACATTCCTCTTTCTTGGTTCAATCCTGCCTTTGTTTTTGCACATGCATCTCACTGAATTTAGTTAGTAGCCCTCTGGACAGCCCCTCTCCAAATCCATCATGGAGAAGGAGACCCTTGCTGAGTTCAGAGGAGCTTAAGGGTAGCTCTGGATGAGGAAGGATTTGGAGTAGGTTCTACATGGGGCAGAACCCACATCCTGTTTGCACTGACTCTGTCCCTTTCGGCAGTGAGGTCCTGTGGCCTGGCCAGCCCGGACAAGGCAGGTTCTCACCATGGGTGGCAGGATGATGGGTGCTTCCCAGGCCTGTGCATGGTTGGGAGCAAGTCCTGCAGGATGTGTGGCAGGGAGGGAGGGAAAAGCCAAGTAAAGGCTCTGTCCTTGCAGTCTGCTGGGGTTATCCTGCCTGGGCAGAGCTGCGGCCCGTGCCTCTGTACTGCGTATGGAGCCATGCGAGGGAGGGCAGAGGTGCTGAATGCAGGGGAGCAGTCCTCTCCTCCTGGTCCAGGCCCTGACTTGGAACTGTCTCCCTAGTTTGCTTGGGCAGAGAAGCCCTTGCAAGAGCTACTCGGCCATTTCTGGCAAAATCTGGTTTTCCCTGATACTGCCAGGAAGCGCCTGGCTAGCCGGGCTCATTAGCCTGAAGTAGCATCTGTGACCAGCTTCCTGACGCATTAATTCACTTGTGCCTTCCTCATTCCTTCAGGTACAGATGAAAAAAGATACAAGCATTGGGGAGCCAGCCCACTGTCTGTGTGGTGTGGCATCAGGAGAGCTGCTGTTTCCTCAGAAAAACTCACCCAGGGCTTCCATGGCACCAGAGAGCATCTGGCTCCTGGACCATTCCCACAGATCCCTCCCTCCTCCTCACCTGCAGATGCTCGTCCAGACCCTGCCCATATGCAGGACCAGACTGACCATGGGAAACAGCCAGAGAAGAAGCAATTATTAATTGGGTTAATAATCTTCATTGTGACTACAGAAGCAGATTTCTGTGCCATGGAAATCAGCAGGAAGGTACAAGTGCAACAGAATATGAAAATTAGTGAGTCCTGGTACGTCAGGGCTTGGAGACTTCTTTTCCCCAAACAGGAACGTGCTGCTGTTGTCACTGAGCAGCATGTACATGAAGCACCTCTGCTGTCTGTATATTAGCTGTACAAACATATTACTGAGACAGCCCAGTGGGGGGGAAAATGAACACATTAAGGGAGGATGGAGGTCAGAATATACGTACTCATACCAGGCACACGTACACAAGCTTAGATAAGAAAATGGATAACAATTGAAATTCAATTTAGGGACTTCATGGCTTATTTTTTCTGGAAAGTGTCATCCGCTTCAACATATTGCTTTATCTTGTTCTCCCTTAATAAGGATATTGTCTTTCAATTGAGTTAACTCTCCTTGTTGCTTAATTACTTTAAAAGAGGATCTCAATTACTCTTTTCATAATCTGTTGTCAGGCATGTTTGCCTGCACTTATTTATAGCAACGGAGAAATTTTTTTCTTTAGTCTTTTCTGGTGCTACCTTTACAATTTGCAATGTATGCTCTGGCTAAACACTTTCAGCCAAAAGGATGACATAGACAGATCTAATTGCAGACGTATAGGCTAAGATGTACCTTCAGTGGGATTGCTCTCAAAAATGAGGCTGTTCAGAAGTATTTATGAAAGTGGCAACTAAATTGTTTTTTCTGGAGGCTGGAAATTTGGGAAGGTCATTCTGCTTATTAATGTGGATTGCCTGCCATAATGCCAACAGGCTGTGTATCACCGCACACATGAAATTAATAAATGCTACTAAAATCTGCACTGCTTTTGCAGTTATTATGTGCACAGAAAATTATATCTGTAAGAGTATCTGAGCATGGATGACATGCTCAAATACTATAATGATTGGCTGCATATGGAAATCAAAGGAGAATAAATAAAAATACCATGCTATTCTTTTTTATTCCTGCTTCAGAGCTTTATTTTCCGAAGTAAACATGTGTGGACAGATATGTATCAGAGCTTTATCCAAGTTAATTTTCAAATCACAGCCCTCTGAGCAGGCTAATTTACTGTGCTATGGCATTTCTGTGCAACAGCTGTAAAGTAGACATACCTGGTTTAGTGTGAAGCTAACTCAGAGCTGTCTGTGCTTGCTTAGTCCTGCAGGCACATAGATGCACTAGAAATCATGTCCAGAAGTTTTCAAGAAGAGAGATGGAACCTAGGGGGGTTAATATTTTACTTTTTTTTGGTTACTATTTGCACTGGTTACAAAGCATTACACAGGAAAAAATAAGATGTGGAAACACAATTTACTATACTACATTTTACCAAATGGTCTGTGGAGTAAAGCAACAACAAACTAAAAAACAACTTTGAGAGAGTGATATGGCTGCAGAACTCCAAAATATTTCCCAATGTGCTGATCAGCTCATGTTTATCATTAAACAATACTGTAGCACTAGCTGAAATACAATGAATAACACAAGATCCAACTTGAACAGTGTGAGAATCTCATCCTGCTGCAAATTGCTGGGAAGGGAAGAGAAAGGAAGGGAAGAGCAAACTAATGTGAAAAACATGCAAAGCACAAACATTAGGCTGGATTTAGAGAGCTGCAAGTTATTTTATGAGCATTATAAATGGGATATTTTTTCATTTAAATTAAGATTTTGCGATCTCATCTAGCTTACTTTATAACCCAAGCATCAGCACTAAAATGAATATCAATAAGCAGTTGAAAACATTTGCAGATAATCTAGTCTCAGTCTACACAGACTACATGTGTAGTTGTGTAACCCACATGTGCAGGCCAAGCAAGCAGTGCTGCAGCCGGGTGATTTGCAGGAAGCAATTTCTCTGTTTGGCTCCACAGCCTGCAGTTCTGTGCCTGGGGAGCCGCTGATTCTCCTGCTAATGCACCCTGCAAGCTTTGTGCTCCTTTTTGTCAGATGAGGCTCGAATGAAGGAGTATCCAGAAATAACGGGATCACCTACTACATTAGATTTCATCCTGATCTTTTATACTGAGATAATAATTTAATGCCTCATTCATGAGTTTCGATACCCCTTCCTACACTAGTGGAAAACAGGCAGGAGATCTTCAATTGTGGTTGCCAGACCTTCTCTGGAATCTTGCTGACTTCTTGATGTGGATGATTTCCTCTGGAAATGAGTGCCGGATAATAAGTCATTTGGAAAATCATCTCTTTCCTCAGTGATAGATTCCCTGCATGCTCATTTCACCAAGGAAATTTTCTTGGCTGGAATAACAGCAATCCCTTTTGTTAGAGAATAATTATTATCATTTTTATAGATGAACATCACCTTCTTAGACCTTCAGTCCTTTGAAAATGTCAGCAACAATTGAATAAGAAAAAGCTGGCTGTGCTGTCTACTGTAATTTCCAAAAGGCTTTCAGCAAGGTCCTTCACCAGAAGCTCTTAAGGAAGCAAAGCAGCTGTGTGGCAAAAGGGAAAGTTCATGTGTGGATAAATAATTTATTAAAAGAAAGAAACCAAAGGGTGGGAGAAAATGGCATTCTTCATGTTGAAGTGAGATTGTAAGGGGAGTCCTGCAAGAAATTCTTACTGGCACTTGTGCTTTTCAACACTGTTGCACAGGACATGGAAGCAGGGTGAGGAGTGGGGTTTGCTGATAATATGATGTTAATAACTTATTCTGGATAGCAAAGATGATTATGCAGACTTGCAGAAGGAGCCTGCTAGATTGAGTGGGCAATAAAATGACAGATGAAATTTGATGTAGACAAATATGAAGGTGAAGGAAAACCAATCCTGTTTTCATATACAAAAAGATGGGTTGGTTTCTTCCCTCAACAGCAAAAGCTCTGGGCTATGACAGATAGTGCCATGAAAACTATTCATGTTTGTTATCAGTATGCAATCCAAGGAAAAGCAAGTAAGAACAATTGCCAGGAAAGAAAGAAAGAGAAAACTGGACATCATCATCATGCCACTTCATATGTCCATGATTTCTCATTCCTTCTATTCTGCATGCAGTTCTGGTCTTTCTTCCTCAAAAAGGTGTAGAGATGCTGAAAAAGTTTCAGAAAAGGGCAATAGGGATGATCAACAGTATGAAACTGCTTCCATATGATGAACAACAAGAGGAAGGGAGTGAAACCGTCTGAAAAGGAGTCAATGAAATAGCAAGGAAGGGAACCAGCACAAAAGTTAACGAAGTCATGAAAGGCATTGGAAGAAAGGATCAACAGCACACTCCTGGTAGAGGAATGGGGCACTGGCAGATGGAAGTAGTAGGAAACAGGTTCAGCTGACAGCACTGGAGGTTGTTCCACTCTCAGGGTGTCCCTGGGCTGTGAGCTCCTGCTCACAGACATGGATGTCCACAGTTTGCATGTACTCAAGGGGCACAGGACAAACTCATGGAAAAGCGCTTTGCTGAGGATTACAGGATGCTGCAAGTCACTTGCAGTCACTGCTGGAGACAAGGCACCACCTTAAGAACATTTATGGTCGTACGTTGCAATCAGCAGCTTTAAATGCTGAAAAAAAAGAAGAAAAGCAGAACCTTTTTTTTTGGCCTAGGATAAGTGATTCCTAATCAGAAATTTGGAAACAGAAACCTACAGTGAAAAGACAAATGCTGTTTGACCCTTTACATTTGAGCCTGGTGTGGCACCCTTCCAACTTACTTTCCTTCCTTGTCTGTACCAGCTGAGAGCACTCATGGGGAACCCCTTGTTTGAGTAAAAGCCGTGTTTGTGGCCAGTGTGGTCCCTGAACTTGTTTCCACCACTCAACTGTAGTACAATGCAATGTTATTAAAAGCATTCGGTTTTTCAATAAAGGTGGGACTCCTTTGGCCAAAACCACATTAAACATGACACTGAATCAGCTTGGGAGCTATCAAAATGTCCCGATCACTTTTATCACTCCTACCCAGCTCAGCTCACACTGCTACTTAACCTTAAGAAATTATCGAAGAAAATACAATTGTGTAAAAACTACTGAGCATGATTTCAATCTGCGCAGGAAAACAGATAGCATTATGAACTGGAGTATGGCCATGCTTTTACTTAGAACTGAAAGCAACCAAAGGCTAACCATGAGTTGGTTAGACGAAGTGCTAGGCTGTGTTTAACGTCGTGTTTCAGCTGCCATTTGTTAGCCCATTACATTTCCTTTGTGAAGGAGACGTTTCGGTCTGATCAATTCCATTGCTGCTAACGATGGGAGAGGGATTTTAGAAAGCATCCCTAGGGTGCAGAGAGCACTGCTGGGCTATTTGCCTTCCTCCCAGAGTTTTCCTGTGGAAGGGTACAATAGAATTCTTTGGTTTTAGCAGTTAATTTACATCTGTTGCTGTCTCTCATCTGTTACTCCTACTCCCCACGCCTGAGAGTGTCATACTTTGTCCTTGGCATAATGGATTTCAGTGAGTGTGTATGATGTAATGAAGAGGATTATTAGCTTCTAAATTATGACAAGTGAGAGCAAATGAAGACTTAAAGAAAAGATATCAGTTCTCTGAGAAAAAGACTAGAATGAAATTAAATCAGAGAAGAAATTACAGAAATTTGGAGTAGGATATATAGACAAAATTGTTTATAATTAGCTCTTTGCTAATAAATAATGGTCCTTTTCTGTATAGACTACATGACCTTTGCACTGTTTGTTAAATAGACTAATGACTCCTCAGTGAAACAATCTCTTTGAAAACTGTCAGAAAGCCTTCTTTGGGATCACTGTTGTATATACCACGCTGGCAAGACCGGCATGTGGCTGGGAAGCTGCCTTCACCCATGTTACACCTGTGACGGGGCAGGTGTGTGCTCTGGTACCACGTCCCAGGCGTGTTTTCATGCAAGGGTTTGAGTGTCTGGCTTGTAAGACACAGAAATTTAGGTATGGGCTAAACTCAGAACACGCATTTGCACGTCCAAAAGATGACACTAAGAAATTTTGTGCATTTAAATCGAGATGCTTGTATGACAGAATTGGAAATAATCCAAGTAAAGATTTCCAGTCTGTCTAAGCATTGCACTTAGGGGGTCTGCAGAGACAAAGCTTGGTGCCCAAATGCCTTTTGTGGCTCTCTGGGGCACATCAGAGCAGGTGTGGAGTGAGTACACGAGACTTTTAACCAGGTGTAGGATGAGATCTTGACTTCTGATCCAGTGAAAAATATATTCTTTATTCAACAGATGAATGCAGAGAACATGAGTTCAAAATCTCGAGCCAGTTATCACTTGGAAGCCAATATACAGCAACTTCAATTTTCAGATCTTCAAAGCATTCATAGATGGTTTGTACTGAAAAATGGGCATATGAAATAAACTCTGACAGAAGAGGAGAATAGTTGAACTAAGCTACCAGTCTTTGAAGTAAACCTAAACCACCATGAAGTCCATACTCACACCAGTAACCAGAAAGCTTTGCACTACAAAGCTTCAGGTGCTGAGACAAACTTATGGAAAAAACCTTTGAAAAGGGTTAAGTTGGTATCCCGCTTTAATTCATTGTCATCTCAGGAGAAAAACCATTTGAAAATACCAAATACCACCTGATAAAGACTATTCATATTTGTAGTTGCTGAACAGTTTCTATTTTTGAAGCCAAGTGAGTGAGTCGAGTATAAATTCTGTATTTGTGGCAGCACAGTAGTACCAAAACATATTTAAACACTTGGATTGTAAAGTTATGAGTAATCTGCCCAGAACAGGGATATTGGTGTCAGAGATGTGACTGGGCATCCACTTTCAAGCCCTGCTCTGGCAGAGAAGGTAAAAATAACTAAGTTTTCTTTTGGAGGGTGGCTAATTCTTGGGTGACTCAAGACATTCCTTCAGAAGTGTATCAGCCTTGCTGTCCATGTTGTGGACATGGAGTGCACTTACATGAGCTTAGATAAGGCTCCCATTATGATCCAGATGCAAGAAGGTTGTTCAGTTTGAGATGCCCAAGAGTTATCCGTGATGTCTCTGCAGGGCTGGCACATACCTCCCTAGGCCTGGGAAACCTGCACCCTTTGGGAGAGCTCCTGGAGGCTGAGGCAATGCCCAAGAGCATCTCAAGTGTCACCAGACATGTGTGGGCAACCGAACTGCTCCCCTAGTGACACACCACTGATCAGGCACTTCTCAGCAATCACACATGAGCTCATCTGACACGAGGGCTATGCGACATTTCATAGGTTACTTTTGTAAAGATCTTTTAAAAATGTGTCTTTGTGGGTTTTTTGTTGTTTTCTCTTTTTAACTTCTTTTTTGTGCATCACAGAACTATAAAGCACACACGCTAGCTGAATTACATTTTGACAGGGTGCCCTAGAAGACTTCATGAAGTCTCCATTCTCTGATTTGTTTATCCATAATCCTACCTTTTACTATTCCCATTTCCCCTGCTCTATTTATGAAAGAAACTGTGCTGAAAACACTCTGGAGAAGTGTAAATCATTGTAGCTTGCTTGAATTTAATGAAGTTAGAAGAATTTATATTAGGGAAGGATTTTGCCTTTTCATCTTCAGTTGTCATGGGTTTCTCCAGCTATCTTTGCTGCAAAACCCAAGGGGTGCAAACTTATATGATGAAACAGTATTGTGTCGTTTATTCAGATGGTTATGATTTATCTGTTCATTATAAATGACAGATTTCTGTTCAGAATTCATTAGGTTTAAAGATTTTGAGAAACAAAATTTTCTTTGTGATATTTTGATTAATTCTGATGTGACATGAAAGTCATCACGTGTCTTCCACAGAACACACTCCCATATTAGATGAAACAAAGACTTGGAGGGCAGTAATGGATGTGTGGTCTCAGAGTAACTGTAGTGATGTGGAAAAATATTCTTTGTGTAACAGAGGCATCACAGCCTTTAAGACATCATTTTTTTGGGTACGTAAAATAGAAGAAAACTTTTTCCTTTCAGCATAATGGAATCCTGTCAGGAATTATGAAGCACAATTTTTCTTTTTCAGGTTTTAGCACACTGCTAAAGAAATTGAATTTTTTGCTTTTGACAGAGACAATAGCTAATAATTCACTGTGCATGAAAATAATACCAAGATTGGACAAATCTGCAAAAGACATTGTTAACAGAGCTGACAACAGCCGTTAATCTTAACTTTTTTTTTTTTGCAGCTGGCAAACTAAAAGATATTTTCCATTTCCCTCTGAAGATGTGTCTATGAGATTCACTGTAGCACTATGGTAAGAGGGCAAGAATGAACTAAAAATGGGATGGTAACCTGAACTGTGTGAAGGGCTTAAGAGAAACCTTCCAGTAGGCTCCTCATAACACATAGGCTTTGTCTTGAGCATCTTCCTGGTGAGCTTGGTGCACACGTGGCTCCCAGTAAAGTTACTGGGAAACACAGCATGGTGGTAACAGCATCCCATTGCCCATTTAACTGCTGGAATCGTTCCTGCCTTTCCCTGCATGTCCACGGCACCTGCAGCACCACCAGTGCTCCTGACAGGAAAGGTAGTCCTTGCTTGATGAGGTCAGGTGGCCACTATTGGAAGGTGAAAATGAGGTACCCAGGCCCTGGATGATGCCTGGGCACTGCAGGGCTCAGCAGCTGCCGGGGAACCACAGAGCCCTGGTGGCTCCTGCACCGCTGCTGCTGTGTCGCTGTAAGGTGGGCTTTGTTCCCTGAAAAATGGAAATGATGAAGGAGGCTGAAACCCACGATTTCTCCCTACTGTTTCAGACTTGTCCTTGAGGATCGGAGTTTTCCCTGCTGCCTCTGTCTGAGACTAAGATAAAGGGAAACCAAAGCATGCAGAAAGAGGAAAAGAAGAAAGCCCATCCACTGGGCAGAAGCATTTGAAGACAACTCCGACAACAGGGCAAAATCTTGCAGGCAAATATGAATTTAGTAATACTAAAATGTAACTGCTACAAATCCAACTGAGGACACATGGGGAAGTCTCTCAATCCAGCAGAACTGTCACTGCAGTTAAAATAATAAGCAAGAGGTCACCGATCATGAATGGAGGCTGAGAAATACTCCAAGTGCTGTTTTGAACTGGCAGGAATTTGGTAGAAGGCACTGATTAATGCTATTGTGCTCTAGCTCCTGTTGAGAGCTTGTATGTTTTCAGCAGCAATCTGGCAGAAAAAAACAGAGGAGCAGCAGCAGCAGACCTGTTCTTTGAAGAAACCTTATAAAGGTAAAGGTGGAACCACCCCAAAAATCTCTCACAGGCTTATAAATGCTTTAGAAGAAGCATGGGAGTCTTACGATAATGTAGGATTATTTAGAGCATGAAGGACAGTGAACAACAATATGCTCAAACAGGACTCCATATTTTAGGACCAAAAGTGATGTGTTCATGACACATTCAGTAAATTCTTGGAAAAGAATCTCACAAAATGTTGGCAAAATCAAGTCATTTCATTTTCAAATCGCCTCTCTTTTGTGATAGATGTGCTTTTTTTTTTTTTCCTGGACAAATGACAAATTTTCTGCAATTAAATATGAATTTTAGGACATGTGTTTCATTGAGAAAAAAAACCAAGCAGCAAGACATTGAACCCATTATATATAAGTTTGACCAGAACACTGAGAACCACATTTTGCAGAAATAGCAGAGGTGGAAAATGGAAGTGAAAAGGCAGAGACCACTGGCATCAATGCCAGCATCTACAGCGCAGTCAGTTAAATTAGAAGAGAGAAGGAAAAAGAATGACAGGAAATCATGTTAATTGTCAGTTGTCGAGCCAGCTTATAATTAAGTGTGAGTAGAGCAAAGGATGTGTAGGTATTTAAAGGCATTTCTAGTAACGAGCTGGCACCAGAAGCTTCATTTTGTTTTGATCAGAAAGCAAAGAGCTCAGGAAACTCCTTGACAACCCTTGCATGAATCCAAGTAGTACGGGAGCAGTAATGCACAGGTACATACCTGGTCCTTTGCATAAAACCATCTCTGAGCATTTCACCTGTTTCTCTCTTTCAAAACACTGTGCTCAGGCCAGCAAAGTCACCTCAGATCATCACAGGAGATGAAGACACACAAGGACTGAGTACAGAAGTGCATTCCCTTGGTTGAAAAATCTCAGCAGTGGTGGGGTGCCACATTCAGAGAACATGTGATCTTAGTCTTTATAATATTATTCCTTTTTATATCTTAAATGGCTTCAGACTGACAGAGCTGGAAAGGGTTTAAGAATGAAGGAAAATGTTTCCTTTTTACAACCACTTCCTCACTTTTCTCCCACCATCTCTCTAGCGTGAACAATCTTCAGGATGTGTCATGGAGACTTGAGAACCATCATGTTTGGGGTTTTTTTTTCCTTCTATTTCAAACAGTAAATTTTACATAAAAGTGATTTGCTCCAGTTCAGAGGGGATTGTCCACACTTTTGTGGTAAGGTTCAGACTTCTCAGGACTTGAAGTGAGAAGGTCCAGCAGGGTCTCAGGCTGCCACTTTTCCAATGCTGAGCCTCCTCCAGGGGAAGGACTGAGAGGGAGATGCTTTTAGGAAAGCCTGCAGGGCTCCCTAGGGTGAGCTGCTGGCATGGAGGCAGGTGGGGAGCTTCCCAGGGATAGGGCACAGCTCCCTGGCCTCTTCCCTTTGCCAGCCATTCCCTAACGTGTTCTCACCCGCCCTGTCACTGAGGGTGGCTGTGATAATTAATGACCTGCAGTTCCCAGATTGTTCAAGGACTCAGTGAAATATAGGCACAAAATTAGCAGTGGCAGAACTACCCTAGTGAGGTATACTGAAATATCTCAACAGGTATTTGAGGGCTCTTTTGTACCATCTATGCTGCAACTTCACCATTACACTAGTGTGAAAATCTGTGCTGTGTTTGGGTCTGATCTGAAAGTTCATGGCCAAAATGGGAAGATTCACACAGATTGCTGTGCTTTGCATGAGGACTGCCTTCTGCTGCCAGTCATTTGTCAGCTTCCAGTACTGAAAATCTTGTGTTGGGGGGATGGTGTTTCACTTTGAGGAATCCCCAAACTCCTCCGTTTGTTGGAGTTTGTTTGATTTAGACCTTGCTGGCTGTTTTTTCCTGAAACGAGACTAGGGAAATGCAGTGCCAGATGTGTGTTTGCAGGAAATGCTGTAATGAAAACAGCACGGAGTCTGCAGGAGAAGCCCACATTGCCTTGGGGGGCCTGTGTGTCTGAGACAATTACTGGGACAAGTAGCTGCTGTAGAAGTGAAATCACCATCAGGGCTGAAAGCTCTGTGAGCTGCCCATCTTCCAGTGTGGAGGGCACACCCAGGCAGTGTCTTTTCATTAGCAATTTCAAGGAATGAGATGGAGAAGATGCACAAGAGGTGGCAGCAGTCTGTGAGGACAGCTTGCCCTGGTGAAATAATGAGGGAAAGGAAAAAACAACAGAAGCTAAACCACAGCTAGTTCCAGCTAGAGGAGCTAATTAAACAGACTAGGAGGAAGTTCAGAGCAGCAGTATGTCTTGGGCATTACTTGTTTGTTAACTAAGGACATCCAATTCTCACAGAAGCAACTGGAGAGAAGGTTTTTCAGAGCCACAAGTAATGTTCCAAAAGTGTTTCTTTAAAAGCCAACAGCTGGAGTTCGCAACAGATGGTGAAAGCACAGTGAAAGCAGGGATTACAACCAGAGGGCAGAACGGGAATTGTAATGCTAGTACCAAACATTCCTGACGGGTGAGGTCATCTGTGGATAATAAGCATGATGTTGCAGTCCCTTTTGCATCCCAGAACCAAGATTTCAGTGAAAGTCCTTAGGAGGGCCACGTATGTGGGAACCATATGTCACCCAAGGAGAACAGCTAGTCTTCAGAAACTGGTTCAAGGGATTTCTGAATTTCTAATAAGTGATCTGGAACAAAGCAGAGAGAAAATGAAGCAAAACCCCAAGGAAAGGTCTCTCTCTCTGTGTGTGTGTGCGTTAGCCTGCAGTTTGTTTGTTTTGCCATAAGCTTTGTAGTCATTCCCACATGCTGAAGCTCCAGGTAATTCAAAGAGTAGACCAAGTTAAAAAGCAAGAAGGTCAAAGAATGAAAAATGATCAGGTGTAATGTGATTAGGAAAGATGAGAACACCTTTTGGAGCTCAAAGGTAAAGAAAATTAGGTATTCCTGTAACAAGCAACACAGTGTAGAGAGAATGGGATGGGAGAATGAGAAGAACGAAGCTGCTGCTGTAAGATACGGGCTCAGAGTCAACAGGAAGATCTATGTCAGATAGGCTTTAGGTTTTTAAGTCTGAAGCTGTCATTCAGAAAACCCTGTCAGTTCATTGCTTCCCTCCAAAAATACCTCTTGTGCAGGCCAGAAGTCTCCCTTAGTAGCTGGCGGTCTCTGCTGTGCCAAAGGCCTGACCTGAGCAGGACTTCTCCTCTGCACTGAATGACAGACCAGGCTTCGTCTCCTGTCAGCCTTATGCTTTACAGGACAGTGGAACAGCTCAAACAAATGAGCCAGTGGTAGAGTTTTGGCAAGCCCTGGAGAGATTGGGGCCCCCCAGCTTTCCTTGCCTTGGCTGCTGTTGCTGGTTCAAGGGGTCTCCTTGCTCATGTATCTCCCTTATCCATAGGTCTGTGTGGGTCCTGGGTTGGCAAGCCAGGGAGATCAGCTCCATGCTTCTGTTGCAAGGAAGACCCCTGGGAAGCTGGCTTCTAAGCTAAACTGGTAGTTTCATCAAAATCTGTGCTGGAGATAAAGATGACATGTTCTCCCAAAAGGCTTGCACAACCTTCTAGGGCTTGACACAAGAGTAATTAGCTTCCCTAGATGTCTGCTGTCATCCTTAACAGTGGAGAAAACCCATAAATGAGATGAGCCGGCTAATAAACTTGGAAACAAAATAGCTTTGAGTGCAAATGTTTAAAGGAAGAGAAAGGTAGCCTCCGTAATTTGGCAGCATTCAGGCCTCTGCTGAGGCAGGGTGGGTGTTCCTAGAGACCTCAAAGACCAACTTTATTTCCCAAGTTCCTGTGTAAGCCCATTTTTCTCCACAGCCAAGACCCATGTCACAGAATCAAGCACCCAGAAGCACTAAGGTTGGAAAAGACTTCTGACCTTTGACCAATCACCACCTTGTCAACTACACCATAGCATCAAGTCCAGCTGTTTCTTGAACACCTCCAGGGATGGTGACTCCAATACTTCCCTGGGCAGTCCGTTCCAATGCTTAACAACCCCTTCTGTGAAGAAATTCTTCCTGATGTCCAGTTTGAACCTCCCCCAGCACAACTTGAGGTGAGAACCTTTGAATTTTGCCATGGCAGCCAGGCAAAAATGATTAACACCAGACTTCTTTCTTGAACCTTAATTCAGGAGAGACATCTCCCACTAATCGGATCCTAAGGGAACAAGTATCAAAAATAATGAAAGCAGTCCAAAATCTCCAATGAAATGTTCTCAATAACTGTCTAACTCATTAGCTGGAAGCAATTTTGTAAATTTGATACCCCTCCCCCTCATTTGACTTCCTCTGGCAATCACAGTGGCCCTGGAAGGCTCCACCAGGCAGGAAGAATGGGCAGCAGGCCCATGGCAGCAAACTATTTAATGACTGGGTTGTTGTGCGAGCGACTGTCATCTGTGAGAGGAGGATGTTTTCCAGTTCGTCCTTGGCAGCTGAAGCTTTGCTGAAGGATAACCACATTGCAGACAGGGAATTTCAAGAACTCCTTTCGCTTTTAGGCATTTTGAGTGATGTGTGCTCTTACTAAGTTCAGATTTGGATCTGTACTTCCTTGAAGCTCAAGGAGGGCTGAGCATCTCTAATTAGGAAAACTAATCACTTTAATTTCAAAATACAGTTGGAAGCTTGTTTATATACAGTCAACCATAGAGGTTTCTCAAGCTCTTCAATTTATAGGCAGTGATCATCTATGGTTATTTCACTTTTTTACTGTAATGTGAAGTTTTTCTAGTTCAAAAAAAGTGGTTTTGGGCTGACCTAATTGTGGCCTTTCAGTACCCTACAGGTAGGAAGCCTACAAGAAAGATGGAGAGAGACTGTTTACAAGGGCGTGTAGTGACAGGACAAGGGAATGGCTTCAAACCAGGAGAGGGCGGGTTTAGATTAAATATTAGGAATAAACTCTTCACTGCGAGGGTGGTGAGGCACTGTAACAGGTCATCCAGAAAAGTTGTGGAAGCCGCATTCCTTAAGTGTTCAAGACCATGTTGGAAGGGGCCCTGAGCACCCTGGTCTAGTGGAAGGTGTCCCTGCCCAGAGCAGGGTAGTTGGAACTAGACGGTCTTTAAGGTCCCTTCCAATCAAAACCATTCTATAATTCTACCTGTGTCTACCCGGTGAAACACAAAATGAAAGGTAAACCATTCAGGAGCTGAAGCTTGGGTCCCCTATCAATGGTCTTACATCTACAGCTTTATGCCATTTATGATGAAAACATCGTTTTAATGTTGAGAAGCTTTAAACTAAACCAAAAAGCAGTTTCAGCAGTAGAACGCTAATAATTAACACTAAATAAATGAAGTAGGAAGTATTTAACAGCTTGGCCCAGCTACTGAAAGAGATACCTGCACATACCTACATTACAAAGCTTGTTCTACTACAGCAGAGCTTCCTCTGAAATAGCAGTACTACCAGAAAACAACATACTTTGTTGAGAAATGATGCTGTTTCATGTGAAACAATCAGAAGACAATAAGTATTGTTTATCTGCTTCTGTTACTGTTCCAAAGGATTCTGAAGAGTGAAATGCCCAAGCCCTTTATTCAGTTTTTTCCTCAGGAAGGAAATAACAGTCCAAGTTACAGCATTTCATCACTTGCTGTCACAAAGATATGCTGTTGTTGCACACCAAAAATGGCCTAAAAGAATAAAACTGCATGGATAACAGTTTTTCACCAGCTAAGCGCTCTCCACACTTCTAAAAAATTGCATTAACTGGTGACTAACTAATGAATAAACTCCTCTGTTATTCAGTATGTTCATGGTTGTTCAGTAACTGCTAGGTGGCAAAGCAACATTTTCTTTCCTGCTGCTCTTGTTTTCTGACACTTTCAATGTCCCATAGTAGAACATATTCGATGGCATGACTGAAATGCAATATATCTTCATGTTCATCTGTTCTTCTGCTGAGATGTCAGAGGTAAGTACAGCTCTTCACAGGGAAAGAAAACATCATAAAAACCATGGTGCTAAGAACTAAATGAAATTACCACCTTCTATTAGTTCAGGTGCTACTGCTGAACTTCTGCTTTTCTTCTGATTATTTCCCCAGTACTTTAAGAGTGAGACTAAGATAAAAATTACAGACAATTTTGGGCCTAGTGATACCCGGTATAGGTTATAGAGAAGTATCAAATTTAATGCTTAGTTAGACTTACCAGATACCCACCTCGTACACATCTTGCTTAAAACAGCATGTGTTCCCCCACCTTAGGGGCTTCAAGAATAGTAGCTCCTTCCTTTTTGTACACAGAAGGCCCGAGAGGCATTGAAAGCAGCACACAAGCACAAATTACAGTTTTCTGAGCAGCACGTGGCCAGCTGGGAATGTCACATTTGCAGGGCCGTCATCCATATGTTGATTCCGGATGTCATGCTGCATCTGCTGTGGGAGCTGGAAATGTTTAGTGAAGTCACCACACACTGATTCTTGCTATTCAGACTTCCAGCACTAAACTTCCACTGTGATGGGTAAGGGCATGAGCGCCAAGTTTGTTCCTTGCCTCTGTTACTCCTGGTAACAAGGCAGAAGGATGTCTACAGAAAAGAGATTCTCACTAATAGGTTATTGCTTAGCTTTGGTTTTAAATGTTGAATTTTCAGTTATTCTTATGGAAAACTAGGAGAAACAGCCAAATCACAGTCCTCCTAGTCCAGAATCTCAGTTAATTTCTGTGCCAGTAGCTAGTCCAGTTTCCACTGAGTGACTCTTGTCACTAGGATTGCTCTGCCATGAATAAACTGAAGACATGGGCTTATTCAGAATTTTCTATTCATGAATGTTATCTTGAGGACACACTATAGTTATCTTCAGGGATGTGAGAACTGGAAGGCTACCCCACCTCACTCTTCTACAAGAGCAAGCTAAAAAAAGCCCAAGGAATGTTTTTTTTTTTTCCCCCCGGCATGCCATATATGAATGCAGAGTTATTAACATAAGAAGAAATGAACAAAGTTGCCAAACCTGGCTTTCAAACCAGCATGACCTATCTAAATTCTGACAGGTCTGGACAAAGAGACAATTGCACAAAAGTGGTCTACTAAAGATTTTCAAAGCAGAAGAGCTTGGCAGAAACATACGTGCTTGTCTATTAGCCTGGCTTCCAAGTCCTTCCCTTGGCCTTCTCCCTAAATCCTATTCAGCTAGGAAAACCCCTTTCACAGGAGAGACTGTCAGAAAGTCTATAAGCAGATCTTTATGGAATGCAGCTCCCAGTTGAAATCAATACATACATACATACATACAGATTTTTTTTTTCTTGCAGCTATCAAGATGTAAATTAACTCTAATGCAAAGGAATTCAAATATCTCTCTTTGTAAAGAATATGAAGACTCTCAGCTTTTAAAAAATACTTATGACTTTTTTCACATAAATCAACTCTACTGCAAATGTACACTCATGGCAGAAAAGACAACTAAGGTATCTTTACATCAGTTGTGAAGAGTATTAGAAGGAGAAATATGTAAAAAGCTCATTTATTTCCACATAAAAACAGATTTTTCTTCACGTAGCATAAGCCTCTTACAGGACTTTTTTTTGAGGTTGGATCTTGGTGCAAAACATTAATACCTATTTTTCTAACACGGTTTTGAAAAAGCAGATAGTTGTGAGGTTACCTTGCCCAGCTTGTGAATTTTGCTTCACATACTGGAAACAGAAGCCAGAAAACACAAGAGCATCTTCATAAAATAGCATTTCCACTATAGAGAAAAGAACTTAACCTTGAAACTAGACTAACAGAAATTTCATTATGTTTTATACAGCAGGAATGGTTTGGCTCCAGGTCTATTTATTCAAGACCCCGAAGGTTTAAATCCCACTAAATTACAAGAGCATTACTTGCTCAGACTTAATTACAGATTCCAGTTGGACTGTGACCCTGTCTGCCTCAAAAGCAGCAACTCAGATAACAGGATGGCTTTGCAACATCATTTTTTTGGCACCTGAATCCTGAACTTGGCACAGCTGATTAAGATCAAATAAATGTTGACATGATAACCCCGTTACAGAAACACAATGCCTTCCCAATACTGACACTAGCATTCTACAAGGGATACTCTGGAACACTTACTTTGTGAGTAGTGCCTCCAGCAAGCAGCTGCACCTTCAGTACTATTGATTGCTGCTCTAAGAGAAATGTTTGTTTCCAAACTCGCCAGATTATGGGTCATCTGTCATGACACTGAGTCATTCATGGAACTCAGCTTCAACAGAAGGCTTCAGAGGGAAAAGGAGTTACTTTTAACCTGTGCCAGAAGTTTTGTGCTTGAGCAATTAGAGAACAAGGAAAAGCATTTTTAGGAACATACCTAGAGACAACTGAGGTGGCTGTACCCAAGCATTTGCAATTCAATGCACCAACACTGTTCAGCTCTATTTCTCAAATGTCTGAGGACCGTGTTTCCACACACCCTATCCTGCAAAGCTCTGTATCAGAGGTGAAGCTCTGCCCTCTTGACAATAACTATAAATTCAATAGAAGGCCACATGCCACAACTATGAATATTACAAGTGGAGATGGCACAGCTTTATGTGCTTTGTTTCTGCCATGTGAGGAAGCCGTTGAAAATTTCCAGATGATCAAAGAAAGCAGTTCATATACCTCTGGGAAAAAAGGGGTGCTAAACCTGCACCCTGTTTTCACAGCCTGGAAGGGAAAAAAAACAACCCTCCCTCAACTCCCTATTCTGGTTGTTTAATTCAATGCTGTGATCAGAATGCAAGTCTACAGAGGGTCTTGTAAACAACTGTAATGCCTATGGATCCCAAATAAACCTCCAATCACATACAGGTTTTAGGTGTGATATTTCATATGAAAGCAAAAATAATTTTTTATTTTCTCCTAAAAATCAAATTAGCCATACATAATAAAGGCCTGGAAGGGATGATCATTCCTGGACTCCAGAGGGAATCAAAAGAAGTCCAGATCATGAGGGAAACACAGAGTGATTCTGGTACAAATTTATTTTTATTTTTGCCCTCTCTTTTAAATGCCACTCGCTCCTCTTGCTGCACCGAGACACTGTTTGCTTAGAGATAAGACTCCTGAGCCCAGAGTTAAAATACAGTCCTTAGGGTCTAAATATGAGTGTAATGACAAGCTTGATTCTGGAAGATTATATCAGTTCATCCAAAACTGAGAAACAGTGATGTTTTCTGGAGGGGCAACAAGACTAATAATAGTTGATAGAATACTGTTTTTCTCTGAAAAATCAAACTCTTAATTGCTGCAGTGCATCAGAGATTAGACAGTAGGCAAATAATCACATCTACTTTATAGCTCTACAGCCTGGATGGGAAAAATGGTAGTTCAAATAATGTGCCTGTGTCAAACCATTAGGGAGTCTGACTACGAGCTCTTGTTGTTTTGCAGCCAAAACTAGGTTATATATGCATGTTCAGATTTTGCCTTGTTAGAGAACGTCCTGTCAGAAGCATCAGAAAAAAATGGAACCTGAACAATCTGGACAAAGCTGTGGCTTTGGGTTGGGGTGGGTTTTTTTGTTTTGTTTTTTTGTTAGCTTATTTTTTTATTCATTTATTTAAATCAGTGCCTGGTCTACTCTTCAGGAACAGTTAAAGAAATAACTTCACATGGGGTGTTGGAGAGTATCTGTATACCTTGACTGAGATTACAGTGAGAATCTAAGACTTCTTCAAGTTTTTCAGCGTCCAGTTTTCTGTGCAGAAATAAATGGCAGAAGAGAAAACTGGTGACATTTTGAAGTCTCTTTGGAAAGAAAGAACAATTTAGCAACATCATTATTATAGATTGTAACATGTTTATGAACAGAATGTAATATAAGCTTTTTAATAATACTTGATGTAATTGGATTACTGTCTCTTCAGTTTCTCATGGTTATCACTGAACACCTTCAATTTACATTCTTAAATAAATTACTGTGTAAATAAAATATGCTCAGAGTTCTTGTATGTGAACAGTACTTACATTTAATTACAAATGATCTGGATATGTTTATAGGTGAAATACATTAAAACCGTTTACAGGAAATAAGCTCAACTAGCACTAATTTTTAAATCTAAATTTTCACAACAGTACTGAGAGTAGCTCAGCTATTTTTTTGAACATGCTTTTCAAAATGGAATTTGGAATGCAGTAGAAAAAAAAATCAAAGAAATGCTGAAAAGAGGGAAGCACAGAAGATCAAAACTCCATGGCAGGTTGGATCAATAAAATATTAAACTGCAGTTCTTAAATGTAAGTACTACACCAAGTAGTAGTGTGGCTGTTCTTAAATGTTAAAGCCCTTGTTTTCTAAAGGAGACAGTAATAAGCATTTTGCCTATTCAATCCACTCAAGATTTAGACATTGTGTTATAAAAGCAAACATATCTGACACTTCTTCTATAACTTTAGCAGTTGGTTTTCCCGCTCCATGCCCAGCCTTAGTGTCAACATGGATGAGAAGTGGATTGGTTTGTTTGCTGCTTTGGCCCACAACATACTGCAGGGTAGCGATGAACTTCAGAGAATGCAGAGGGACCACACGGTCATCGTGGTCCGCTGTGAGAAGCAGCATGGAGGGATACTGGATGCCATCTTCTTCTGGTAGTTTGACATTGTGAAGCGGAGAGTACCTGAGAAAAACATACAAACGTTTCCGTATCTTTTTCCTCTAGACCCAATAAGAAGGTCCTTTCCTACTGAAATCGTCACAGTGGCATTTGTTAGCTCTCAGAATAGAACAGTTCTCAGTTACATTAATCAGAATTGCACTAATGGCAACTGACACACAGTAGTGGCCACAGATCTCTGGCTGTGAAGCACGTACATTTCTTTAGTTTCAGAGAGACGTATGTGTACATCTCACAGAACTGTCCAAAATATCGGGAGTAGCCAGCAGGGTAACTGCAGCAAAGCCTGTCAAGTCCATAGCAGGATTCATCCTGCTGGAAACAGGGAAATTGAGACTCTCAACAGAAGCTAAGAACTTAATTAAGATCCTATTATGGTCTAGTGCCATTCAATTCCTACAAATAAATCCCGCCCACATTGTATAATACAATTCACAATGGGGACTGTCTTTCCCTAGTGGTAAAAAATGCAATATTTGTAGGGGTCCACTTGAGAATATTGTGTTCTAATAGCCTAAAAGAGTCATTATTCAGGAAGAAAACCTTACGAACTGTTAAAAGCTGCTAGGACAGCAAGGTCTTTGAAAATATGACCACTTGATTCAACTGGGCTTTGAAGACAGTCTTTTATTCAACACTGAGTTTTGGAAGGAAATGCTGAACTCCCCAAATTCAGTGTGGGAAAGGATGAAATAACCATTAAAATAGATATTGATCATGACAACTGGAAACAGTTGAGCAGACTACATGTTTTAACAACCACAGAAAGTATTTAAAGGCACTTACTTGCACAGCCATTCAAAGTGCTCTTTACAGTCAGAGCAACCATAGTCAGTGGTCCAAGCATGGCCGATGGTGTACTTGTGGAAATTGAGCATGTCCATCACTCCCACTTGGGCAATAGCACAACCAAATAGGTCAGGGCGCTGATTAGCACAGGCAGCTTCAACAGGAAAACAATTCCATTAGTATTCAGATCTTAAAGAATTAAGCTCAGCAGTAAAAGGTTCACTACCAAGTTGCACTGGGAGAAGGCTGTCATTGAATATGAAGTCAAAAAGACTTTCAAGCAAAACTGTAAGCAAATACACAAATGGATGAAAAACATAACTCTGAAAGATTTAGTACGTTCAAAAGAACTTAAGAGCCATTTCTGTGCTCTTCAGACACCAAACATATTGCATGAAAACTGCCTTTCAAACCAGCAAACTGGGTCTGAATGAGAAATGAACTTTTAAAGCATGTGAGATTTTGAACTACTGAACTGAAGGTACCTAAACCACTTGCTGTTTAAACTTTTAATATTAGTATCAAGAAAAGAAGGGCATTAAGGATCAAAAGCCCTCCATTTACTGATGAAAGTTGTCTTCCATAATTACTATGTAAACCCATATGAAAAGAGTTTTGGTAACAGCAGGCTGCTACAAAATCAGTGGAATAACCTCAAATTAACAAAGGGAATTACTGCTGTTAGAATTTTCTTGTTTTATGATTTTTATCTTCCTACAACTGGAAGGGACAATTTCTTTAAGAATAATGCTTGCCGCATATATTTTAAAAATAACAGCAGTAGGCCCATCAAGCTCAGTGTTCAATTTATAAGAGTGGCAACTGGCAGATACTCTGGGAAAAGGTGTTTAACAAATACTGGGAGATCTCTCCTGTAAATTATCATCTGATGAACTGTAAGTTTTCTCTGAGTTGGAGTTATCTCCAGCCATCCTATTAATCAGCAATCAAAACACACATCCTCTGTAAACACAACTATTTCCTCTCTTAATGTTTATTCATCCAGGGTTCATCATATCCTGTAGCAGTAAGTTCTTCAATTCCATTTCCTGTTTCTTGATTTAAACCTTTTGCCTGATGATTTTACAAATTCCCCTGCTTTTTTTGAATTTTAAGAAATAAGAGCACTGAAATTTTCACATTACTACTACAATGGATCCCAGAATCCCTTAAATAATTCAGAACTATTCACTGTGCATCCAGATGTAATAATATAATCTTTCCCAAATTCTTATCTCCTCATTTTTGTCCATTGTGAAAATGGATTGATTATTGCCACTCTTTGCACCCTCCTAACCATGATATTGCTATGACGTGACTTTGCTTCCAGCTCAACAAGGACTTTCTTTCACAGCCTTATATGAGCAAGCTTTTGAAAATCCAAGAATAACTCCTCACCTAGATCACCGTTACAAGCCCCATATGCAGCCCGACTCCTTCAGACAGCTCTAATACATTTGAAAGCTGCAGCTTCAGCCTGCAGAATTCTTTCTTTTATGTGAGCTATTATTTATTGGTTTCAACTAGCTTGCCCGTTAGAGAAGTCAGATTTACTCATCTGCAGCTTGTGTATCACCATGAACCATTTAAAACTTGGCATTACAGTTGCTCCCTTCTGTTCCTCAGATTTTCAGGCTTAGTAGCCTGTAATTTCATATCAGAGTTCACTTAGGATCCTGCATGTGCACCATCTGGTCCTGGCAACACACTACTTTTCATTGGATTGATTCATTCCAAAACCTCTTCTGCTGATGCTTCAACTGGAGTCAGCTCCCCAGAATATTCCCCATGAAGACAGACTGGTGCAGGGAACCCCCCACACTCCTCAGGAGGGAACAGCAATACAAACAGACCATTTAGTTGTTCTGCTTTGCCATTATTTTTCTTTAATGCTCCTTTTACATCTCACTGATCTGCAAGTCCCATAGATCGTCTGGACAGCTTCCTGCCTCTGACGTGCATAGAAAAATGTCATTGCTAATCTTAATATTGGAAGCAATTTGCTCATCAGTCTCCTGTGGTCTGTCAGTCCGTGCGAGGAGTTTACACTTTACCCTATTTTCTTCATTTAAACATGATTTTTACTTTCTGAAAGATGAAACTTTACTTCTGGTCATCTCTGATATGTAACTATGCTAACTCTTCCTTATTTATGAGTCATTTCAATAAGGTATATATACAGCCTTAAAGAGATCTATGTAAAAGATCTTTAGGTTTTAACTGAAGCTTTTGATCAGATCCCTCCCCTTCAAGCTATTTTCTTTTATGAACATAAATTGCATTCTGGTAGGAAAAAAAGCCAAAACAACTACCATAACATTTTATTTGGATACTCTTTATTTCAGAGTGTCTCTTGAAGCACTGTCTGTTGCTCAGGATTTTGTAAGAAATTGCTCCTTGGTAGTTCCTTAAGTAGTTACTTCAGTAAGAAATCACCTATGGAGACACTCATCCATGCACACTGCACCTTTTTAATTAGCTGTAATTATATTAATTAATAAAGTGTAATCTGGAACAACTATTTATTTGTGCATTTTATCCCTCTATAGATAACTTTGAGCTTTAAAATTCAGTATGAAAATAAGCCTTCAAAATGTCGGAACTGGTTTTGTCTAGGCAAACATGAGAGGTCAAACACTGCGTTTGCAGGAAGGTTTTCAGCTCACAGCTGTGCCACTCTGCTCAGCTTGGGGATCACACTGCAGGACAAGGAAGTCTTGTTTTGTGGCTAAATGAGGCAAGAGCTCAGGGCTCTGCAATCCTCAGAGTCACCTCCTGTTAGTCTGACTGAAAGGAAACAGTATTTTGGAAGAGTGACAATACTCTTCCTTGTCAGCTTTTTCTTCAATAAATAAGAACGGACAAATCTGGCAGTGAGTCCTTACACCTAAAGGATAACTTATGATCTCTAGTGTCGCATCAACAACTACTGCAAAATTTATTCTTGCTTTGATGAAAAGACCTTACACGAATTTCCTAAATTCACCTAATTCTACCCAGTCAAGGAAAATCCCTATCTGGCTCATCAAGAGCATGGAAATCCTGCTTGATTGTAATCTACTGGTAAATGCAAGGGAAGGATTTTAAGATTTTTTAGAGCAGGGAGGTCTAGATTCCTAACACCTGTCTCCTACCAGAATGACTTACTCCCTGCAGATGTCACTTGCTTCCCTTTATTGACACAAGGAGCCCAGCTGAATAGTTCAGCCAGTAAACCAGGGGGTTTTATTACTGAAGCTGGGTAGGATGCACCTCATCCTGACTGAAACTGAAGTCCATGTAACCCTAAACCAGTATTTTCACAAGCTATGTAACATGATCTAAGTTTAACTGCATTTCCAAACATATTTAGGTTCACATGAAATTGATTTGTGCAATGCCTGCATTCCCAAATGGAGTGCAAATGCTTTAATCCTTTACCATATTCACCCATTTCTATTTTCAGTGCACAAACACCTCCTGACACTTGTTATTGAGAAGCATATAAGCAGAAACCAAAACAGAACTTTACAAGTACTTGTTACTTGATATTTAAAACAACTGCTTTTTAAAAATAATAATGCATTCTAGACAATATGGCTTAGACCAAAGATCTGTATTATTCCAAATCCTGTTTCTTATGCTGGGTGCTAAGTCACTGAAAAATCGAATAAAACCAATAGAGTCAGTATAGAGCAGCAGAGAAACACAAAAAGAAGAGCAAGCACAGTGGGCCTAGTAAAATTGCTAGTTTTCTATAAATCAGTGGTTTATGAACTTGAGGTGCCTTTTTTAACCCCTTCTTACACAAGTAGCTCAAATCTGTCATACTGTCACCTTTCATGTTGCTTAGAAAAAGGCAAACACACCCTGATATTATTATTTTGTGTCTCCTTTTCCTTTCAAAATTGCACAAAAAACCACCTTCTTTTTTCTTCTGCTAATTTCAGACACTTTCAGATAGGGATCTTATCAGAAATAAATTTTGTAGCTCTCAGACTGCTCAGAATATGAGATCTTTCTGTGACAAGACTTCTGTTTAAGAGGAGGCTATTAATTTCCTTGAATTTAAGAACACAGCAGTGAATTTTAAGTGAACAAGATGCATTTGTAACAGACCACACACAGTTTCCCAATGCTACATAACAAATTAATAGTTCAGTAGTTATTTTGTAATGGTTAACCTTAAGAAAGAAAAATTAAAAAAAACCCAAATGTTTTTTAAACAATTCTTACTTTCTCTGTGATACCACAGGGTCAGCTCTTACCACACAAGACTGTGTGGCTTTTAAGAGTCAGCCTTTGCCAGAGACTGCAGAACCCCGAAGTCCTATGCAAACAGCAAATGAAGTACTACTTTAACACCTGGTATACATTAATGCATTGACAATCTGGCAACTTTTGACAGGCAGATCTGATCAATTTTTGTCTAGTTACTTTAATAAGCCCAGCACCAAACCTGGGAAATAGACAAGCAGTTCTTACCAACTAACAGGCCCCCATTTGAGGCTCCATTAATAGTCAGCTTCTTTGGGGATGTGTAGCCTTCCTTGATGAGGTATTTGGCAGCATACTGAAAGTCATCAAAGCAATTTTGTTTGTTGGCCAAGATACCACCTAGCACGGAAACAAAACAAATCAGTTGATACCATAAAATCCTTTTGATACCATCTCTTCAGAAAAACATGTGCAAAAATACCTGGGAACAATTCCAGTTTCATGAACATTTTAATAATTGATGCAGCTCAGAAAGACAGCAAAAATGAAAGATTCTGTCAACACAAAGAGGGTATAAGACGGTTGTGTCAATAACTCTGATGCTTTCAGAAACTCTGAATAATACATACCTGTGTTGTGGAGTGAGTGCCAGGTAATGTTCCTAACCAGTGAAAGGAAAGCTAAAAGCTTTGCACAGCAAAATATATACAAAATGACCACAAACAATCCACTTGAGCTTTGAGCTAATGGGACTTTAGCATCATTAAACTCAGTGACAGTTTTCTTAAGGCAATAAAGATTCAGCTTATAAAATAAGCTATATAAAATAAGCACTTCTAATTTCCTGGGTATATAATATGTGGCTGGTAACTTACTTTTTTTCCTATTAGCTGTTTTCAAACCAGATGATATATAGCTATGGTCAAAAAGGGACTTCAGAGTTGCATCTTGCTTTGAAATTTTATTAATTAACTTTCAATATGGAAATGCTTAAGATAATGCCATCATGTTCAATGAAATTCCAAATGTCATCAGATGCATGGGGGAATAAATAATGACAAAAAACGTAGGTCCAGATGACACCATTGATAAGACTTCCGGGTCTGAAAACAAAAAATTTTGCAGGGTGGGATAGGGAAGGAAAAGGACGGTTTTCCCTACAATGTTTCAATTATTTTAGTAGAAGATTAGAGAACTCACAGTTGTCCAAATCTTGCTTGTTTGGCAAGAGACTAAAACTAGCTCCTTCTCAAAGGAAATCCTACCTAAAGACCATGGTAATCTCAGGCAATTAAATGCTAGGAAGAAATGGGAACTAGGAAGAAAATCCTTGCATTTCTGTAGCAAAGGCTGTGGCCCGGACACGCAAGTGGGGCTTAAAGAACGCAGAAATCGAAGTCCAGTTTCTTGTACTTTCTTTGCAAGCTGGATGCTTATTCCCAGCTGATTGCCTAAGGTTGCCCCTATGGTCCAGGAACCTCCAGGAAAATTAATTTTACCCTAAAATAAGTGAGATGAGCTATAGTCTGGAGGTGTCTCTTTATCTCCATTGTCCATCAAGTGATCCTAGACAACCAGTCTACAATGGTTGCTTCATTTCTACGTCGCAGAAGTTTAGCAAGATAAGTCTGACATTTAGTCATAAAGATCTTGTAGAACTGAAACCAGTACATTTTAAATTTTTTGTCTTTTTTTTGACAAATGCACATCATTCTCGTATTAACAAGTCCATTGAAGAGAGACATACTGTGACAACAAAAAGGTCTTCAAATATGGCGCAATAAAGGAGAAATAAATCTTACTCTTTACTCAAAGTACTGGGCTGGTGCAAGGTCAGAATCCTATCATTACAATTAAACCTAAGCAAAAGGAACTTCTGTAATTGCTTCTGGAATTAACAAAGAACAGAAACATATTTTATTTGAAACTGCAATAAAAGACTTTGGGTCAAAATCAAGCAGGAAATAGGTGGATCAAAGAAGCATTATCATATTAAGATAAATTTTATTAAAATCTATTACAAATCAATCAGCAAATTAAAATTAATGAAGGATACTTCATCTTTAGCAACAATATCCTGTATCTGCAAGCACATACAGCTTCTATTTATGAAACTATTACATAATTAACTCAATTGTGAGGAAATGACCCAGACAAATAGTTACCACAGATGAAATAGTAAAATCAAGATGCAATGATCTGGAAATACCATTTTTCCTGATAAAAAGATATTATGGATTACTGCCATGGCAAATTGCTACATCATAAGCACCACTGTTTTGGTACATTTGGCTTGCTGACAACATTTCCAGCAACTTATCCACCAGATTCTTGGAATATAAGTGAAGTGTCACCATTAAATAATGATGGGTATGTTACAGAGAAAAGAAGGACTTTTTCAAGCTTTTTCCCGTGGTAAAGGAATGTGGACAGTTGTCACCAATAAGGCAAGTGGACAAAAACAATTAAATGATTAAGACAAAGACTCGATGGGAAAAACATGGACAGAAATACATCGAAAGTGTTAAGAAAAGGGGAAAAGAGATTGATGGAGCTTTGCAGTGTTTGACTTAGTTTTCCTGTGGCATAAAAGTCTGCTTAAAAAAACCTAAAAGGTCAAATGGTTGCCTACAAGTTGGATCCCCCAAGAGTGTGGAGGGGATGACGTTAATACACTTCTGGAGCTGATGCTTTCATATGAACTTCAATCACAGAATCACAGAACCATTTAGGTTGGAAAAGACCTTTAAGATCATCAAGTTCAACTGTTAACTCAGCACTGCCATGTCCCTAAGACACACCTATGTGTCTTTTAAATACCTCCAGGGATGGTGACTCAACCACTTCCCTGGGCAGCCTGTTCCAGTGCTTGAAAACCCTTTTGGTGAAGAAATTATTCCAGACACATTCATCAAATATTAAAAAAAAAAAGTTGTATTCCTAAATTATGCAAAAACAATATGGAAGAATTATATTCTGAACTCAAGAGTTCACACCTTCTGTAAAGTTCTGCAAATGATTTTTTTGTGTGTGTGTTATACCAAAAGAGTCTAAATAGTCAGTGTTGTTGTCTTAGGGATTTAGAATTGTGCACTTGCAATAATGAAAGAGGTGTGTGAAAGCAAGCCAGGTCTTTTGCAATACAGACAGACATTTTTTGTAACATCAGTTCAAGATAAATAGCTGCATTTTCCAGGGTTTAAGTCTAGGGAACTTGATCTTGCTTAAAAAACCACAATGATTTTCTTGGAAAATATTATCTTTGTACAAAACTGTTTTTAAGTTGTTAAGGCGGCAAAAATTCAAAGAATCTAAAGAAAACCAGCAGATTAACACTGGACAACGTACAGATCTAACATATAAGTAAGGAAAATAATCCACTTTTTTTCAGAGTAAGTAAAATGCATAAGGAGATGTGAGCATGGAAGAGGGAGTGCAAAGAAAATGTTGCAATTTTTGTTGCTAAGCCTGCACTTTTGTTCCTCTGCTTTGACTGACTTACCTTTGTGCCAGGTCTCTCCATATTCACCACCGCCCCTGATGTTCGCCACTGCTAGAACACCTCCCAGGTGTCGCACAAAAATAAGTCTTGACACACTGAAAAAACCAAACAGACAGAGGATTATTTTTATTTCCCAGTTTTTATACACTTACCACTTCTGCAGAAATACTTTGAGGGAAAGATCTTGCCCAAAATCAACGATGAAATTGTGAATGAAGTTCCTCTTGATGGTGAACCTGACTAGTCAGGCTTTTTTCAATGGTTATCCACGGAAATGAAACTCCCAGCAGCTTTGGAACAGGAAGGAACCAGTGCTGGTCCACTCTTCCTCCTTTAGTTCTGCTCTTCGAAGGAGAGTGGCCAGTGGTTTGAACGTCCTCAGATGACCACTGAGGACATTCCACAATTTAAAAAAATTATCTTCAAAGCCATTAGTGTGCAGACTAGAGTTATGTAGTACCACTGGACCTCCATAGCTTTCTGAACTGTTCCTCTTTCATGGGACCTCTACTTCTTCAGAGAGGAAAGCAAGACTTAGCCCAAAGGAAGAAAGCAAAGAATTAAAACTTAAGATAAGCACTTGATCTTTGTTTATGAGCAGGTATTTTCAACCTAACTTCTGCGTAATATACTTCTTTTGGGCCTTTGCAATACTGTGTTTGCAAAGAAAAATTCTGTACACACTGTTTCGTGCCCTGGTCAGCAATAAAGTGCTGGCCAATCCCATTCTTACTCATTTTCCTCTCGCATTGCTAAAAACAAAACAAATAGCATAACATAAAATTACGGGTTCTGCCTCCCCTACTATCTCCTGAACCTGTCTGAAAGCTAAAATAGCATATTTTTATAAATGCTAAGTTGCAAAAGTATCAAATATATCACTATCTTTTTTTTTCAAATGGACTGAAGTAATTTTAAATTATATTTAACAATTAAAAAAATTTAATTGTTGATCTGTTGAGGCAGTAGCTTAATAAGCAGAAACTGCAGAAAGCCAACCACACATATGCCAAGGAGACACGTAAAATATTAAAATTTAACCTCAACAAGTCTTTTTTTTTCACTCTAGTAGGTTTAAATTTCTTATTTACTTGAATTCTTTGGTCATCTAGAAACCACTATCTGCAGAAATTAAATTTGTTCAACCCCAAGGTCAAGGATTGGGTCTTTTTACCTCTAAGTCCCACTACTGCTTATCAGAAATGGCTTGAAAGATGGTAGTCCTACAATGTATCTCATGTGGATGTAGCATCACAACAAGTAGAATTTTCGTACCTCCCAAAACAATTAGCTACGTACTGGCACGTTCTTGAGAGTAAAAACCAAGAAGTAAGGAAATGAAAAGCACAAGGGTAACTGGTAAGAGATTTCTGTATTTTCATAACCATCAAAGGAAAACCTTTCAGGCTAGGTTGGTTAGGTTAGACTAACCAACTAGGCTGGTTATCTGGCCATCAGATGGCTCAGGAGGCATGAATTATCTCAGCTTCTGTAAAATCAATTCTTAACACCATCACTGTGAATTGCATTTTCCTTAGATTGCTGTGACATGCTGATCAAGACTGATATTCTATAAGCACATTGCGCAAAGGTCAGAGAGCATTACTCCGTCAAACTCCAGGACTCTTTAATTTCAACAGGTTGCTACACAGCTAATGTGGAGTAGCCTGACAGTAGGTTGCCCCATGAGACTGTGGCTTCCTAATTTTTGGTATGTAGAGTCACAAAACCTCCCCAAATATTCTGCACTTCTTTTCCTTGTCTGTCTCAAACTTTGGACCTCTTGGTCCAAAGTTACTTGATTCCCTAATAATCAGAAATAGCAATTATAAGAATTACAGTTAAGGTAAAAGCTTGCTTCCCAAATGTATTGCCTGAAAATACTTCAAAATATAAAATATTCCACAACAGAGTCCATCCTCTTCCATGTGCTGAAAGAAACTGTGCCTGTCTGAGGGATCATGGTGAGTCAGGACCCTAACTTGACCAATACTTCGAGGCAGATGCCTCGAGCTTGTAACAAACTTTCTTAAAGGTACTTTTAAGTTCAAGGAACCAGGTTTTATAAGTATAGAATCTGAACTTAGCACTTTTTTAAAAAGTGAAAATTCTAAGTAAACAGACAGCACAAAGCTCAAGTGTCACACACAACCCTACTACTGTCTCCTGTGTTTTTCCAGGTGGATTCTTGGTTCCAGATTTGATTTCAAGTCAGCAAATGACTTGAAATTGGTGTCTGAGTCCAGCAAACTGCCCAGTCAATCCAGATGGCTCATTCTGCAAAGGAAAGTCTGGCTCCCTGCTCTTCCCAACAGTCTCTGTAGCCTTTTGCTCATTATCCCTGTTCTTCCTTCTCTCCTGGAAGCAGGGTAAAGGAAAGAGCAACAGGGTCAGGACAGAGTCAGTGGAGGGATCAGAAGATAGTCCTGGAGAGCTCCTTCCAGACCCTCTAATCACTCTTAAGGAGCATAACACAAAAAACAGTAAATCATGTGTTGTTTTTTACAGTAGAGAACAATGTGAGGAGCTGCACTTCACAGAGCAAGAACACTTCCCCAGAATTACTGATCTGCTTTCAGGTATTAGAGTGACAGAAAAATGCAGGCTAGTGCACAGGTGATGGGGAAGAAGTCCCGAGTCACTGGACTTGGTTGTTTTCTCAGCTTTTGTGGAGCTGAAAGGTGTGGTAACAGAATAAGCAAAAAGAGTAATCCTCCACTCTGCACTGAGGGCTGCTCTGCTGTTTGACCTTTCTCCAGGCTCACAGTCTCTCATCCCTGCACCACCTCTTTGCTTAAAGGCTGGGAACAACCTGGCAGTGAAATGCAATTTCACAGTCTGCTGCACAACCAGCTGTATTCCAGGATGAGTTAGAAATTGCTCCTACTGTACCCACGCAGGCACACACAGAACAGTGAAGGGAAACATGTTGGTTCCTACAGCATAGTTAGCCAAATAGGAGGCATTAGTGGTGGGGTTTGTGATGGCATTTCCCCAGCAGCTCTGCCAAGCCACTGGTATCAATTCCATCAGCCTTCACTTGCACTTGCTATGTGGGCTGTATAATTAATGACAGTGCTCTAGTAAGCACCATCTCAAAATGCCACCAAATGCAGCTCTCCAGTCCAGAGAAGCATATGAAAGATGCATGCTTGCATTCAAAAATAAACCACTACTGTAACTGACTTAATGACTTTGGCTTATCATACTTGCAGTTACTTCTGGATCCTGTAACCTGTTGGTTTGTTTCTATTGCTTTCAGTGAAAAAGATTTTTTTCATTTTTGATGTGAAAAGGAACACCAGTTTCTGAATTAAGCAGAAATAAGCTCCCCAAACCAGAGAACTGCCTCATGCTAATGGGTGTGATATACCGGTAAGAAAATACTGTACTGGCTGGAAGACATACAGGACAGAATTGAACCATTGCAAAGCAGAAGACGGAGTGCTTTGTGGAAAGTTCTAAGAGCCTTAAGTTTAAATAAAACAACCCAGGAGTGTTTAGCTAGGAATTTTTTGTTTGTCTTTTTAAAGGTAAGCTGGCTATTACTTGGTTACATTTCCATAGCTACGTCTCAGCTCAGGATCAGGTGAACGATGTGGCAAGTCTCAGCCTTGGCCATCCTGTGGCTGCTTTCTAGCACTTGTACCTGTGGTCATCAAAAAAAAAAAAAAAGACCAAATCGTTCTGTTGGGCTGTGGCTGGAACAGTACTTGGACTTGGGAACTCCTTGTGGAGTATTGCAGTAAACAGTAACAAGGATGGAGTAAAACATTAGTGGAATCTGACAGGTACTGGACATCATGCCTTTCTGGCATAAATTCTCTCTTACAATTTCCTTTCCCTGATTTTGCCTGCCTACTTTTGGAACACATTCCCTCATCAAGTACTCCATTCTAAAGTTATTATCCATAAACATGGATTTGAAGGCTTCGGCTTTTCTTTCTTTTCTTTTAGAAAGAGACAGCCGAGAAATCGTATCTTGATATTACAGGGAGAGAATAAGGAGGGAGGTGTGGCCAATCATGTTTTATTTACATTGTCAGTGGAATAATATATTTTAATCTGGAGGTCACTGATTGTTCTCTGTGCATTTACTTTTAAGGGACTGTTACAGACTCATATTCTTAATTTATGAACTGTATAATGAAGGTTTCATAGGGTTCAGGAAAATATAGGTCACTGCTCCTACCTCCCATCTTCCTCTCTTCTAAATGTCAGCTGCACCCTCTTGCTGCTGTTTGCTGGACTCCTACGAGAATCAATTTTTAGCTTGCCAAAATGGCAGAAAACCACCCACTCCGTTTTGCTGGGATAGTTTTCTGCCATTCTTGCGAGGTAAATCAGCTTAGCAAAGGCTCCAGCAAGCACCAGGGCCAATGGATGGGAGGTGGAAGTAGGCACTGTGAAATCCCTTCTCCTTTTGCCAGCAACCAGCTTGTGTCAGCTCTGCAGTATGTGAAATTTTACCTTAAATCAATAGGTATGTAGTATTTATTTTACATTCTTTAAAAAAGAAAACATGGTAAGTTTTATCACAGTTTTCAGCATCTACAATACACTGTAATAAATCAGTAGTTGAACCTAACCAAAAAGGAATTTAAATAACTGTGCTAGTTATATAATTGTGTCTCTCAAGAACCACAGGAAATTAAAAGTGTAGCTTTATGAGGCAGATAAAAAGCTTACAAATAATCACAGAGCACAAGATGGGAGGTCCATTGTTAGACAAGGTATTTGCTAAAAAGGACGAGAAACTGTAAATCCTATTCAGAAATACAATCACAGCAAACAAGAAAGGCAAGCACTACAAAGGATTTCTTGAAATGTGCTAACACTAAAGCAAGACTGGTAGCACCTAAACTTAAAAGGTTTGTTTCATAATAGATTATTTTTCTGTGGTGAGCTGCTCTTCTATCTGAAAAACTGTTCTCTATTCAGCCCTTTCCATTTGTTTTCCTCTGCCTCACCTAGGAGCATTTCTTAGGTGTTCAAACACTGCCTCTTGGCAAGTCTATTCAAATTGCTTTGCTTAAGAAATAAGCCTTTTCTTTAAAGAGATCATCTATGCAATAGAGCTTATGGCTTTTGAGAGCTACAAAGCCTGTTCCGCACACAGCGTTTTCGGTTTACGTGTTGCTTTGCATCTGCGGAGACAGTATCATTTGCGTCTCAAGACACACTCCCCTTTCGTCTTTCTTGATCATATGGGACACAGAAGGGTTTTGCTTCTGATGTAATCTCAAAAATATAACATGAAAATGCAGCCAAATTCTAATTATTTACATTAATTTAGCCAAACATTTGATGTTCTATAATATTTAGACATAGGTAATTATTTAACTTGAAAAAAATAAAACTTCCTATGTTATTAGTTCAGCAAAGGGCTTAAATATTTCCTTAATATATATACCCATGTTTTTCTGTTGAACCCAGTGACAGAGCAGGAGGAGGTTAAGGCATAATCCTAAGGACAGGGTGACTGTTGTAAGCCTCAGGAGAGCAGAGCACTTCTCTGCTCTGACATAATTTCTTCTGTGAGCCCAGGTAAAACCCTTGAATTCAGAACTAACAAAGCAGACAAATGATGCCTGGGTACTGATGAGCAGGCAGCCCTTATGGCCCCCATCTTGCTCCTCAGGGACCTGAAATGCATCCTGTCAAATTCATCATCCACTCTGCTCACAGTCTGTGACAGCTGTTAACACCAGATACTTCAGAAGAAGGTGTGAATCACCCTGCTTACCTGTAGCTCGGTGTAATTGATATGTTGAAGCCTCCATATCCATACAAGAAGGCAGGATGAGAACCATCTAATTTAATTCCTTTCTTGTGAATAATAAACATTGGGATCTTAGTGCCATCTTTGCTAGGGTAGAAAACCTAAGACAAGAGAAAAAGAAATACGAAATGCTCTTAGTGCTGTAACTCTCCACAAGTGCTGTTAACAAGAATCAGAGGTGATAATTTCTGTGGTGTCTGATGAGTAAAACCTTCTGAGCAACTTGCACCAATTGCCCAGGTCAGGTTCAGTAATAGGCACCACCCTCTTGGTTGCTCAATAGCTCTGGCAAATGCATCAAAATTAGACAATAAAAAGGGTACAGTGGTATCACGTTTAGGTACCTTATCTATCAATTCTACATACAAGAGGGTTTAAGAAAACGTTACAAAAAGAAGACAGATCTCTGCAAGGGAACACTGTGAAAACAAAAGGGCTGTTTCATCACGTGTGAAAGGAGTAAAGACTGAGCTGGCACAGAGAACAAACAGAACTAAAACCAGATTTCCTGCACAGATGAATTCACCAAGGCAAGTCTGTATCCAGCAAAATGGGACTAAGCAGTGCCCAGTCTTTCAAGGTTGTCTCAGGGACACTTCACCTCATCAAGGTGGAAACACAAGCCAGACAGAAACTTTTGTAGCACTTGGTGCATTTTCAAACATTACTTAGCAACTACAACCAGGAGAACTTGCAGAATCCCCAGTCCATCAAGTAAGACAACTGAACTGCCCACTGGCTTTTCAGGAAACCAGCTCCCAAAACACCAAGTATCCATATAACACATGCTTTCATATGTCTTTCTATTGCTGCCACAGCACTGTGTGAAGTTAAAAGCTGAAATCCATGTACATAAACATAGACTGTAATTGCTTAACACAGTTCCCACATCTTCTTGTTTTGATGCATGTCTCTGCCTGCATACTCTAATTTGGGATCCAGTGCATCATATTTTGCCAGTCAAGCAAAACACGTGGCTGTGAATGCAGTTTATGGCTTGTCCTAAAATTCTGGCTGATTCCTTTTCACTGCCTTGCTTTAACATCATTGCAGCTTCTACTCTAATTAGAACAAAAATGTAGTAAATGAAAAATGACACATTCTTATAATTTAGTTGCATCTTTACAATCTCTGCTTTTAAAGGAAATAGTCCTACCATGATTTATATAGCACACCATCAACAGGTTCTATTTTTACAAGACATGAAGTTCACCAGTAATATGAACCTATGCAACACATTTATTCTGAGCATTGCCTGTAATGTGAAACATGTAAATCCACATGGCATGCTGAAAACAAAGTAACCACATTTAATTTTAGTTTAATCATTGCTAAGGAAATGCAAGAAATTTCAAACGAAATCACATCTACCTCCAAAGGCTTTACCAAAACCTCTAGACATATTATAGGTAAAAATTCAGTATTTCATAGTGCCCAGTAGATGGAAAAAAAACAAAACACAGAAGTCTAAGGGCATTTTTACACAGATGAAATCACTGTTTCCAGCTGCAGCCATAACTGTATCTTAACTGACAAAGTGCTTGTCAGAATGGTAGAGCATAAACAATTTTCACTTTAAATAGTTACTTGAACACTATAAACAAATAAAATAACTGATGAACAAGAGAACTGCTGAGGATGATGACGAGGAGTTCCAGAGACCTTCCATAAAATGCCATCCATCAACTCCAGCTGTTGCTGGCAATTCTTGGGAAGCGAGCACCTGGCCTCTCTCCATTTCCAGAAACTTACTGCTGTTGGCCAGTCTTTTCCTGATGATTAAGTGCACCACTAATTTTACTGCTGGTTTCTGAACGAGGACTTTATTTTTTTATAACAACTCCCTGAAAACTGACTTCTGTAGGGCTTTTATTGTCATCAGTTAAGATAAAATAACATACCATTAAATGAAATCTCAACAGAAAAAAAGGATGCATGTCAAGCTGACATTTGTAATTTAAGGGTTTTCAGTCCTATCTTTGCTAAAATAATGATTACCTCTCCCTCCAAGATGAACACACAAGAGAGGGGGTGGAAATCAATTCAGTGAGACACTAGGATATGTGAAGCTATTTAAGCTTCTCCAAATAGACTATTTTCAACAACTGATTCAATCTCACCTTTAAATTAGCTGTTATCTCTGAAGCAAGTCCAATGGTTTATTCATGTAACCAATAAAGGGACGTGCTTCTATCTCAAAGATTAAGGTAAACTGCAAAGGGCAAGCCCTAAAAAGGATTTCCCAAGATGGTGTTTCATGCCTAATTTTAGATGCTGTCAGCTTTTACAATGGTAAATGCTCATAAAAGGGTACTACCTTTTTCTGCTTTATCACAGACAGGAGTGACACCACTTGTGCCAGCCACATTGTATTACTCATTGTTCATATATTTTCCAATAAGGTCTCATGTCACTAAATCCAGCATATGTAAGAAGAGGACAAGTTAGCAAAATTAATATGAAGGGAAAAGGATGGAGAAAAACACTTCAGAAATATTATTATGAACACTGAAACTCACCATTCAAGGAGGGACATGTTAAAAATAAGTATCTTCAGCCTTTAGGAATGCAACAGCAATGCTGTGTGGTTGACAGGGCGCTCCTGCTGCGTGCAACCCTTGGTGCTATTCTAGGACCATAGTGCTGGAGCAGTACAGCAGCCCTGGAATAGTTGTAGCTCACTTTGTCTCCCTCTAATATCCCCGTGTCACATGGCAGTGGGGTTTCAGTGCCAGAATCACTTTCAATTCAGATGGCAGAACCTGAGGCATACATTTATAGCCTCTAGTCTACTTATTGTGATGCAAGGAAAAAGCAACACTATTTGCAGTTAGTCACTGCTATAAATTACATGAAGATTAAGCTATATAAGATACACAAAGCCCAATCTTTATCATTTTTCTTTAGTGCATACATATATATTTACAGAGTGGTGTGTTGTTTTGTTTTGGTTTTTAAACTTAGCATTTCAAAGCAATTTACACTCCATTTTCACCCGAAAAAGTCAATGGAAGTTTATGTCAAAGACAGTTTACAGAATAAGTTTTACAAGCAAATACAGTTAATAGCTCTGTGATTGGGCTTGTTAATTTACTGAAACAGGATAAAAAAGTTCTATACATTCATTCCTGGGGAGGTCTTTGTCCTCCTAATTATTACCTTTAAATGTGCACTATTTATGTTAGGTGAATCTTCACTTAGGGAAGAGGGGAACTATCAGCTGGCACTGTAGACACAGACCTAAATTCAGAAAGACTCTATATCCACCTCCTCCTCTGCAATGACAAGAAGCATCCTCTTCATCTCAAGTCACCAGGAGGCAAAACTAAGTATTTTAGAAAAGCAAAAGGATTTGAAAAACAGAGGCTGCAGATGAAGTTTTTCTTTCATTTATCTACAGAGATAACACAGCCAGACATTGATACTTACACACAGAACTAAAAATAATTTTGACAATCATCCAATATGCACTTCTCTTATGAGCAAATATGAAATCAGTATCTTTGAATATTAAAGAAAGTGACACAATCATCCCAACAAATAAGTAAAACTAATCTGTCTGCATACTCGTGAGCATTGTGCCACATAATTAAAAATACCTAAAATTACTGACATTGAATAGAAACTTCAATTTTTAAAAATTAAAAACCTCAGCAACTTCTGAGTATTTAGTTTCACTTTTTCTCCCTTTCAGAACTATTTTCTCTGTTTATATAATGGAGACATTAAAAGATGTATGTAATTATAATTGTTGGGTAAGAAAAGTGCACCTGAAATCATCTTGCTTTTACAAAACCTAAAATCCTTCTACCCAAAAAACCAACCACAAACCTGTACACATTTAAAATCGACCTTCTAAGGTATTCAACACTGGTTTTGAAATACTGTTGTAAAACACAAATCCAAAATAATCTTTTCCATATGGGTCTAATGTATATATGTTTTGAACTGTGACCAGTATCTGAAAGTTCAGAAATCTTTTATCATTTGCCTGACTTGCTCATTAATGGCAAAGCATTAAAATCCAGTTAAAAAGTGATTAGTTTGTCTTGTCAGAAAGACTTATTTCCTGTAGATAAAACATGAATTTTATACCTGAAAAGAAACTTTGATTTCTGAGAGTTGAAAACACCCCTTATGTCACAGTAGGCTAATTATTCTTAGGAAGCCAGTAGTTATTCTAATAATATCTCTCCCAAACTCTCTTTCAAGATTAGGTATTACATACCAGAAACAGCAATTGTTTCCATGTCTATGTGTGCTTGATCAAAACCAGGTAAGAATTACACTTGTCATTAGACTGACATCCATTGTGTGAAATGCCAAAAAATTTTACAAAGAGCAACTAAAATGGCATATAAATTAAGCTGGAATGCTCCTTATTAAAAATTCACGTTCAATAATTTAGGTTTATTAACACCACAACAATGCCTTTAAAATAATTTTTTCCAATGCCTCCTATATAGTTTTTCTGAGATAATTCCTTTTCATTTGAAACAGGCACAGAATTTAGGTTTTGTGAAATTTAGTCATTTTATTCTGCTTCTAGGTAAGAGCAGCTGCCCTCACACACTGCTGCAGCCATCACAAAGTTACAGACAGCACTGGGGAGGCAAAACACCCTGTTCAGTCCCAGCAACTCCAGGCACAGGGGCTACAGGGAATGACTACTTCAGGTTTTACTTCTTGGAACTGAGTTTCAAACATTCAGTTTTACATAAAGTATCGCCCTTCTTAAGTGAAGATTTCTCATCACACTTACACCAACATTTGCATTTTGAGATTTGGGGAGGAAAAGCATAAGGAATTCATAGTAAATCACATAATGCTGCCCATGTTTTCCCAAATGTCACAAATGCTTTGTTAAAGGCTCACTGTTTTAAAAATCCCACACTAGTATCTTTGAAAGGTGACCGGGACAGTAAACTTAAAGGAGTAGTCCCTGGAGAAAGTTTTCCTGCACAGATGGTGGCATCAAGATTTTCAAACCTATATTTAGGTACAGAGATAACAGTGCTTGAGGCTGAACAATGCCACATAGCAACACGTCCCACTGACAAGCCCTAACACTTGGTGCTTCAGGAAGGCAAGTCACAAAGACCCTGCCCTCACACAAGCAAGTCTGAACACTGCAGCACTGGCAGGCAGGGAGAAATCCTCTCTTGAGATGCCAGGGCAGAAAACTCACTGATTCAAACAGAATCATGTGCTGCCTTCCACACCACTTGTCCATAGCCCATTCCATCCCTCATCACCTCTGACCTTACAAAAAACCTGACACCAGTCTGGGGCTAAAGACTATACAGCACATCAGAACCAAAACCCCCTATTTATTGCAGCAGTGGCATGGAGTCAAGTATAAGAGCAGCAGTGGCCCCACTGGCAGCTCTGGCAGCCAGCCAATGGCCACCTGTAAGAGCAGCTCTTATTAACCACCAGTTTTTGTATTCTTATATAGAACATGAATCAGAAGTCAGGAAGAATAAGAGAGAAATGTTACCACTACAGAGCAAATCCACAGGATCTGAGGTTTCCTTTCTTCAGAGGGGAATCCTCATCAATCTTCTTTAAGCCTCTTAAATTAGCTTCAAAGCAATTCTGTGTGGGTTGCAAAGCTTGCTTAACACAGAGCTGGAGAGGGGCCAAAGTAACTCAGCACAGTAAAAATGCATGCAGGTAAAACCCAGAAAGAAGAACACCCACCACAGACGTTTGCAAAAGCACTATGAAAATAATCAAGAATCCGCTCAGAAGAAATTGTTTCACCACCCACCCATCCACCGGCACAAAAAGCAGACTCATGCTGACAGAGGCAAAGTGCCAGGAGATGGTCTTTTAGAAGAATTGTCTCCTTGCTACTAGGTTCAGCTGCCTAGCTGCAACTGACTGCAGGGAGGTATCTAACAGGGCAGTGGGAGGATGAAGGGGAAGACAAGTGAAAAATACAGGTGAAGGATCAGAAATCCTGCAAGACTGGCATGGCAGAAATTGCTTTTAAATCACTCTTTTCTAGATAAGCTAAAAGGTATCCTCCCCCTTACATAAAGCCTTAGTGGTAAATGGGATCCAGTGAGACCCCACACACTCTCTATTTCTGCAACCAGAGAGGCTTCTTGCCTCTTCTGTTTATCCTTTGCCCCTCTCAGTGCGATCTCAGAGCTTCCTGCAGCAGATTAATTAGAATCTGCCATGTACAGTTATTCCTTCTCTTTTATCAATGTGCCTTGAAGATGACTTAGTGTAGAGAATAGAGACAGACAGATATGAGAGATAAATTTACCTTTTCATTTAAATATACATTGTAGTCACATTAAAAAGAAAAATGTCCCAGGGGCTTTTGTAAGTTACAGTCTCTTTTCTGAATTACCTCTGTGCTTATGCATTCAAGAAATATACTACTATGAAGTAGTATAGCATGAGACAAGCAAAGAGATGTCTTGATGGAAGCAGCACACCATTATGAATAAAATCATAAATAACAGCTGCTGACTAGTCCATTTTCTGTCATTAAACCAAGCTTTACTTCACTGAGTAAACTGCTCTGACAAGAGGCAACTCACTGCAATAGTGTGTAGGCATTAGAAAGTAAACACTACTCATTTTTACCATGTGTGGAAATCAGTTCAAGTTGTGATGACAAACATGATAAGAACAAAAATATAGAGGCAACTTACCAGGGGTAAACAAGACGGAGAACTCACTTTTTGCAAGCTAATTCACAGTAACTATTCTTATTTATGGTTTTATGATGTGGTAGGTGCACACACCTAATCCAACATACTGAGAAAGAGATACATTCACTCAAACTAGCTAGTAACTAGCTAATGAACTACATTCACTAGTAACTAGCTAATTCACCTTTTCTGCTTTTGACTCCATCTTGCTCCAAACTTACTTGGTCGTCTCAACATAGCCTCACTGTTGAGTGTTTACAAGCTTCAGGAAGATGACAGAGTTACTGTTGGATTTTCTCCCTAACATAGGGGCATTTACACAGTTCAGGGTGCTCAAGTTTCCCCTGTAAACCAGTACCCAAAAATGCTTGCACAGAGAAAATTCAGTCTTGACAACAGGGATGTCAAGTGCCAGCCTTGTGTCAAAGCCTCGAGAGGATCCATGCATTTGCTCACAAGGCCAAGAAGCTCTGTTCATGACTTTCAAATGCCAGGCAATTCCAGAGGGCTCTGCTCTCTCTTCTTCAGAGAATCATACCATGTTTATAGATGTCAAGTTGGCTACCCAAAATCAGAAGTGCTATAAATCACTAAACACCTACAAAAATTCCGCACGTGGCTAGTACAATATTAAAAATTCATTCATGATTTTTGGTTTGAAAGAAAACAGAGATCATCTACACCAGACAGTGCACGTTTCAAAATCAGTTCCAAATCACTTTTCCTGTAAATATTTATTCGAAGTACTTACTGGAATAAACAGGTCGTTAAAAGTATTGCGAAGCAGTTCCATGTACATTTTGTCACTCAAATTATAGCTACATATAATTTACTTTTTGAGATAAACTTGAATTTAAAGTTACTCATTTGTGCCCCTACATGATTAAAAAACCACCAAAATGGTAGCAGAGGGAGAAAAAAATCCCTTGAGGATGGTCAAGGAAAAACTAAAGTCCTGGAAAATGTCTGGGGTGCTATCTTAGACAAAACAATTCTAAGGTTCAGATGCTATTGATTTTGACAGTTTGCTGTGGAGAGAGTACTATTGTTTTCAGATTTGCAGTAGTCATTTGTATAACGAAGAAAAATCACTCAGTGAGTGGCAAGAAGCAGAAGAGAATTATGAGTTTTCATTCACTGCTGTAACAATACCTAGGGAAAAAATTAAACCAAATCTAGTATAAAGCAACCTAGCAAAAATTTCAACTGATGGTGTAGTTTCCAGACAGATGTCAAAACCAAGACTGTGAAGATACTTCATACCAGGAATACCAAGGAGTGTGCTGAAGCACCCTTGTAATACTCTTGGAACAGGGCAGAGAAAAATGAGTAACATAAGAAGAACGCTTTTTTTTTTAAAATGCCCTAACATTAAGGACAGTTTGCAGCAATCTTTCCTTTCTTAGGCAAAACATGAACAAGAGAGCAAAAGCCAATAAACTTGTATCAGACATTAGGTAATCCACAACTAATAATCAACTATCAATAAATCAACAGATCAAATGTCTAATAATGCCAGATCAACTAGAATGAGTGCTATCAGTTAAAAAAACATCACTAAACAGAAAGAAAAAGTCAGGGATGTTCCTACTTAGTAAAAGACTCCCTGATTTCAGGCATTCTACCATTATGCTTTGAAGCTTTTCTGAATCCAGACTATTTTTAGCTGTTAGCAGGGATCTCTGTACACTGTTACTTTCAAAAATAATTGACAAATTGGATGAAAAGCAAGTAGTTCAGGGAGTTGTCAGGGAGAATTATGTAGCAATTTTTCCCTGTCTGTGAGAATAGAAACTGGAACTAAGGAAATAATCTATTTCTCTATATCATTCATCTACACAGTTAAAACACTAGTTACTGTGAATAAAAATGATAGTTTTTAGAGGCTTCCCTTGTCCCATAAATCTCCTGGGAGATGTCTCAAGGACAGAGCAGAAATAATTAAACTAAGGAAAGATAATATTTTATCAGTACCTCTGAGCAGTGTTGATAAAATCAAATCAACTGCTAAATGAAGATGCAAACTAGATTACCATTAATAAAATTGCACACTGATGAATTTGTGCTGCATCATAAGCAGACAAAAGCCCAGAGAAAATTAGTGACTGAACTGTTTCTGGGTAGAAAGTGAACTGAAAAAGAACTATCTTTCTTTCTTTTCCCTCAAAAAAATGTTCTTTCAGAATGCCTCAAGATTTTGTGATTTTTAAGTTTTTACTGCTTCAGTTCTTATACTGAGGACAAATAAGAGAGGTTTGCAGAATGATTCCACTCATATGTGTTCCACTTACACAAGTTCACAACTCTGCATCTCTGGATACTTAGCAAAGCACTTTATGTTTAGCTTGTCCTTTCTCTTCAGCAGCGAACCCAATTTAAGAAAAAAACAACCCACCAAATCTGTTAACAAAGCTATTGACTAAGCTTTTTAAGCGCTGTCCTTTTTTTTTCTGTGTTTAGTATAAATGGAGACTATGCCCTTCAAAGTTGCCAGCAACACCAACGTATTACTAAGAGGTATGATTGTGTCTTATCAAACACTGATAAGAGAAATTCTCCAAAACCTCCTCCTTACTATTTAGCAAAAATTATTTTCTCAGTATAAACTGAACTGCTCACAACTACTATATGATGATCTTTGTTAATATGCATCCTTTTCTAAGGTAATCATGTTCACAGTGAATGCAAGAGTTATAACTTTAGGTTACAAGATATGCTATAATTTGCTTCCCTTTCTCCCTTTCAATAGCAGAGTCTGCTCCAAGTAGTGGCCACATGGACTTATTTACTTTGCAGAGGTTCTCATTTTATGTATGTCTATGTAAGAACTCACCAACATTTGAAATTGTTGTTTTCCACTCTCAACTCTATTATGCTCTCCACCATGGTGGTGAATGTTAATTAATAACAACGACAAGAAAAACCCTAATCCACCAAGCAGTTTTGACTCTGGATGAAGACAGCAAGTATAATTTTATTGGGCTGCAGTGATTATATATGCTGTGTATGTATATATATATGTCTCAAGAATTTATCCACATTTTTTAGCAGTTCTAATTTGGTTTTGTCTCCTTTAGGTAGTTAATGCATAGCCATCATTATTAATCTTCCAAATGTAATTTATTTCTCTGTTCTGCTTCAAGCTATGGTTGGTAAGGGCCCTGTGATGGTCTGCATTTCCATGCTATCCAGCATGCTGCTGATTGTGGTCCATGATTAAGACTCTTTAAGTCCTGCAATAACCAAGTAAATAAAGGAGCAACAACCTTCTAATTTGTTGTCTGCAGGCTGCCCTACCTCCTTAAACCTCTTTGTAACAGTTGTATGCCAAGGCTAATAAATAACTGCATAAACTAGTTATGAACTTGTGTGTGTCTGGAGGCCTGCAACTCTGAAACACAGAACCTCCCAGCTCTGCCAGAGCCACGTCTATTCTGAAAACACTCCAGTTCCCTGGTTGCCTACAGAGACACTATTCAGAATGAGAGATGCACCCACTGTAAAGTATTTAAATGGGAGTATGGAGCTGTGGTGAAGCTTAATTGCTAACAGGAAACACTGAGACACCGCAGAAAAGAGGGGGCAAGGGAGTGCTTTTTGGAAGGAGTAACAAAGAGAAGGCAAAACTACCTGAAACAGTAAAATGCAATCCAACAAGGCCAGAAATACAACATACTTAATATACAATCTCTTGGCCACATATAGAAGAGTGAACTACTGACTGAAAACTAATTTAGAGAAGTATCTTGGAGTTGTAGGCATGCCAAGCTGAACTTGAACAATGAATTGTTAGGGGAAAGGCAAACCCTACATGAGGACATAAACAGAAATCTCACCCACAAGATGTTACGAAGTAACCCCTCCTGTTGCATTCACATTTGCAAAGCCTCAGCTGGAGTGCTGTGTTCAGCTGAAACCATGGCACGCCATATGCTAAGCATCTAAACAGATTCCAGGAAGAAAAAGCAGAGCGATAGGAGGTCCAGGAAATACAATCCACTAAAAAAACTGAACAGACTGCAGATTTTTCTTTTGTTTTGATTTAGTCTAAATGAAAATAAAATTGAGGGAGACACAGTGACAGTCTCTGAATATGCAGAAGTTGGCTGTAACTCGAAGAGAACTAACTGCCTTCCATGGCAGTGAAGGACACAAAGCAACACATTCCAAACTCAAGAAGGGAATTCAGGCGAGACCTTTAGGTGGTGTACCCCCTATTCCCTGCAAAAGCTTTTTAACAGTAAACTCTGTGAGAACCTGGGACAGATTGCCTAGGGAATGTGAAGGCTTTTAAACACAAGGCAGACAGAAACCAGCCAGGAATGGTACAGGCAGAATTGACCTGTCACAATGCCCAGGACAGATCAGTGTGCTCTAGCCACAATGGCCAGCTTCAGGACATTGGTACATCCCATGTCACCATCATGTCCAAACACATTCAGGCCCTGTAGTTTCTTCCTTTTCCCAGTCTTTTTGCTCCTTGTTTATCACAGCAGCTCTGCTACAGGTTTTTCTGTTCACAGCTGCAGCCACCTGTTGGGCAGTAGAAGCTGGTTCGCTTCTTCTTGCAGGAAAAGCCAGTATCCTACCTCCTGGGACTCCAGTGGATTAGATGAGCTTCTGAGATTGTTCTTCCACAGATTTGATAAGATTTCAAGAAGAGAAGCTTCAAAAGCAGAAGTGGAGAAGACAGACTCTAAAACAGAACAAGTGCCTCCCTTCTCACTGCCTTTTGCCTTTCATAAAACCACGACTGAGAAATGTGAAGGCCATCCAGGGAGTTTACATATATAATGAAATCTACAGGAACAGCTGGTGAGAACAGAGATATATTCAAAAATCCACCACTTGCATTATGGATCTGTATTAGTTAAACTTGAGAAAATGGTTAAAAATTTAAATATTAAACATTTACATGTTAAAACTAAAGAAAACATTTTTAAAACTTGTCCATATGTATAATACAGATGTGCAAACACCTATTATGAGTGCCCAACATTTTATTTTCAAGTAATATGAACTTCACTAAAAATAAATGCCTATAATTGCTACTGTTCTGGAAATTTATTTGAATTTAAACACTGTCCTGTGGCACAGACAGATACACTGTTATATACTGTGTATATAACTCTTACTAAAAGTAAATCTCCTTCTTCAGAAGTCTAATGACTACTAAATGGGCTTATATGACACTGCTAGCACAGTACTAAAAATACAACCAGAAAAGTCTGGTTATCTTGGTGGCCTAGTAAAGGAAGTCAACGTGTCTCCCTGCTAGGTCAGTGGCTCGAATGCTGGCCCACACCAGTGATGACTGACAACTGCAATCATCTAAGGATCTTTTGCCAGCTGTGTGAATAAAACTCATGATTGCGGTCCCAGAGCAATCTGTCCTCAGTGCAGCATTATCATCACAATTAAACCCCACCCCTCCGGCCAGGCTCCATGAGGCAAAGTGATGGGTGGGCAGATGGACAGAAATATTCCCATTCTGCAGAGGAGCACTCTCATTCTGAACAATGCTGGCATGCCGAAGTTTGACATTTATCCTCTAAGTGAGAAAAGAAAAGGGGCAGCTATCACTTTTTTCTTTCAGTAGAGGACTATGCTGAAATTTCCCATTTTTATGACTACTTGGTTTAAGCAAGAATTAAACAGCTATATAAAGAGGCTTTAGAGCATTTTTTTTGTGGAAGCATTCCACGTTTGACCCTCCACCACTGATGGTATTGGCCATTCAATCTGCACTATACAAGACACACAAACACCATAATGATCAAAAGACTTTGTGTTGTAAGCCTTTATTACTATTAGACATATCAAGAAAGGGGCTTTTTATTGATGCTGAAGTTCTCTGAACTGCTATTTTGTGTAAGTTTTTAATAACTGTCTTGATTAAGTTTTCAATCCACATCTGAAAACTCAGCTCTGAGGATCAGCAAACCACTACCATTAGAACAGCAAACCACATCCCCAGAGCAACACCTCATCAATGTGAAGCCACCGACAAATTTCATTCTGAATGTTTCTATTCCTGTAGAATGAAGTTAATAATATTCACTACCTTTGAGAAATAACACTGATAAGACTATACAAATGGGAGAAGAAAAGCTGGAAATAGATTCCCACTGAGGAACATTAAATAAAATTCTTACTTATCTTGTGAGTAAGAGAGTTAATTAAAATAGCAATGTGTTCATGCTTAATTACTGGAGGTGAGTTCAATCAGAGGAGTGAATATGAAAGTTGGAGGAAAAAGAGAAGGGAAGAAATTCTTCAGTGACTTGTTTAGAAAAAAGACAAAACCCAAGTATTTTCACTACAATATTATGATTTTAATATCTCTATATCAACAAAGAATCTATCTGCTGAGGTTCCTGAGGACTTCAACAGACGTGTTCATTTAAGGTGTCTGAGTGAATGATTTGTTAAATCTTTTTGATGGCAAAAGGCATTTTCCCATTTACTGTAAAAATCAAAACTATTTTTTATTTACAATCAACAATGCAATCATTTAAGACATGTGAGGCAATCCTTTAAACTCCACTACAATTGCTTAAGTTCTTGTTTAAAACTCCTGTGTGTAAGAAGGAATTCACTGCACTCTCTTTAATGGTTACAGGTCTGTTTCAGTCCGTGCTATTTCGCCTTGCGTTTTAAGGAATTCTGAGAAAGAAATGGAGTGTGGAATGCAGTTTGGGATTAAGTAAGCCCACTGACATCTCCTTTCAGTAGAAAAGTGGAAAACAAACCACTGCAAGTTCAAACAAAAGTTCTACTGAGTAAAGCATAAGAATAGTATTTCATAATGAGCTTTAGTTAAACTACTAAGCAATCACTTCTCTTGTAGGCTTAAAACAAATAAACATTTCTATATAGTCTAGAGCCTGCAGGTTCTGCAGACTCTTCCATTTTAAGAAGTTTTCCAACTCCCTGCACACTCAGCAGAAAAAGAAACAATTTACTATTAAAAGCTTGGAACTAGTGAATCACAAAGCCTATATGACAACACAAATGAACACACAGAGTATTTTAATATTTTAGTATTATTCCCCACATTGTGTGGTCTGGTAGTGTGCTAATTCTTCCTAAGAGCAGTTTTGCGCTCCCCTCCAGCCCAAACCACATTCCATTGTTCTGCATTCTGCTGAACAAAAGCTCCCAACTTCCTAAACTATGCATCAACCCCCTGTGGTATATAAGAAGCGGATAGAGTAAATCCAGACATTTAGACCTTAAAACAGGATTTGAACTGGATTGGTGAAGAAAGCAATGCAAAGCCTGTAATTTCATCCTCTTACTTGGAATAGAGAGATGTGGTTCCTACTCCAGATACCTAAGGAATATCTGAAGTGCATTGGATGGGGCTACTTAAATTATAATGGATGTAGAGCCAACTGCTACTCTGCTACTCTGGCATATGGATTTATTTCAAAGTTCAAGAGCATTTAAGGTCATCATAGGAAATCCATCTCTTGATACTCTATCTAGATGCAAAGTCCTTGATTCTGACAATTTCCTCCTTTAAAAAGGAGTGTAATGTGGCTGCAAATATGTAACATTTAATATACAATCTCTTGGCTTTCAAGAACTGCAAGGGCCTTTAAACTAGAGCGCTACATTTTCAGTTAGTGTTTCTTCGCTGACCTCCAATTAGAAGAGGTAATGGCAGACTAATGCGGTGTTTGTAACAACCACATGCCAAGGGTGTAAGATACTACATTCACACAGGCAAACCGCCAATGCTGTCACAGTTGTCACTGTGATTTTGTTGATATCCTCCAGAGTGAGACTGGTGCCTTGGTGCCAAAACACTACATGAGATCAGAGCCAAAGCCTTCAACCTCCTTCCTGCGAGCTCCAAAAGAAGTGGCTCAAAGTTTATTTCGCCCCTGAAAGAGAGCAGGTGTCTGCCATAATCTGGCAAGCGCTAAAACTATGGTGTTTGTCACATTCCTTCTCCTCCCAGTATTTCACAGAATCACAGAATATGCTGAGTTGGAAGGGAACTACAACTATTATCAAGTCCAACTCCTGGCCCTGCACAGGACCATCCCAAGAGTCATACCACATGCCTGAAAGTATTGTCCAAATGCTTCTTGAACTCATTTTCTTCCTTACTGCAATAAAAACCTCAAGGAAATAAGAAGAATAAAATGGAAACAAACAACAATAAGCAACTCGTTTTCCCCAAGCATTAATTCCATCCTCCCATCCCATGAGATCACAGCAGGATTCAAACTCCAAATATTGTGAGAAGAAATGAAGTCCAACTCTTCAAAAATCAATCCCTTTTTGGTTGTGATGGATTCTTAGGAGAGGGATGAAAATGATGCCAAAATTACTTAATCCTCTGTAGAAATGGGGAGAATTATTTGTCACTGCCCAGAATCAAAGTACATGCCTTTAGTTCTCTGGTGTAAGAGTGCTTTGTCTCAGCAGATAGATTCAAATTGACTGAACTTTCCTCCAACTTACAGTGATCTATTCATAAAGAAAGTTGCAGGCAGAGTTCTGGTCAATGGGGCTGGCATTTGGGCTGGCACTGCATAATACGTTTATCAGCAGCATGGACAGTGGGACTGAGAGTGTCCTCAGCAAGTTTGCTGACACCAAGCTGTACAGTGCAGTGGACACACTGGAGGGAAGGGATGCCATCCAGAGGGACCTTGGCAGGCTTGAGAGGTGGGACCGTGTGAACCTCATGAAGTTCAACAAGGCCAAGTGCAAACTCTTGCACTTGGATCGGGACAATCCCAAGCACAAATACGGGCTGGGTGGAAATGGGCTGAGAGCAGTCCTAAGGAGAAATACTTGGGAGTCTTGGTTGACCAGACACTCAATGTGTCCCAGCAATGTGCACTCACAGCTCAGAAAGCCAACAGTGTCCAGGGCTGCATCCAAAGAAGCATGGCCAGCAGGTGACCACTCTGGTGAGGCCCTACCTGGAGCACTGCATCCAGCTCTGGAGTGCCCAACATATGCAGGACACCGACCTGTCAGAGCAGGTCCAGAAGGGGCACATGAAGATAATCAGAGGGCTGGAGCACTTCTTCTATGAAGACAGGCTGAGAGAGCTGGGGTTGTTCAGCCTGGAGAAGAGAAGGCTCTGGGGTAGCCTAATTGTGGCCTTCTGGTCCCTAACAGCGGCCTGCAAGAGAGCTGGAGAAGGACTTTTTACAAGGGCATATTGCAAAAGAACAAGGGGAAATGGGTTTAAACTGCAAGAGGGAAGGTCTAGATGAGATACTAGAAATAAATTCTTTACTGTGAGTGTGGTGAGGCACTGGAACAGGTTGCCCAGAGAAGCTGTGGATGCACGATCCCTGGAAGGGGTCAAGGCCAGGATGCATGGGACTTTGAGCAACCTGATCTACTGGAAGATGTCGCTGTGCATGGCAGTGGGGTTGTAACTAGATGATCTTTGAAATCCCTTCCAACTCAAACCATTCTTTGATTTTATGATATATATTTGGATAAGGGGAAGAAACAACATTAAGACCATCTCTATAACCACACTGAAAAACCAGAGCTAATTATAGTATCAGCTCTTGCACTGCTTAGCAGGTTGAGCTTACTACAGTTTTCAGAGGATGCTGCTTTCCTCTGTTATTTTTATATTAATGAGGGAATCTAATGCTCATGGAATGATACCACTGGCAACAACAAGATCCAGGAATAGCATGGGCAGGTGCTGTGCACAAGTTTCTCTGCCAATCAACCTCAAGTCCGACTCATCTTCTCTCAGTGTTGTATTTTCCTGAAGCAGACATTAATCACTGTGCCAAACTGTATGGTATAAAGTTCCACTTGGAATGAGAAGGACTGTAGACAAATTTTCCCTATCAATGCCTCATAACTTGAAATCAGTACTGCAAGGGCTTGGTGATGGGAGTGAAAGACTGAGCACGAAAAGAAAAATTCTCATGGAAGTTACTTCATCTGCAAAAGTAATTTCTGCAAAAGAAAGGAGGAAATTCATTCCAGCCCAAAGAAAAATATCCTTTTTAAGACTTGTGCTTCTTGCATCTGTGCAGCAATATCTAAACAGCAGCTGCTTTTTTAATCAAACTAAGTTGTAAAACCAAGTTGTGTTACGAATTTCACCTTCTGCAAGATCTAATCTAAAGTGCGTCTGTCAATAGCAGCATCTATTTTTGGTTCATCTCAAAGTATTTTAAGTACTGGAGGGTATTCAAAGAATGGCAGAAGGAGCCAAACAATATTTTTATTGTTGCAATTTTAACACTTGAAAAGCCTACACATCAGCCTAAAAGTAGGTGAGCTGTGAGCCACACCAGAGGACTGTTTATCCATGATTAAGTGTCACTGTGAGGTGCTAACATGGGGAAGCATATAAGAACGTAGTTGGCAACTTTATAGAGATAAAATAAAGGCTTTTTATTTAAAGCAACAGTTGAGTTATTAACACAATAAACATTTGAGGGCAAATGCTGTTTTTAAGTTCCTGTAAAAGTGTTTTTTCCTTCTGTAAAGCCCACCACAGACCATTTCCTGAAAATGTCTGCCATTGTGATAGATAGAAGAATGCAGGGAAGCATAACCAAATTTCAAGAAGTGCTTGGCAGAGGAAGAGTAATTAATGCAACTTAATGTATCATTTAACAAAAGTAGCTAGGATAAATTTTTGATGCGTGGCAAGTATTTTAAACAGCTTGACTTTTTCATGAAGGTCACAGAGTCTTCCAAGGTAAGGGTATAAGCACAAGCTACAGCACATTAAATTAGACTATGTACTTGCAGGGCGTCACATGGAGCCGATAACTTACAAACATGCTCTTAACCTGGTGCAAAAGTCAGGTATGTTGAAACAGCTCTCCTTTCAGTGTGAGATGGCTAATTTGTTCTTAGTTTGGGCTGTCAAAGTGTGAGATCTTAACCCTAGGTACAAAGAATGCAGCAGCTCTACCACAAATTTTCTTAGTGTAGTAAACTTTATCACTGGTCCACCCTTGCACTTTACAACATCTACCAAATACTGTAGATTGGATTTGAAAGACCAAAAGACAGGCAACTGTGGCAATTTTCCAATTGCCATTAATTCAGGTTTCATATACACATGACACCTTACATTTCAGTTCAAATCTTGACCCAGTTATATTGAAAGACTTAAAGAACAACTCATTACAGTTTCATATATGCTACACAGCAAAGCTGGGAAGATTGCTAGTATTAGTAGGTATTTTTTCAGGTATATGAGAATAAAGAAAGAACCTTGGCAGGACACCTGCCTTTCATTAAGGACATGGATTACGACAGAGTCAGCAACATTATCCTTTATTACTTAGTAATTCTGACTGAAATTAAAATTATTAAATAGATTCTGCAGCATTGTTCATTCTCCTACAATAATCAGGTTTTGCCTACTTTCAGTGTATTTCTTGCATTCTCATTTTTAATTTTTTTTTCACAATTCCCTGCAATGTTGCCTGAGTTTTGAAATGGCTATGCATTCATCTAGGTTGACAGCCATTTATACCCTGCTTTGATACCCTTCCATCCCCTTTCCCTCCTCCAAGCAGAAGCAGCATCAAGGCTCTAAGTGGGACCACACAAATGGAAATGAAGACTGGAGTCCATCTGACCTGTGCAGCACTGACAGGCTCAGTTACTACAAACTTGAGCAGGCAGTCCCAGCCCTGGCCCTAACAAACAGCCTTTTTCACAACTCAGCTGAGATTTCTCCATGGATCTGAATGAAAGATATCAAAAACTAATTTCCAAGATGTTGCCGTACTGAGATCATTCGTTGGTAGAAGGCAAAACTGGGTGACTGGTGAGCCTAGAGTGCTCTTTATAAGCACTGATCCCAGTGTAATTACACACGTCACATCTCCCCAGAGCTGGAACTGAGCAGGAGCCGAGTAAGGAGAAAACCAGAAACAGTGATACTGACTTCCACCACATTACAGCCTAGCAGTGAATCTCTGCCAGCACTTTACAAAGTGAAGGCTTCCAAGGGCATAGCAACAGCACGTTTCTTCCTTTATTCCTCCTGAAATTATTTGTATTGCTGCTCTACTTGATTTAATGTAATTGATTTAGGTGTAAAATGAGATTTTATTTTTCCAGACATTTATTTTATAAAATTTGATTTACTAGAAAAATACATTATTTCTAATTTACAGCAACCTCTTCTATACCCTTTTTAATTACATGGGTATTTGTGTTTCATTATTATCCTTCTGGGTTTGATGGCAGCATTATAATTGTACCAAGTTCCTTCCTAAAGAGAATGTTTTCTTTCTCTTATCCAGCTCACTCTGACCTAAAGCTATTCCGCGGAAGTCCCTTAATGAATTTGAGTGAAGCTGCAAAAATGCATTCTCTGTGAGAACACTTCTCTACCACACTTATTTCTGACTGGAGATGCAGAGACAAACAGATGGGGCTGTTTACAACCACCTCATGCACACATACTACTGTTTTTATGTTTTTAGAGAATCTGCATTGTGCATATGTCAGAGGCAATATTAAAAATAAGATATTAAGAGAAGTATCTAATCTCTTTTTGAAGACTCCAAGCTATACTCTCACACTGTTGCTTATCTTCTACAAGATTTCACCTTTTTCCAGCAAGCTTATCTAAGTTCCACTTTTGGCACTAGATTTTTTTATGCCTTTGTCTACAGAAAGAAAAAGCCTCTATTCCATTCTTACTCTTACATCAGAAGATGAAAAAATCCTACATATAAAATAATGAATCCATCCTCCAATATTTATTCTATAAATTGCAGGTCTTAAATATGCTAAGAATCCCAATATAATGACTGTTTTTCTAGACCCCTAATGACCTTGGTTGAGTCACCATCCCTGGAGGCTTTTAAAAGACAAGTAGGTGTGGCACTTAGGGACATGTTTAGTGATGGACTTGGCAATATTAGGTTTATGGTTGGATTTGATCTTAAAAGGTCTTTTCCAACCTAAATGATTCTATGATTTCAACAAATTTCCATGAACTCTCTCTAGAAGTTCCATACCTGTCTTAAAAGTCCTGACCAGGGCATAGGATTTTATCAGGGTCTTACCAAAGCTGTGTTTAGTGGAAAGGCCACTTACTACTTAAAATGTGTATTTTGTACAATCTTTTTAGTCACAATACTTGTTACGAAGTCAAAGCAGTTGTCTGTGAAGAACCCTGTATTTTCCTGTACCTGTTCCACATAATCTGTAGCTTACACTGTTTTCCATTGAAGTAATTTCTCTTAACTTTATAAACCTTAAATTTAGCTAATTCTTACACACTTTCACTATGTGAAATAGGCACCTCCAAAGGAGTCTTCAAGCTACTACACTGAGATACTTCTCTGAGCCTTTAGAGAACCTACAATAGTATTTTAGTTCAAAACCAAAGCATGGTTCTAAAGCAAGTCTCCTCACCAAGAGCCAAGTCCAATTGTCTCGAGCTCTGGCACAGGTGATTAGAGCAAGACAGCAGGGTTCATGTTTATTACCTGAACTGTCTGGTAAACCGAAGGATCAAATCCTTTAACAGTCACTTCTCGGAAAACTCTTGGCTCCAGTTCCTCTTTGGTCAGATCACAGTGATATATAATACCTAAAATAGAGAATACAGTGCAAGTTTGTCAGCTTAGTAGATATCCATCATTAAAAAGATGCCAGTTTAGGCACTGTGATGGAGTAATGAATGGTAAAGGTAACTCAGCAGAGTGAAATACAGTAGCTCTGGACACATTTTTTCATTTATTACATAATTTAACACTTACATACACGCACTTCATCTAAAGAGGGTGCAAAGGCTTTCTGTACAGAAAGAGTAATTCTCACCACTCACACAAAGCCAAGGGGCTTAAGCAAAATAGGGGAAAAAAGTTTTCATAAAGTTAGAAAGCACTTATTGAGAATGGTAATGTCGGAAGAAAGAAATATAAAGTCAGTTTTAAAACATTCCCTTTAGATCCACCAGACTGAGAATAAGATATATCAAGAATTTCACTCAGGTCAACGTTTTTCTCCTTATGATAAAATATTTGAAATTAAAATTCAAATGGACCCCAGGTAACAGTAAGAGCTAAACACCCACTTGAAATTGTGGCACTGTTACCTACGGAACTGAACAAAATCTGGTCTTGTGTAATTTCTTTTACATCCTGATCCTGCAGGTTTGAAGACAACTTCATTTGAGTTGTACATATAACTTCCAACAGGACTGTGCACATGAGAAAACTTATGTCTATAAATAGTATAAAACTAGGTTTCAGCAGAGGCTGAATCACAGGAACTGCAGCTATCTAGACACTACATAGATCTGTAATTAGCCAAGAATAATTTTGCATTTAAACTACAAAACGTATTTCCTGTCATTCAACACTAATAACATTTGAGTATGTGTTATACAACGTGACTGTGGTGTTTGCACACTGGTTAACATACTAAAAAATCCTAATATTCATGCCTGTACCACAGATACATGTGATACATAAACTAACTTGAGGGTTAATTATCCTTTGTTTTTCTCCTTAACAACAAGCTGGTCCCTGCAAAATTTAAAACATATATTAGGGAAAAGAACACTAAAAGGTATGGCAGTAAGCACTTTACTGGGATCCTCAATGTAATAAAGTTAACCAAGGTGGACAGGACTTGAGTGAAATACTGCTGTATTTTGTGTATTACAGATACATTCAGGAAACAGAAGTAATTATTACAGAAGTTATAACTATAAAAATTCATACTGACTAAAACATAGTCAGTATGAAATAATGAGGAAACTTATCTGATACCAGGGAATTGTCTCTTTAAGTTACTTTTATAGACTGGAAGAACAGGAAGATAGAGATTGATAAACAAATGCAGATGTAAACTAACCTTTCTAGCAACTGATAAAGCCTTTTTCCATAACAGTGAATTAACAGGGGACTAAAAGCAAGACTACCCTAATCCACTGGGTTTTTTTCATTTATCACAAAACGACTAGCAAGCCTAATCAGGTTGATAGGTGCAAAGAAGCATTAAGGCAGCCTTTCCCTTAAACATTAGTAATGATTCAGAAAATGATGCAAAACTGCAGTGTAAAGCCTTCCAGGCAGTAACAAGCAGAGTTTGACACACAGGCAGCTGCCCAGGCTGGGTAATGTATTGGCAAACAGTGCATATAGAGCAGGCAGAATCTTAGCCAACCACATGATGAAGGATAAGCACAGCCACAGACTGCATTTCCAGAGCAAATCAACCTAATGTTACAGTAACACACAATTCAACCCCTGCTACTGCATCTCTTGTTCTATTTTTAGTGTCAGAGCAGTTAATATCAAAAACCATTGTAATATTTTTAACTGTTTTGCTGGGTGCTCAATAAATGCAAAATGCCAGAGTGGTCACATAAGCATCTGACTGGAGTGGACAGACGGGATAACCGTGTTTTTCAGGGAATAACAAAAATTATTTTATGGTGTCAAAATAAATGGGTTTAGAACTGCTTTATTCATTATTTCATATATATGTTTACTATTACTTTTGTTGTAAGTATTAAACATGAGTATGTTAATTTGTTTCTCATTAGGAAAAACCCCAGTAGTGCAACTTAATACAACTGCAAATTACATTGATTTCCAATAGTAAAGCAGGACTATCTAGGTTAGGACCAAGGATCAGTCCCATACCTTTTGTATGATTATTCCACTGATGAAGTGAATGGAGGTTACACACAAAATAAAAAGGATCCATAAACCTACCTAAGAATTACCTCTCTGGTCTGCTGTCCTTATTTTTTCCTTATCCCCATACAGTCTACCTACATTTCTTAGCTTCCCTTTTTCTTCCAGATTCCAGGTCACTCTGCCCCAGCTAACAGAGCTATGCCATAGTGAATTATTTGTAGATGCTAAGCAAATGAATGAAAAGGAGAAAAATAATCTGCCTAAGCAACCAGCAGGCAGTGAGAGCAGCCATTGCTGGCCAGCTGGAAAGCCACAGGCTAAAACAGATCCGGGCTCTTCCTCTACACATTTTATCAGCTGCAGAGACTCTGCTGGCTCAGCTGATATGAATGGTGCAGGCTTGTAACACTGGCAACTTCTGGCCCACAACGTGGGCAAGTGAACTACGAACCATCAAGATGGATGAAGTTAGAGATAAATGCAAGAGTGTCCTCAAGCTACTCTCCAGCTGCAATGGCTGCAACAATCTGAATGTTGTTTAAAAGAGGAACTGAAAATATAACATATCATATTTCTGTTTATGTAAACAGTAAGATAATAGGAAATTCATCACACTTCTTCTCTGCTAAGACTGAAACCTAATTTTGGTAATTTGACATAATCCTTTATAGCAAAACCAGCAAACTTATCAAGATTATTATACAGCCATTTTGCAATGTAATGTTGCTGTGCTCTAACTGAAACAAGCAAAAACATAGGTCAGATGCTATAAGAACATTTTTTATCCCCTTATGATACAAAACCTTGGAAGAAGATAAAGATCCTGAAGCCTATCTGCCCCTCCATATTTGAATCTTGTCTTGTATTAGGTATTGATCGTTTGGGCTTCAAAGAAAGAAGAAAAAAAAAGAGTGAACAGTAAATACATTTTCTTGTCATATACTAGATTGACGATTGTGTAGAAACTCCCTTCCTGTGCAAAATCCTAGAATATTTACTGTTTTACCACACCTGTGTTATGTAATGCTTTGGACAGCTCCAGCTTTGCAGGACTGTACAAAGAAGATTGCTACAGCAATCCAACAATACCAAGTACTGTAAGTACAGATAATAAGAATGCTCAAATAAGGCTATGCATAAACGAATCATAAAACTGTCAGAGAGTAATTTCTGTGACTTTTATTAATGCTCTTTAAAATTGTGATAAAAATCACATTAAACACATTAATAATTACCTTCTACTGAGTTTTTCACCTTCTATCCTGCTGTACGAAGCAGGAACTGTGAGAATGCTACAATTCTATCTCCAGTACAAATTAGTCTTGAGTCTTAATGCAGTTGTCTCAAATACTAGTAGGCACATTATTTAGGCTTGATGGATTAAGGACTGATACATTTTGATGTGCACAACCACTGCTAATGTGGGTGGAAGCAGTTTTATCTGCATCTTGGACATACCAAATAACTACTAGACTACAGAAGATGAGAAAGACACTGTTCTCAGGAAAAGGTGCAATAACATGAGACAAAAAATCTTACCTGGAGATAAAAAGGAAGTAAACTGATAGAATATTTCAGTGTCCTTCTTTTGGCCACTATATCCCACAATACTGCCAACTTCTAGGGGAAAAGTCTTGAGATGTGCACCAGTGGCTAGGTCATGAAGCTGCAGGACATTCTTCACATCATGCAGGTAGCACAAAACCAGGAAATTGGACCTCACACAAGCAACCCATTCTGCTCAGCATGGAAAAGAAAAAGAAAGCCATGGAAAATACAATTTAAAAAATGTAAGAAAGAAAACAATCAGACATACTCTGATCCTAAATGCATGCAGCAAAATTTCTGACATGCACTGCCTTTACCTCTTAAATCTTTGTAAATGAACCCAAAATAAAGTCTGACATTCTTTGGAAATGCATTAATCATGCTGCTTAAAGTTAATTTATGCCGACACAGGAATAAAGAATTGCTTAATCAATATGCTTATGCATTTGGGATATTTATAGATCAATACTGCTCTTAAATACCACGTATTTCAATGCATAACCCAAGCAAAACATTTATCTTCGCTAGCAATACTTACGGAAAGTCATGAAAATCAAAACAATCATTATGATTTATAATTGAACTAAACTCATAAGGCAAAAAGATGTGATCCCGTATTGCACAATGAGGTCCCAAACCTAGACGTTACTATTTGTCCTGGTTCTACTGCTTAAGTAATCAGGAGACTATTCTTGTAAGCAAGCCCTACTGGGTCTAAGAAAAGGGCTATTCTGGAGTGATATTCTCATTATGCCATTAAACCCGCCCCCCCCACGTGCTTATTCAAGATGCTAATGTTGCTGAACAGCATTTTTGAGACTGCAAGGTAATAGGAGCAGGATGCAGCACAGTGAACTCAATCCAGCAAAAGGACCCAGGAACAAATCACCCTGCAGAGGTTCACTGCCTTTATGCCTCTCCTGGCAGTCCTAGTCCTAGTCCCACCTTGTCTGTGCAGCTGTGCAGGAATGAGAGCTTCTGCTCCACAGAACCTTCCCCATCCTGAGTTTCTTCCTTGGAATAATTACTAGACATACGTGAACCTTTTTTTTCATGGCATGCTAATTTTTTAATTGGACTTTAGAAAATTAAAACCAAATAAAATAAAATATCTGGGTCGGCAATTTCTAAAAATCTCTGTGGTTCTACTGACTATCTCACTTCAATCTCCATCTCTAGAGCCTGTAAAGTGTAGAAATTCCTTGGAGCTTCCGTTCACCTAAAATACGTCATGTAATATATTCTCTCCTGTCTCCTGTGCCATTGGCTTTAGATCTCTAGTGACAAGTCTATTTATTTACTCATACAGACAGGAGAAATACTGAAATGTCTTAATCTCACTCAGTATTTCTGTCATTTAAGAAATTACTTTGCAACAAAAGTATTTTAACTTCTCATTAATTCACAAATTGAACACAAGCAAGACAAAATACAAGCAAGGTTAAAAATTAAAGGAAGTACCCTGAAGGAGGTAATGTGGGACATTTTTATTTGTTTGTAAGACTAGGTGAGGAGGTGATTCTTATTCTCTTCCAACTACATATGTACAACTTCTTCTCTGACAAGTCAGACTGGAAATCTAAATCATGGGCAAGGTACCAGCATGGGACAATGGCTTTTTTTTATCTGCTGGAAGCAAAGAATGAGGAGATGGAACCAAATGAGCAAGAAAACTGAGGTAGGATGACAGGGGCACACTGTAATGCCAAAGTAGCACTGTGAGATGGAGAGTTTATTGTGACAACATTGGAGGAAAAAATACTAGAACACAAGCATGTGAAAACTGATTTCAGCTTTACACTATTTTATGTTATTCACATTTTAACAGCTCTTTCCAGTTTCCTCGAAGTCCTATAAAACCAAGTAATTTGAATACACAGAGTTGTAAAGAAGACAGTCTTACAAATGCATCTTTGCATATCCAGGTTCCAGAATAAAAGTTCTGAGTTGTATCATGTGCCCCTTCCATGAAGGTAATAAGTTCTTTCTGAATTGAAGGTCAAAACTCATGATTCTGAAGCCATATAGTATGCTTTCATGCTGTATTCTTTCAGGTCTGTCATGAACCCCTAGAGCTCAAAGACCTTCAAATCCTTTTAGCTTGTTTCTGAAGGACCAGAGAAATGTAATACTTGTCTTTCTAGACATATGAAGTCATGTTTCATAAACACCTAAATAAAGCTTTACTACTCCCCTCTTCCCAAACACCACCATATTTTCTTTCATATGGTTCATATCTTTTTTTACCCTCAAACTTTCCAACTCCCTCATGAGCTTCTAGTTTAAATTTGGGATTTTTCTAACCAAAGCCCCAGAGAACACTAACTGAAATTTCAGCCATGATCTGAAATAATAAGGTAGAGCATAACATAACACTGTTTATAAATTAGTAACTGATGTGTAATTTTAGCTCTAGGGTGGCTAAAATTTCTTAAGTGAGGCTGGAGAACATGATAAACTTTGTAAGTTAATAGCTCTATTCAATTACATATTTCGAAATACAGAATCATTCTTGGCTGTATAAACAAGGAAAATATGTAGTAATTAAAAATATTTTTTACATTGTCGTTGCACAGATTTGCCAACATTTTTAAGTGGTTTATTAACACAAAATATGAATTAAAAAGTTAGCATCCCAACAGTAACACACCTTTTTTGCATGCAGAATTAATGGCTCTGCAATGAGTATGAGATCCCATGAACTCCACTGGTATTCACAGCAACATCTATAATTAAAATGTCCAGTTTTACTCTCAAAATTTCTTGAAAAAAGTTTCACAAAATGGATTATAGACACTCTCAGATCAACTTAAAATGTATATACCATATAGCTTTGCCTCAACAAAAAAAATTAAAATTTTATTTTAAAATTATGTTGTGGTGATGCTTTAATTCCTCACTAATAATTTGATGAAGCAGTTCAGTTTAATGGATTTTTTCATAAAGAGCTGAAGTGCATTATTACTTTGACTTATATATTTATGAAGAGATATCACTCGTTTTATGAAAAAGGTTCACTTGCCCAGGAGTAAGGCTGCTGGCTTAGGTGGGGATTCCTGCTACTAAGGAACTTGATTAGAAAGCAGCAATATTAACTCTCCATCCCCTCTTCAGTTTACAAATTAGATGCTCTCAGCAAGGTGAAGATAACAATGAGAAGACGATGCAAAACGTTTTTAGAACATTCCACAAGATTTAGGAACACAGCTTCTGTGTACGGTACCTGTATTATAACTGGTTTTGATGCATTGCTAACTACCTCCAAAACTTACAGTAATGGAGGCTACAAAGAAATATAAAAATCAAAATAGAGCAAAACACTGAAGCAGACCTGAAATACCAGAAGAAAAAGAAGACACTAACAACCAACGCTTATATACACAGCAAGCTAAAACAATGCTGAATTATTAACAAGAGCTATTTTTTGACTGCAAGCTTTAAGCTGAGTCTCTGTTATTCCCATGCTCAGCACTGACAACCACAGATACTGTTGGGTGCGTTGCATTAGTAGTCAACCTTTTGGTTTTGCTTATGCAGTGCAGGATGCATCCTGCATGCCTCTATTTCATAGAAACTTTTAAGATTGTGTGCTTTCAAGTCTCCTGTCTAAGCCTGACATCATTGCTGTAGGCACCCTTTATAGACAACCAGGAGAAATAAGCACCTGTAGAGTGCAGTTGATTTGGATACCCTGTTCTGGGATACTGTGAATTGCTTGCTGAGTTTTTTAAAAAGCTAATTATCCGAAACCTCTCCAGTGTATAGTTTATTTTCAGTTAATACCAACAAAAAGAGCAGTTACTCTCCTGGTTACACCTAAATTTATCGACCTACCTACTTCCAACATCCATCAGGCACAGGATTTATATTACTATACAATAAACACGAAGAGGTTGCCTTCTCCAACCTGAGCATCTTGCTTCAGGCATCAGAGAGAGATGAACACACTTGGAGGCAGTCCTAAGTAATGAAAGCAGGTGTGAAGAATTATCCTTGGTACTGGCCAGTTCTCTCTGAAGATTACAGTGACCACTTGGATGACTACAATAGGTTACACACAATTCTTCAACAGCTAAATCTGGGCTAGAGGAAATATGCTTCTTAACAAGGCCTAGAAAACTGAGCTCAACCATGTCTAGAACTTCTAGTTCAATCTTTCAGAAATTCATATACTGCTACTTTCCAAAAACTTTTCTTTATTTTGACAGCTGTCATTAGTCACAAAGCTACTAACTTGGCACCTGCAATGTTGCTATGAACAACTTTTTGAAATAGTTTCAGGGGAAAAAACGGTTGAATCCTTACACTAAACATCTGTGCCACTAACCTTAATGACTTAAAACAGTTTTGACCTTTCCTTTCTGCAGCAGTAGCTACAGCACATTAAGTGTCTGAAGGCACAAACATGCTTTGACAGATACAGGCTGAAATGCTGATGGAGAACACACCATGCTAGAAGAGCCAGGCAGCATAGAGCTTCAGCAGCAATTGCTGAGTTACTTGCACACCATGCTTATGCATCCACTCAACGCATGTCTTGCTGAGTGAGAATAATTAATGTATTTCAATGGACTGCCAAAGCTGTAGCTGCAAGACAGACCTGGAAGGTCATGGTGGTTTTTCTGGTCATCACAGACAGTGACCATAAACTTCAGTGTCTCTGCACATTAACAGGTACCAACACTGATCTCAACTAAAATGACCTGTAACCACCACCAAGACTACTTTTGCGTAGACTTGCAGGTAAAGCATGACCAATTTACAGAACAAAATACAAATAATTCTGAAACATGTAAGTACACGTTGAGAAGACCTCACAATATAAAGCATATGTCTTCTCACTGAGACCCCATCCTCAGTGGCAGCCTGCCAGGTTAAAGTTAACGGGAAAGCTTCAACCAATTTCAGCAAGTCACGGATTTGGTGCTCCTTTAAGACCTTCCCTCCTGGCTTCACTACAGCGCCAAAAGACAAATTTCAGCCGCAGTAACTCCCCTCTCCATCTCCCAAGCATTTATGAATTAGTTAGAAGGTTAAAGGTACAAAGAAAAATACTATTTTTCACTTGGGAGTGCACATTGTAGCTGAGGGAACAGAAGCATTTTACATGCACTGAGTTTAGGTGTGCAGATGTGTACAAGGTACAGGGAGCACTGCTAGCTTTGCCTGTGCTTGTTAAATGGCCAGCTGAGATTCAAGGAACTGTTCAAGATCCCTCTCCACATCTGCAACACATTCAGGAATATGTCTTATTTCTCAGCCCTCCTGGCTCAGGAGAACTATTTTGCTTTTCATTGTCACAAGGAAAGGACTGGATACTAACTGCTGCTCTCCAGTTGCCTCGCTCTACCAGCACTGAGCACTTCGGCTGCAGTGGGGGGTGTCAGAGTTCTCAAAATGAATCATTTAACCTTCTGAACCCAGCAGGTTTATCCTGTGCCTTAGAACTAGGGTTGCAGAGTCTGTTATGGTCAGTCTGCATTTATGGTTTCCAAGCTGCATTTCAATTCAGCATGCTTCTTGCAGCTATGTGGTCATTCAAAGCACAAGTTCAACGTCAGATGTGAATCTCTCCTGTGGTTTTATTTCAGACACCCTGAAAACTAAAACTAACACTTTATAAACAAACTCCAAAGGGAAGGAAATGAGTCTCATCACACTACAATATGCTCTGAGGCGCCCTCTTCAATTTCATTTTAAAATAGCTGTCATTTGTTTCTTCCCCTCAGCTCACAGAGTAGAGATCTAAATTTACCTCATCTCTGTGTGAAATCCTTGCTGACAGTTGTAAAATGAAGTGTGTGTACAACCTCACTGCAGGAATATGCCTGATTTTTTCCCTTTATTTCCCAAATTACCTCATTTATAAACAGTTCTTGAAAAATAAAGGGTCAAAGCCAATAGGAAAGTCTATCTTAAAGAATATGTTGAGGAAACCAAATGACATTCACACCACCATGTAGGCATGTGTGTTTATTTATTGGTTAGATTAGCTGTAGTATCTTTCTAAGAATATGATGATACTTTGTGGAGCATCTCTTTATGTCAGTGATGGACACTGGCAGAGATTCTTAACTCTCAATCCTGAATTTATTATTTGTAAATAAATCTATTTCTGTAACTGCAGCTTTTATGAAATTGAATGTAAGTTAAGACTCAGAAAGGAACAGGCTATGGCTTCCAGGCAGGTCACACCAGAGTAGGATCCATATATCCCAATAAAACACATTTGTGACCTAGGGTATCACTAACTATAATGCTTATAAAGAAATACCAATACAGCTAAACTATATCTTGTTAAAGTCACTCCCACACATAGGTAAAATTGGACAAGCAGCAATACCCATTTACCCTCTGAATTATTAATGTGTTAGCTTTTGCAGAAGGAGCTTCATTACTTTGTCATGTCTTTATCACACAAATCAAATTCACTTGACTGCAAGGTTTTCAAAAATGAATTATTAACAGTCATTTCTATAATTATGTCTTCCTTAACAAAGCCTGGAATGATTAAAAAAGCCTAACATGGAGACTGGCTTGTTTGCTGGCTACATCAAGTGAAGGAGTGAGGTTTTTTTATTTATTCAGGACTACAACTTCCTGAACATGATAAAACTCTCTTTTCTTGGTGCTAAGGATACAATGCTAATCTGCAAGTGTCTGTCACAAACAAGCAATTGAACAATTTAAATTTACTTTATTGTAAGATCTACTTAAAACTCATCTTCTTATGGAGACTTTCATTTGTTAGTTTAATCCAATTTCTTTACATACTGCTCCAAAAAGCTAGAGAGAGAAGTAGACATATGATTGCCTATTCTGGCTTCACATGCAAATACACTAAACGATTAAAGACACACAACATATTCCTGAAAGTCACCCTGATGGTTTTATATGACAGATTATGTTTGCTTTCAAGTGTTTAAGATCTGAATGCCTGTTGGGTTTACAGTCTAAGGGCCAGTGTCCGCAGCAAACCTGTTCATCTGAGCTTTCAGTTTTTTAAGTGCAGTTCTTGTTAAGTCTGTACAGTCAAGGCTGTCATGTATAAGCCATTAAATGAATGTTTTCATGCATGCATGAATTTTTTTTGTTTGTTTGTGCATGAACATGAACTCATCATGGCTTTACCTTTAGAATGAAACCAAAACGGAATAGAGCTAAATACCACAGTGTAGTGAAGAGCAGATCTGGCATTTATCTTACCAGGAAGGAATAGATAACCAGTGACTACAGAGCCATTGGTCAAAGCTCCTTTGGCTGCCTAGACCACTTTTCAGGTAAATCCACACGTGGTAACCCCATTTCATGTCAGTCACACCTTTCTGTCCCATTCTGTTTAGACACTCACCACGTCCAAGTCAATTCCTCAATTTGGTCCCACTTTATAAACTGCTGTTCCTCATAACTTAAGCATAGCTTAACAGACTGTCAGTGAATCCGCACACGACCAAAATTAAGACTTGGAAGCAATTTTTCACTTACATCTATTATTAATTCTCTGCTTAGGACTTGAATTACTTCATTTAAGATGCAGATTGTTCCTGATTCAAATAGTTCATAATCTTAAGGAAAGATTCGTGCCTCACCAAGGTCTAATTTGCTACATTTGCTAAAATCGCCTCAATATTCTAGACCCCAGTCATTTGCAACATCACTACAATTCTGGGTATGTTCTGAATCAACATTTATGTCACACTGGGACATCTAGATTGGGGCAAAAATCACACAGGACATGTGAACTGCAGACAGAAATTAAGACTTTTGTTTTTAAGTGACAAAATCCTTAAGATTACTTCGAAGTAGTAGTAAAATAGGTTTGTCTTAGTGAGTAAAGACAGAAGTTACAGTATATGCACATATCACATCATATACACAAAGAGAGCTCCACTCATTCTACAAAGCAGCTCTTGACTGGAAAAGTAGCACACATGGAGGAATTTGCATAAAAATTGATTAATAAAAAATTCAGAATATTTTTCAGTAACTAATTATGCTAGTCAGATAAATCGTAACTGTATCTTGTACTGTATGGAGAGCAAACTACATAAATGTACACTAAGCATCTGTCAGAAGACAGCTCAGAGGAGGTTTTTCTGTATTATCTGAAACGAACTCTAAGCTTTCATAGAACTTTCTGCAAAATGATGGGATTAAAAAATACAGGTTTATTTTAATTATATCAAACCCAAAGATTTATGTTTTGAACTTGCTTTTACATTTTAAGAATTCCATGCTCTTCAACTTTCCTGAGGCTTTTTTTTTCAAGTATTGTTTACCCCTCTTATCCCAGGAACAAAAAAAAATCCTGTCTCAGATTCTCACCAATTCTGTTCAAAGCACACTGCAGTACTGCCAGATTTGCTCTTTCCCTTCTTTCTGCTTACCAACTCCCTCTTGTTGTAATCCCTGGCTGTCTAGTAAATATTTATTACATTGACACGAAGCAGGAAAATACTTTCCCTCATTTCCTACAAAAACAGAATTAAAACACAGACAGATGAAGCAACTTCAGTAGGGCCACACAGGACGTTGGAGAGAGAGAGAAAGAGATATTCTGAATCATTTGCATCTCAGCAAATCTTTTGATTGCAAATCCTAAACAAAGTTTAAACTCAGGAAAAAAGCAAGAAGGTCTGTAAAAGATCATTCAACAGACTAATTACTGAATTAATTCGGAAAAAGCAGAACAGAGGGTCTTTAACTTGACATGAACTCTTACCTAGAACATCTTTTTCATGTTCAGGGACGAGAACTTTCCATTTGGATTCCTCTGGATCACTGAAGTCAATGTTGATTAACCGATAATTTGGAGAATGGCGGTTTGTCTTGAAAGTGAACACTGTTCCTTCATTGGTGACATACTCGTACTCGGCCTCAAAGTTATCTATCAGCTTCACCCACTGAAGAATTCCTGCAGGATCAAACGTAGAATGTCAATTCTTCCTTTCCTCAAACAAAACCTTTCAACACCTAAGTGCAAGGCCTTCCTGACAATTGCTGTAGGCTCTTTCTTGAACAATGGCGGTGACCAGAAGTAGTACAGCTATGGAAAGGCCAAAACGCGTACCAAGTGGAAAAATGCCAGTTCACAGACATGTCACCATGACTGGTTTTGAGGAATTTTTAGCAAAATATGTGAAGCACACTGATGGAATTATGGCTAGTATTTCACCAGCTTTCCTAAGGGGCTGCTGGAGAGCTCAGATGTTTGCCACAGAAATGCTTCTACCAAAGTGGCTGCATCTGAAGCCAATGTGAAGCCAACGCCATCAAGCACATCAGGTTCTCATCAAGGGAGTTCACAAGTGCACCGTCCTACAGACTTCGAATGAAGGGCTGCAGTTGATTTGAAAGACTGCACTAAGCTTTCAAGCTCAATTTTATTTTTAACAGCTTTTCTAAAATTACTACTTAATTATAAAGAAATGTTTGAGGATTTTGCAAAAATTCTGCAAAAAATTTTACTTTGAATGTGTGAAAGTTTTCCATTTTCCTTAAAAGCCCAGAACTTCCTACAGAATAGAAGTGATGCTACTGGAATGAGTACAATAAACTTCAACACAAGGAATTTCCCTTTCAACTCAGAAACAATATTCCTGAAATGTTGTTCTGCAGAAGCTTGTCACCACCGAAGGACAACTACAGTTAGCTAAAACATCTGGGTTTGTGAAGAATGAAATTGCAATTTCCCTATCAAACTCCTAGAATATCACACTCAGTAAAAGAAGTGGACTTCTCTCAAACATGAATTACCTCAGTTTTCAGACTGTGGTACAGAGTGGGTAGTACTGACTCAACCTGGAGATGGGATTTAAGACTCCACTGCTTTTTACTCATATTTTCCTGTTTTTCAATAGGTTGGGAGGCTAGTAGAAAGAAAAAGCATCAAGGCTAGATAAGGTATGAAATATACTTGTTATATCTACAACCCAACCTATCATCCAAACTTACTATTATAAGTATCACACATTAGCTATGCTGAAAAATCAGAATCCATATTGATATGTGAAACTAAAGCTCTTATATCTTAAAATAACATTTAGTGCACTGTCTGCCCCTTTCCTAAGGCTACAGGTTGGGTCTTTGCTTTTAAGTATAAACAAATAAACTGTTCATAAATCTGTTTGTGAAACTCTATAATGCAACGTTTGCATCAATAAAAAAGCATTTCAGCTTATTTTATAGTATTAAAAGCTGAGCAGAATAATGCAAGTAGATCATAGCTGAGCTGTAATTACTGTAAATTTAAAAAAAGAAAAGAATAATTGAGGAAGCAGTGAGATGACTAAGGTCATTTAAAACCCATTAGATGTAATAACGGAGTATAGTCAGGCCTGGTACATTCATAAAGTTTGTATCTCTTAATTGCCGTTTTGGTTTAAGGAAAACTTTCCTGTCTCTTCATGCAAAGGATAGATAAGACAATTAAATTCTACTTTGCATACTGCTGTAATATAAACTTTCCAGATAATCCAGTCAACTTAGTATCCTGAGTGAATACATTGCCCAAATTTTGATTTTTGCTGAGATCCAAAGTTTTGCTCTTCTCAAGAGATTTCATGTTGAAGAAAAATCCTGCTAAGTCATTCCAGTTGCTGTGAGTTCTACAGAGAAAACCTGCTTTGATGGCCAGTAAAAACAAAGCAAATCCAGCCTACAGTGAACCCTGATAAACACCAGTGAAACCATTTCAAGATCCCAAGTCACATGCACAGGCATTTTAGGAAATAAAAACTTTAACTGCAGAGTAACACCATAACAATACTGGTATCTGACAGAATGAAACCATTAAACTGAACAACAAGACTTCATAAAAAGGAATCGCCAGACTGTTGAAAACCCTCACTTTTTAAATGGTAAATGTGCACCATAGTTGTAGTCTCCATGAGTGCAACAGAACTTTGATTCCGTGAAGAAAAAGGACAATAATGTGACATTAGGGATTTGCACCGCTTCCTTGCAACTCATTCATTCATTCCCAAATGAACAGCTAGTAAAAAAGTGAGAGGGTTGATGTTCTGCAGGGGTACACTCAGTTGTTATTACACAAAAACAAGAGCATCCATCTTATTAAAGTGGCTTTTATGTAGTCCTTAGAAGACAAATACTGTAGATAAATTACCCCTAAACCACTGTCTCACTGAAGTGGTTAAGTACACCAACATCTAATCCAGGATCAGAGGTGGTAACGAGGGAACTACAGGCAGCCCTTACCTCAGACACATCATTACTGCACAGGGTATGTGGTGTAGTTTCTCCAGTGAGAGGAGGAAACCCTTTGCCATGACACAGATATCAGACATAAGAGGATGCTTCTTTATGGCTGGTTGCAGGTGACCCAGTTGTGGCTGTGACTGAAAGGATGTTCTAGCATTGCCTCAGATCCTCCTGCTTAGCTCTCTCCTTTGGACTACAAATAACAACCTGGTGACAAACACAGGCAGTTCACTGGGCACTAATATGGCTGAAAAACGATGGGGACAGACACCATTTCTCCCCAGGTCATGCCAGTGGCAACACAAGGAAGGGACAGGCCCATACAGCTCACTAGCATGGCACTGCCCCCCTGCCAAGCACTCTGGTCTTGCCTCTCAGTAACAAAAAGAACAGTATGTCTGTAAGCTATGACTTCAAAAAGTACTTGAAAAACAAGGTGAAGCATGGACATTCAGTCCATTCTTCATGAAAAGACATGAGGAGAGTGAGGAGAGGAGGAGAAGAACTGGATCTTGACAAGACACTTACAGGTTTAACCAACAGCTCCCTGAGAAGATGTGTCTTTGAGGAGAGTCACTGAGAAGTGGCATTTGTATAGTCTAAGGCTACTCAACACCTGAACTGCTGAAGACTTCAGTTTAATCCACATAAGCACACAATGAGACAGATTTATTATATATAGGAAAAGCATGACAGTTTCCTGTATACTGCTGCTATACCCTAATCCTTTCCCCTGCCAGTGCTTCTATTAAAATACGTTGCTGAAAAGATACAGATGGTTTTGCCTATATACTTTATACCAGTCAGTTATTCATCACATAACTGCATTACAATAGGAACTGCAGGTAGAATTCAGTGGACAATAAAGCCATGCCACACAACAGAAAATCATAATCCTACACAGCTAGGCTTCTGTGAAGGACAAAAGCAACATTCAGTGTACAGACAGAATTTTTAAACAGTTTTTGGATCCATAGAAGATCAAAAGAGAAATTGTATCAGTAAGCATGACAGAATAAGCCTTCAATCTTGTACTTGAACATGGTAAAACACTCCTTGGTCTGCTGAGAGCTCTGTTTGATGAAGCAGGTCTGAATAATGACAACTACAGGAGAAAGAAAAGCTAATTTGAACAAATTGATAACAGCATGAATTATCACAAGGTCTTGTTACCAACCCCCTTCAGACAGAAAGGGTAGAGTTGCTGAGAGTTGGTATCAATTCATGGCAAATAACCTCTTGTCTGTGCCTGCTGGAGAGACAGGGTATAACATAAGGTTATCTGACACTGGGAAAAAAAGTTTTCAAAAGGCAAACACTTGCATTTGGCTTTTTTCATGTGTTCTAGCAGTCAAAATTATCAGATGAAGATATAAATGTTCATCTCCATAAATCCCATTCTGTCTTGACATTTTTTGCAAGACAGCTTTTCTAGAAATGGGGCAGTGCTGAGAAAGCTCAGGAAATGAACCAGGAGGTTTTGCTTATAACAATAGGACAGGTTTTCTAACCCAAAGAATGATGCCACATTTTATTATGGTACACACATTAAGTAAATAAACTTCTACTCAAGGAAAGATCATGAATTTTTAACTCTTAGATTTTCGTAGTATCAAAGAATATTTGGGTTGGAAGGGATCTTAAAAGCCACCTAGTTCCAACCACCCTGCCATGGAGAGGGTCACCTTACACCAGACCAGGTGCTCAAAGCCCTGTCCAACCTGGATTTGAACACCTCCAGGGGTGGGGCAGCGACAATCTCTCCAGACAACCCATTACAGTGTTTCATAGTACTAATCCACACTAGGTTTTACGTTCAGTAGAAGACAGATAATCTCATGGTACACAGCATAGATGAGATTGGAACAGACTGTTTCAGGGCCTGTGTGACACATTCATAACATATTCTGGGAACTGAATGGCAGAGTCCTTCATTTAGACATTTATTTCCACATCAGAATCTAATTTCTTTTTGAATCATACAATACTCAGCTTGCTCTCAAGCCCTTGTTCTGAGCCAGGCAGCTAGAGAGAAGAACTCAGAGCTTTTTTTCCCCTTTTTTCTTCAAAGCCACAAAATATTTAATTGTCTCACTCTGGTCTCCAAAGGCAAGAGAGATTTTCAAACAATTTGGACTCTCTTTAAAAGCAAGATCTCTCTATGTCTTGGGACCTGACTTCACTTACAAACATCTGAGGGAGGGAATACCAGAAAGGAGATATTAGAATGTTCCTGAAAGGAATGCAACTCTTGTGTTTGTATTGAGAGGGTACCAGTCAATTTGCAGATGATGGATGACAGCTACTCAATGATCATGGAAAGTTAATGTATTTGACATCTAAAATATAAATAAAGGGAAGGAAGCAATATTCATTCGAGTTTAAAAGTTCAGACATGTCAAGATATAATCAAAGATTAATTCAGAACAAAGAAATCAAGCACTTTTATGAGCAGACATTTCTCAATCAGTTTCAAGGCTCCAATTTTACTTCCACTGGGATAATCACTCAAAAGACAGAAGAGAATATATATGATTCATTTGCAGAGAGTTATGGCTTATGCTTTCAGACAGCAGAACATAGCAACAGAAAAGCAGGCATCAAAGATAATCTCTCTCCCTCACACTACACTTCTCTAAAATAAACAAATAAAAGCACAAATACCTCATCTAAAAAATAACTTCATTATGAATACTACTTACCCTGGTGGTGTTCAAAGCGAGGTTGAATACAGCTTTGAGCAAGCTGGTCTAATGGGAGGTGCCCCTGCACATGGCAAGTAGGGTTGGGACTGGATGATCTTTAAGGTCCATTCCAACCCCTCAACATTCTATGATTCTGTGATTTATAAATGTACTGTCCAGTCAGACAGTAGCAGCATGAAGATGTCTTTGCTCAAATTAACAGCAAGCTATTTAAGTTCATAGAATAGTTTGGATTTGAAAGGATTTTTAAAGGCCATCTATGCCAACCCCCTTGCAATGAGCAGAGACATCTTCAACTAGATCGGCTGCTCAAAGCCCCATCCCACCTGAATTTAAATAGTTTCAGGAATGGGGCATCCATCACCTCTCTGGGCAACCTGTTCAAATGTTTTAACACACTCACTGTAAAAATCTTCTTCCTTATATCTAATCTAAACCTACCCTTTTTTTAGTTTAAAACCTTTACCATTTTTTGCATGGCAGCAGGCCCTGCTAAAAAGTTTGTCCCCATCTTTGTTACAGACTCCCTTAAAGTTGCAAGGCAGCAGCAAGGTCTCCCTGAAGCCTTCTCTTCTCCAGGCTGAACAACCACAGCTCTTTCAGCCTTTCCTCATAGGAGAGGTGCTCCAGGCTTCTGATCTTCATCATGGTCCTCCTCTGGACCTGCTCCAACAGGTCAGTGTCCTCTCTGTGCTGGGGATCCCAGAGCTGCATGCAGTGTTCCAGGTGGGGTCTCATGAGAGCATGGCAGACGCATGGAATCCCCTCCCTCACCCAGCTGGCCATGCTGCTTTGGATGCAGCCTAGGATACAATTGGCTATCTGGGCTGTGAGTGCACGTTGCCGGGTCATGTCCAGCCTGTCATCCATCAATACCAAGTCCTCTCAATCCCTTCATCCTGCAGCTTGCATTGATAAAGGGGGTTACCCCAACACAGGTGCAGCACCTCGCACATGATCCTAAGGAATTTCATGAGGTTCCCATGGGTCCCTTCCTTGAACTTGCCCAGGTCCATCTATATGGTATCCTGTCCTTCAGGTGTGAAGCACCGCTCGGCTTGGTGATGTCTGCAGACTTGCTGAAGATGCACTCGATCCCACCGTCTATACAGCACCGCTCCCAGTATGGGACCCCTCAGTTCGTATAGACACTTGTCACCCATGTCCATTGGGACACTGTGCTATTGACCACTACCCTCTGGATGCGATCATCCATCCAATTCCTCATGCACCCAACAGTCCACCCATCAAACTCCTATCTCTACAGTTTACAGAGAAGGATATTGTAGGGGATCATGTCAAAGGCCTTACAGAAATCCAAACAGATGACACTCCGTAGTGCTTTTTTTGTTGCTAATTTTATTTATTTTCATTGCTAATAATTTGCCTCCAAAAATAAATACATATAAAATATATATTTTTACTTATATTTATGTATACATACAATAAAAAAATACAGTGAAAGCAAAACTCTTTGAAATTGACATTTAAGGGATATGAAACATTTTTCTTAAATACTCTATTGTTGATCCTTCCACTCATTTTTCAAGACAATTTTTTTCTCCCCATTTGTTAGGATACAATAGCCTTGTTTTGATGTTCATTTTTGAAACTTCTTTTAAAGTTACTTTTATCACAGAAAATTTTTTCAAAGATAGAAGAGTATTCTCCCTCCCACCACATTTCACTTTATAGCTGATGTCTGCTGTTGCCTCACTATCTCTTGTTCGTTTTCATTACAAAGGTTTTGATCCACTTTTTGAGGTTACACAGCACATACTGACTCATCCCTTCGATGTTACTGTATATAGCACTGTTAACTGCTTATTTATTTATTAAGAGAGCCTGATAAATTGCAAGACTAAACTAAAACACAAAAGGCCAAACAATCCTATTTTCAGCACTGAAGTGGACAAACATTACCTTTTTCCACCTGCCCTCAAGTACATGCCCTCATGTACATGCTTTCTTCAGTGCGGGGGGAAAAAAAGAACAACTTTCTAAACAAAGAAACAAAAAAATTTCTGACTGATAGCCTTGCTTTTACATTCTTTCTTGCGAACTTTCTCTGCCAGTCTGGTACAATGCAGTTCCAGCTGACAATGACTAAGCAACTGGCAAGCTGTGAATGTCTGTGTTTGCTCAATTTTTACCACATCTTTTCAAGCCAGTGGTTCTCAAGTATTTTTCACTAGCTCCTATTCCCCTACATGTGTCTTCCCACCACCTCACACTGTTCCCACCAGACACAAACTACCAACCTCCAAGCAGCCCAGTACCCAAGCATAAGAGCTCCTACCACTATTCTCTCTCCAGAAAGCCTCGTACCTCCTACTTTAAACAAACCTGTCTTTAGCTTCCCTTCCAATCCAATAACTCAGATGTGCTTTCCAATTAGCCAACCCTCTCAGCTCTTTGCATTCCAGAAATCACTGCAGCCTTTCATGAAGGCTATTTTTCTATGTGCCCAGAGATTATAAGAAGAGCCACCCCTTCTGCTCCCCAGGCTAGTTTATAACCTTTCTTTTTTCCCCTCTGTTCTCATGCTTCAGGTCCCCCGGGAAGAACAAAGTGGGGCTCTGCCCAGAGCTCTGAGTCAGTAACTCATAAAACAGTTCTACAGCGCTCAGAAGAGGATCCTGATTTTTTTATTAGGCTTCCTAGCTGCTACCACAATACAAAATAAAGAAAAAGGTCAATATGAAGGACAACTTCAACAAGACCAATAGGCCATGTCATGCTGGTTTAAGTTCATAACCAAGGGTGATTAAATAGCTTTCATTTATTTCTTGTTGCACACGAACAGATTGGTGCTAAATTCCTTCTTCACTGCACCAAATCACATATTCAAAAGAGTAAACAGTCAAGGCTGACAATATAATCAAAAAGAGACAATCTCATTTCTAAGAAAAGGGGAAAACAAAATTATTATCAGAATTACAGAAGCACGAAGAGAAATGCTAAAAAAAAACCCCACTGTTTTTGTAGTTTGGTTGGGGTTTTTTTTTTTGGTTTGGTGTTTGGTTTTTTGTGTGGTTTTTTGTTTGTTTGGTTGGTTTTTTTGTTTTTGTTTTGTTTTGGGGGTTTTTTGGTAAGGTGTACAAAAAGGTTTGCTAATATATAATTGCTTGATTACTGTGTATCCAGCTGTTTGGCTACTATCAGGCATTTTCAGGTATACCAAGAACAGTTAAGCAAGGTGATTAATGAGAGAAGTTTTCTTCTTGGTTCAACAAACAAGCAAACCTGAGTGCTGTCTGTATTCTGTCAAGTTTGATAAAATGGCTACTAAAAATTGTGCCTTACAATGCTCAGTCACTGGGTAAATATGTGTGGTTTCTTAAGAAATACTTAGCATGAGATCACTTTTAAATATTTGTTACAGGAGTCAAGAGTTGAAAAGCCTACTAGCAGCTCAGCAAGATAAGTAGGGAAATCTGGAGTCTTGACTGAGGGATAACCTTCTGGACATGAACCCACAGTGCTGTCCTTCCTGATCCAACAGACACTGCACTCCTGCTACTGATTCATAAAGCAAAATTAAACCCTATCAGTCGGCTGACAGAGCGGTCAAATCCTGACAAGAATCCCATAATTTTGTCCCTGATCTTTCTTAACCTCACCCCACAAGGAACTAAAGAGGCAAGCACAAAGGGAAGAGCTCCGATATCCACAGTTACTTGAAACAGAGTACAGCAAGGGAGTTACCCCAAAAGCTTAAAGAGCAGCCAGCTGTCTTCTCCCAGTGGGGTCTTCTCACAGCATTGTCTTGCCACAATACTGTGACTTTTGACCACAGGTCTTGAGAAATAGGGTATTTGTAAAACATTGATATGAGATAATAAAAACTTTTTAAAAGCTGTGTTTGGTTAAATTAGTTGTAAACATAAAATTCCATGCAGTAAACCTGGCCATTTCTAACACAGAGTTTTGTCACAAAAACTGCCACAACCTGGGTTAACCTGGTGGGATTCACAAGAGGCCTATTGTCGGCGGGTCCAAACAGGACAGGGAGCCAGGACAGACGCTCCAGGAGCTTTTTTATTATTTTATCAGTCTCACGTACAGAGTTGAGACACAGGAGATGATACAGGCTCGCGTTGTCGAAGGCATTCCGGAGATTTCCGGAATACAAAGCATTCTTAAAAGCTTTTCAGCCAATAGCATACTTTTAAAAGTTACAGACAACTGCCTTAACCAATCCTCGTTAGCGCACGTACACCTGTTATACACAATACTTGCTTGTTTGTACCTTATATAACAATGCACAGTATTCCATTATTAAGCTTAACCTTATCTATCTTGTTAAACATATTTTTGCAACTCTAAAAGCTATCTCAGCCAAACCTAGAAACTCTAACCATTGTTTTAATGTCCTTCCTTGATGTATAATTGTATCTTCTTGAAGTTTTTCACAGCCAAAGCTAATCCTAAACTCTTCCGCTTTATTTCTGAAACTTGCTTTTATTTCTCACCCTTAAGAATCTTTCTACCTTTTCTTGTGTTTCCCACAGCCTATGATAGTAGGGGAGGAAGGGAAACAATATCTCCCCAAATCTCTTATCTTTTCAGACTAATTTAAAATCCCCATTAAAATGAAGCTATTATGTATTTGTCATAGGTTACTTACCACAGTGATTTTCTATTCTAAAAAGGAGCATTCTTGGCACAAGTAGCACACAATGGCCCACTTAAAAACCTAGCAAACAACCTGAACATTTGAAGAGGAAAATTACTCAGTCTGTATACAGCAGAAACCCTGTGAAGGGGGGAAGGGAAGCATGAAGAACATTTTAGCTGATCTGGGAGGCAGAAAAGATGCTCACATGCTCCCTGTACTGTTCACAGAAAGAAACAGAACCACTGCTGTGTAGATTATCTTCTGGGGAAAACAATCTGACAAGGATTATCACAGGAGACTGCACTGCAAATTCGAATTATCTACAGCTGTTGACAAAAATATCATGACATACAGTAAAGGGAGAAGACCTATCAACACACCTAAATTTTCAGATGTAGAAATAGACAAGTTAAATCCTTTTTAAGTTTCCTAAATGTTTAGAAATAGGCTTCTCTCATTTATTAGATGTGATCTCCATTCAGAGACAAGATTTCCCACTCAACACAGGGTAAATTAACTTCCACTGAACCACAGCCTGAGAAATACATGAGAATCAATGAATGCACAGGACACAACTTCCTTCAGTACAAGAGAACTAATAAAATGTCATGCTTCCAGAGAGTCTTTGATGACGTCATTATCACCTCACTTATTATTTAAAGGGAGTATATGCAAAAAGAAGCAACAACTTATGCTGTACAGGAATGAAATGCATTAACTCAAGATTATTAAAGCAATAATTAAGTGGCAAATATTGGACAAACCATGTTTCATAAAAAGTTAACTTGTGAGAAAGTTAAACCAGAGGCTTCCTCTTCATCAAAGCAATTTACTTTGGATTGTTAGCAGAATCATTCTGTTCTATTTCTTGGTGATTCTTGTGGAACAATCTGGATCTTCCCTTTCAGTGTCTCGGATTGAAAAGGTGCAAATTTACTTTTTTATTTGTATTGTCTAGACAGATGGCAAAAATGGGACAGGCATGTAATTCAGCATAAATATGGGAGAAGTTCACAACTTAAGAAGGCAAAAGAGGGTTTTACGGTTTTGTTTTTTCGACTGAATATGCTTATCTGGTTGGATTAATCTATTCAAAACAGCCACAAACTGTTCAATTTATTTGAAATTTAAAAAGGAAATATTTTCTTGCTATAAAAACATGCCGTATATAAATAAGAGTAAAAACAGAAGACTGCACATTCCTTTCATCTACTGGGGAAAGAAATATCTGAGCTCCTGTAAGCTTATTATGGGCTATATTGTGTTGCTTGATGATTCCCACAGTAGCTGACTCATCCCTGAATTCACTGACATCTTCCAATTTCTATCAGGCAGATATTTATTAAGCATTTTCTATTTCCACACATGAAACATACTGTTTAATTTTGCACTCCTGTTTCTTCTTTCTTTTCCCAAGATGGATACCCCCCTTTTCATCCTGCTTCTCCACTCTACCCTGCAAATTTAAGTAAAATAATTCAACCAGCTACTGTGCTCTTTGAGGGAAAAGGACTTTTTTTGTTTCTCAGACAGAGAAAATAAAACTTTATTCCGAGCAAGCAGGTCTCTTAACGTATAGGTAAAAATATTTTTAAAACATTGTGCCACGTTTCTAATCTACATTAAGTCAGAAACAAAGCCCACAAATGAGATAGCCAACCTTTATTCTAACAACCCTTAAGTACAGCACATTTACTCTTTCTAAACGATGACTTTACAATACAAATAAATTCAGAACTATGAGAAATTTGTTGACACCAGACTTGAAATATTTCATGAGTATTTCATTTCCCATATGTTCAGCTGTGTGCTGAAGTAGACTAGTTCAAGTAAATCAAACAAGTCCCCAAAAATGAAAATAATAATGATAAACTACATCAATAAAGTCTATACATGAAAGAGAAGACAAACTTTTATTCAATCATATGAAATCTGCCACCTCCCAACCTCTCCATATCCAGTGCAATACTGCCAGATTGCCAGTTTTCCAAATTTTTAAGTCCTCAGTGAAATGAGAAAAATTATAAAAACAATCACTTTTTCTACATAAGCTATACAACATACCATCAAAGGGATCCAAACTATGAATCATTTCATGGAAACACAAATGGCTTTCACTGAATACCAGGGCCTCAACCTAGAAATCACAATATTGCTGTTCAGTACAAGAAGAGTTAGTAACAGGTAACTAGCCTATGAAATGTCCATGACAGGAAGGGTTTATTATTGTGATCCCTTCATAGTTGAGCGAAGTCCTAACTTTTGTTTTGCTCCATCCAGACAAGGGAAGGCAGGTCTGCCTATTCATCCTTGCCGCTACAGTCAGGATGCTGCTGCAGAATGACACAGTCAGTATATTGAGCACTGGAGCTTCTACAACCATAGTGTGGCTTTAGTCCATAAATACACACACGTGTGTTTATCTTGACCTGCTGCTCAAACAGGACATAAATTCTGAAGTACCTCAAAGAAATTAAACAGTATAAAGGACAGTTCTATAACCAGCCTCTGTGGGATTTTAAAGGACAGGTCCAAACACTGGAAGTGATATAAGGAATACGGATGTAAGAGGTCTATTACAGAAGGAGGAAAAAAAAAGAAGAGGGGAACAGAACAACCTAAGTACAAAATTACTACAAGATTGTTTGTAATACCAGTTGTGTCCCTTCAGTTCTGAGGTACATTCCATATATTAGGTCCTTTCCCTTGATTACTAGCTCTTACTTTTTTTCTCTTTATTACAAAATTATAGTCCCGTCTCTTGACAGAAGCTTTCTTTGGTCAATCAATTTCAACAATCCAGGAAGCAGTTTAGTCAATATCACCTCAATAAGGTGTTAAAAACATAAGTAACTAAGAATTCAATGGTCATTTTCAGCTTTCAGTTGCAAATTCGGACTTATTTACAACTCTGTCTTCAGCAAGCATCTCCCCAATGTAAAAGCACTTTTACTGAAATAATCAGAGCCTCTCCAATGTTATTTCACCTCTTCTTTATGGTCACTAAATTGGAGTTTCACTGTCAAATCACTCTGTCATTAAAACAGCATCTCTATCAGATGTGTTACCTCCTAGATCCTAGGCTACCCATAATATCATCCATTTTCTTTCGTTTTTCAATTTCTCTCATTCCCTCTTTGCTAGTCAGTACAATTTCTGAAATAACTAATACTCATTCAAATAGTCCTGCAAACTAGTTCTCTTTTTTTCTGACATCTTCTTCACAAATATCTGTGTCTTAATCAGATCATTTTCTCTCTCCCCTCAACTTCGTACTTTTTTTACAGATGCCACAGGAGAAGTGTTGCTGCTTTAATTTTTTCAAGTTGCTTTCAGTTCTGTAGTATTTCCCTTTTCCTTTTTCTCCCTTTAATCTTAGAAGCATGTGAGCTACAAGCCATGGGCACCTTTTGCAATCAGCACAGGGGTCCAAATCTGTCCAGAGAGATACCAGTATTTCATATGGACTGAATCATGCTGAAGGAGCACAGGAGAGCAGAAGCCTCAGCTACTGGTCTAAACAGTTACATTCAGTCCATCATCTTATCACATCTACAGTCTGGAGGTGATTCTCAGTTTACATCCAATACAGAATTTGGCAGTGACCAAAGTCCTTCATTATAGCATAAGGTAAGAAAATTCATTAATCATCTCATCCACTTTGGGTCTCTAAGCAGTCAGTGATGTAACAGCTGTTGGATGAACATGTGCTTTAAGTGCAACTCTGCCTTGTTATCCCATACCCAACTCAGCTAATAGCCCATTCAAGGAAACGGGGTTACAAATTTAAAACCAAACAGAATTACCCCATTTGTCCACCTATAGGTCCTTTAAATCATACACCTCCCTATCAGCCAATATTACTTGCCTATGATATTCCAGTGCATTTTCCCAGTTATAGCTGTTAGACTTTACTTCAACTCTGAGAATGCACTTGTCTAACACACTATGAATTGATCTATGACTTACAGCTGGCACTTCTGGGAAAAATCAGAGTAGAAAATAGGTTGTTTAAGGAGCTCTCTAGAAATGTAACTGTGCTTATAACTGCTCCTTCTAATCCACAGGTGGGTTTTGAAACTTCATCATCTCAGGTCACCACAACCTCCCAGTGATGACAAAGCCCTGCTGAACACCATAACGATCCAAGTTAACAGATGCACAGGAAGGGTGCATCTTAAAAAGAGTACAACACATAAACAGTCTTGTATGCAACAAACAGATGCAAGTCTCTGAACACTGGAAATCATGGAACCTTGTATCAAGTCATTTGACATTCTAACTCAATTTATATTAAGATTCAGCATAAACAGAGTGTCATCCAAGAATTCACACGGGAGAGAGCTGTTATGAATATCAAAGTTGGAAGACAAATGTTCATTGACTTTCATATCTCTGATAATCCACAGGGGAGAGAACTTTGGCTGAAAGCAGCTTAGGTCTAAAATGATAAAAATTTCTTCTGAAGCCTTCTCCACATCTCAGGTATCCATAAGGGTGCTCATTTGAGTGAATCTTCAAGGTATAACACGACTAAATTTATGCCACAAGCTTATGTTCTCACCTCTGCCTGGCCAACTGACCTCCCACACATTCTTGTCAGAGTTGGACCACTAGGACTCCTGCCTTATTCCATTACCACTGATTGCGTTTGGGAGCCAATACCTCAAAAGCAAAGTCGGATTAAGCACCTCTTATTTCTGTAGAAAGCAGGATGCAAATAAGGAACAGGAGACATTCATCCATACACATCCATGAGAAAAAACAATGATTCAGCAGCAATTCTAGGTTACCCCATTCTGTACTACTGCTGCACTGTTGTCCACCTGATTAGGCAAAAGTATCCTTGCAGGTTAGACAACCCAGTAAACAGAGCTTTAAACCACAAAAACAGGAGAAACAGATTTCTCAACAAGTAAGGAAGATGTGGATGGGGTAGGCAAACCAAGGGCCTGGGTGATAAGAAAGAAAGAGACACAGCAATCAACAAAACAGAGCTGAAGCGGAATCTCTCCAAGCACAGGCATGTAAAGAAGGAAGTGCCTGCAGAACAGCCTCATGGAGAAAGCTCTCAAGCCTGTACTGAGGAATCAGCATGCCTGGGCTGTCTGAACAGCCTCTACACTGATGCACACAACACAGGAACAAACAGGAGCAGTTAGAAGGCTATGTGCAGTTTCTAGACTATGACCTCATTGGGATCATGAAGACATGGTGGGATAGCTCACAGGACTGCCATGCTATACTGGATGGATAAAGGTTGTTAGTAAGGACAGGTTGGCAAGGTGAGGAGGTGAGCTGTCTTTTTTGTGAAAGAACAGCTGGAATTTGTGGAGTTTTGCCTTGAGACAGCCCAGGAGATAGTCAATAGCTCATAGGTTAAGATTAACAGGCAGATCAGCATGGGTACTACTGTAGTGGTATATGCTTTAGAGCATGTAGTAATAGTCTACTGTATGTAGTAGTGTATGCTATAGACTTCCTAATCAGGAAGAAGTAGATGATGCCTTCTTCAGACAATTGGAAGAAGACTGATGTTCACAGGCCATACTCCTTATGGTGGGAATTCTACCATTGTGATGTCTTCTGTGTGGAAGGGCAACTGTAGTGGGTTGGAACATAGTTGATGGACAGTCTTTGAGACCAATCGCTTCTCGCGTTCTCGCATATTTAAATACGGTACAAGCCAGGGAAGTCCCTTTTGTTTCCAGCTCTCCCGCGGAGGCCNAGGGAATGGGCCCCGGGCTCCATGTCTTGGAGCCCCCTTGCCCCCAGCCCTGGGGCATGGCCCCCCCGGGTCACTGCGGGAGAACCGTCTCAGAGCCGAGGGCAGCTAAGAAAGAACCATAAACTGCTGCGCAGCCGAGACCTCCCGGCGCGGCTTCTGTGGCCTGGCGGGCTTCCTCCCACCCGCCCCCCTCCCGCGGCCCCGCGTAGATCCGGTGGGAGCCGATGGAGTTTTCTGCAACCAACGCAGCTTGAGTCGAGCTGAGGGGCCAGCAGCATAAAGGGAAAGAGGCTTTTTCTCCAACCAAGTAAATCATGGCGGCTTCAAGGTCAGAGAGAAAGGAAAAGTAAGTCGTATGGGACGGAGCTGAAGACAGCGGTGGGAAAAGAGGGCGGAGCGCACCCAGCGCGAAGCTTAAAAATGCCTTCTCCAGGCGTGGTAAAAACTGTAATATCACAAACTGTTCTTTCCTCTTTAATCCATTTAAAAAGACATGGGGGGATGAGAATTCTGTGTGCAGCCTGCAGAAAAAGAAAAGTGGCCACGCCAGGTGACCTAGGAGCAATAAGAGACTTTTAGAGATTTTGTGAAGAAGAGAGCCGTTGCTTTTCAGGCTGGAATTTGCTTATCCTTAAAAAAAGCCACGCCATGTGTGGCCCGTGATTGGCAGTGCGGGAAGACTGCAAGACTCATGGGAGAGACGTTTTTCACGGCAGCAGATTTCCAGGTGGGTCTGTTACTAGTAGCAGTTTAGAAACCACATTTAAAGGAGAGAAAAAAACTCTTTTCCCCTGAATATTGGAGAGACTTTTTTTTAAGAACTGTAAAACTGACCGAATCCATGTTTTGTTATCCTTTGTGGAAGTTGGATAAATGGGAGGGGTTGCTGGAAGAGAGGGGAGTTTAGCTTTAATTTCTTATTATTTCTTTTTACCTTTAATTCTGTTAGTAATAAAACTTTCTTCATACTGTAATTGCACAAGCGTGTGCCTGTTTTGCCTCAAAAATTTCCAGTTTTCCTCAATATAATCCTATTTCCCCTTATAAAATTGACAGATTTCGTGGAAGCCTGGTGCTTAGCCAGTTCAAACCACGACAACAATGCAGCAGGGCTCAAGCAATCTAGAATTCTACAGTGCCGTGATGATAACTTCCCAAGGTGATCATGAAGCCAAAGAAATAAAGGTGCCCTGCCTGACTCGATATGTACAAACAAGGAAGAATTGTATGTGCATGTGGAAGTTGCTGGCAGCCTTGGCTTAAGTTTGGTCGTAGACAAGTCAGTAGTATTGTACCCTCTTTACCCTGAAATATTCTGTTAATAAACAAGAGAACAAGTTTCTTCAGATCCAATATTCAACCAAGAGCTACTGCAGTATTTATTCTGTTTCTGAAGTTTCTGAGAGAAGCTGCAAGAAAAAAGCTAAGTTGCGTTCTATACAAAACACATACTGAGGAATACCTTTCAATAATCCAACACTCTGGAAATAAAAAACCACCAATCAGTAAACCAGCTAACTACGCCAACCTTCAACAACAGCCATATGGAGTAAAGTGCCATACTTTCAGCTCATACCATTGCAGCTACAAAGCCCAAGACACAAAACCAAAGGCTACTCCAACTAGAGGGCAAGGAAGGAGCATTTCATGAAAGCGCATTTGAGATACGAGTTGACACTTCTACTGTAACAACAATGGTGCTACCAAATAACACTGGAGGACTTTTGTGCATTTCCTAGTACTAGACATAGAAAAGAAACGTTATCTATAAGCCAGTTACTTTTTGCAAGAAAGTGCTATCAGCGCTTGAAGGGACATACATGAAATTTTTAAAATATGTAAAAAAGTTTAAACATGGAAAAGTATTACTGGTGTAGAATGAAATGGAACATAGACTGGTACAGCTGCTTATAATATGCCAATTTTTCCTTGTGACCTTTTAAACAAACTACAGAACTAAGAATATAGTTTTTAATTTACTGATATGTAAGAGAAAATGGAATGTTAGCAGTGCTTATTTTATCCATAATTTATTATTTTATCCTTAATTTCTCTGTTAAGGTAGCTAAGCAATAGACATATTTAAATATATATATATATATATTCATTCAAACATAAAGTATTTCAAATCTTATTTTGTCTTAAAAGGAAGCAAAACTTACAAAGCAACACATACCTGATATACCCTGAGACTCTTTCTGTAGATCACAGTACCACAGTCTGTTCACTGGATCACAGCCTTCTCTGATAGACAGCAAGACATATCGACCATCATCCGACACCTGTAAGAAGTTACAGAAAAATCAAAGACAATTCACTCTCTGAAAAAAAGAAGTCCAACCTGAAAAGTGAGTTCACACACGCAGAAAAATCTGCTGCTGCTGTCAAATGAATATTACAAGCTACAACCACATTATCAATTATCTGATGAAGCTTCTTGGTTCGCTTTTGCGCATGCATGCACACACACACCCCAGAATTTCTGAAATGCTGTCTGCCAGCACAGAAAGTCATCAATTAATCCTTCTTGCTACTCAGGCTTTGGAAACATACTCCATTTCTTGACAAAGCTTTTGAAAGTGCAAGTCCAACAAGGAAAGGCAGGAAGTAACAAGAAGTCATCAACTTAAAGTCTCCCTCTCCTGACTGAGCTGTTTAGAGCATATTCCAAAATTACCGTATCTTGATGTTTTATTAGCAGAGCTGATAGAGAAGGCCGTTTCCTGTCCACATTCTTATATGACCATATCTAATGGAAATTTAAGCCCCCAGTCACAAAATATGAATGTGGGTTCTGGAAATTTTCCACTTGGCACTATACACATCTTCAAAACAATTCTTACACATATATTGTAATTACATCTTAGATATATTTCAGTTTATACTTGTAACATTAGTTATGCAAAATATCTGTAGAATGAGTTACGCAAAATAAATTTCAGAAGAATTAGGTTCTGATTATACTGCTATTTCAACAGATCCACAATGTTGAAGACACAAGAAGGGGACTTAGTAGAACAGAAACAAATCTCCATGTATGAATGTTAAAAAAAAAACCCCAACAACCACACACTCCTCGAAACAAAAACAATCCCCAAATGAGTGTTTCCAAATCGTATTTTTACAGGCATTTTTTTAAGAGTTAATTATACCACGAGAAAAGTCCGTACAGTTGAAAGCTCACAAGACAAATAGAAAAGAACACCTAAGATTCCTACTGTAGCCAAGAACCACCTCATTATATTTAACGGCAAACACAACTTTAACAGCGCAGCCCATAAAATTGAGATATTTTGCCTCCTCCTTCCTTGAAACAAGTATATCCAGAAATGGAAACCAAGATTAGGTGATCTTTCTTGAATGATGCATCCTCAGTGGTTTTAGATATGCAATAATTGCAGGTGTCAATTTTAATTAAGAAAATGATTGCAATCTGCTGCTTAAACAGTTGTCTGTACTTGTGAAAGCACCACGTTTCCTTCACTTCCTCACCAACTGAAAAAACCATACAAAATAATTTTAAGTCATATATAAAAATACAAATTTCAGTTAAACTCAAGAGTATAACACACAAAATTCTTTTAGTCATGGTCAGAACCCCCATAAATTTATTCTTTGATTCTGTGAGTGAAACAGTTAGAGAAGACTGATAACTTTACCCAAGAAAGAACAGAGATTTGCAAATTTCTCATGTTGTTGCAAGGGCAATTCAGAATCTCTGATGACAGCGAATCTGAGTACATCTAATTTTTCCTTCCATATTCCCAGCTGGACTAGTTTAAGAGTTGATAGCAGTTTATGTTTAATTTGAAGTAAGAATTCCCAAAGCATCTTGCTGGTGGGATACCAATTACGTCTGTCTCTACCACTAAAGCTATTCTTATACCAGTGAGTTCTACAACCCAAAGGAATTTGACAGAAACAGGACAAGACAGTTGACTGCAGCATGCTAAAATGTTCAGCATTATACTGCAGATGTAGACATTCACATTGCAAAGTTACACTTTGATGAGCAATCTTGGCAGCAGCACCATCTTATGCAGTCTCCGCCTCTAGCTCTTCCTACTGCTATAGTTGCTTTGTGTCCATGCAAGTTCATTCCCCATGTCATGCCAGTACAAGCATCCACCATTTGTGAAGTAAAACAGTTTGGGGAACTGATCTAACTGAAAAAATGGCATGTTAAACGAAAAAAAAAAATTAAAACCCCCAAAAAACAGAAAAGAAAAAAGAATCCTGAGGGAAAAAAACACCCAAACAAACAAAACAAAGAATCCAGGGGGGGAAGGAGAAAGAAAAAGGAAAAATCCCAAACAATCCACAATAAAAAAAGAAGAATAAAAGGAGCCCCTCTGCCAGATTAGTATCTCAATCAGTTCACTGTTCAGTTGCACAAATGGCCAAGCTAATACACAGCACCAAACAGCTGGAAATATGAATAACAGGGGCAGAGATTGCTCAAGGCAGCTCAGATTGCAGTACTGACAAATGTGTAATCACAGCCCAAATGCCACTGACCCTACACTAAACAGACAGGAGTCCAGGTTTCAGGACAGCAAAAGGAAACAGGATTTAACAACTATCGTTTGGACTATTCTTATACTGCTACATCATCTTCATGAGCTGAGCTGCAATCCTTGCTCTTGGCTCACAAATTTATGAACTGAAATTTTATACCAGTACCTCATTCAAATCTCAGAATGCATTCATGGTTCAGCATAAGGGGGACAGCTGGAATGTCAGACCTGGTTTCCCACATTCAAAATGAAAAGGAAGCATATCTCAAGAATTTCAGAGAGAGATCTGGAACGCCAGTCAGTGCACATTTCTTTCACTAAAATAATTACTATCACTTCAAACAACACCCATTGGTAAAAGGTAAGCAGGCTGTAAAGCAATTGCATCTCTTAAAACAACAGTTAGTATCTGTCAAAACAGAACAGAAGAAATCCTGTAGCCTTTCAACTGGAGCTTTTAAAAACCTTCAGCATAACAATGATTTTACTGGCATAACACAGCCCTAATCCCTAACTCAGCACTAGTAAAGGAAGGATTATTTCAAAGAGCTGATGTTGGTATGTAGCTTTTAGTTTCACTACTACTGTCATTCAGTCAGTTGGCAATTTTGAGTTTGTTAGATCTATTATTTCTTAAATATTTGTTGTGACCATCATTACACCACACCAATATACACAACAGTATCACTAAGATAGCTGTACTCCCAAGCACTATTTTATTTAGTCTTTCAAGCATCAAAATCTTTAAATCCTCCTTTTTATATAAGAGTTTTGGTTTATAGTAGAGGTTTTTTTGTGGGTTGTTTTTTTACCTAGCAATTTTGTTTGAATGTTACCTGTTCTCTCCATTTTGATGAAAAGTAACCACTGCTTAGACAAACATGAAGAGACCCAAGTGATTTACCTGTCACTTCAATATAGCAATGAGCACCAAAATAAGAAAAACTAGTTAAAACCTAATTAGTAAAAAGAATCTTCTAACCACTCAAATATTTCTTTTGTTAGAAAATACAACTAATTCAGTATACAAGCCACATAAGGAACCCCAAAGGGTTATGAGGATCCACAGCAAAAGCAAAGTTAAATATTTTGTCTAACAGCAGCAGCACATTTCAGACCAAAAATTCATACATAATTAAACAAACAACAAAACAACAAAAAAAGAATGAACAGGAGAAAGCTGTTGGGTTTTTAGACTTCCTGGCTTTATGCATCACTCAACTAAAATGTCAATATGAGTGCTATTAGAGTGCTCTACTTTCAAGTCATGTGCATCCCAGCAGTGAATATTAATGCAAGTTCTGTGAACACTGCCTGGACAGTCACCACTGCCAGATTCAGGATAAGGAAGAGCTCTCTATATTTAGTTCACAAATAGGGGCCCTCAGAGTGCCTCATATTATATTAAGGCAACTATATATATACATCATTCCTTTATAGATAATAAATTAAAAGTTTTACTACCTTTGCCCTTTTTTATTATCAAGGTGGAAAAAACCTAATAACTGCGTAATTTGTTTCTGTGTAAAAAGGTACTAAAAATAAAATAAATAAAATTCAGTTATTAGATCCTATAGTTGCGTTGAGAAAAAGATAAACCCTCTTCTTAACTGCAGGCATTAACACTATCATAATCTACAACCTGATCTGCATCTGCAGTTATTTCACAAACTACCGCTCTTCATGCACTGGTGCCCTTTGCATAGGAAACAGAGCACTGCCATTGCTATCTAATGCATTTCCAATGAAGCAAAGCAAATGAATCCCGTACAAAAAAAAAAATTAAAAAAAAAAAACCAAGGTTCACAAAAATCACAGACAGAATCGAGGTTTTCCAACAGAGCTAAGTAACTGAACTCCATGTATGCAGCCAACAAAGATCAAATAATCCAGAAAAAGAAGGATGTGTGGCAATAAAGATGCAGCTATGCAATGCATGGCATTAATAACTAGGAACTAAAAACTCATTGCATCAATAAGCTGCATTTTAATGCTACTACAATTTTCACTATATGCTATGGATGTAACAGCTTAAAACCACCCAGACTGACTGACTAGATTTTTAAAAAAGTACTTCTTTAGGAATGTACCCAGTCACCACAATAAAACACTCATGACAGCAGTTACTTCCTTAACTTTAGATATACGCTGCACAAAGACTTTTGCATAATACCACCAACCCTGGATATGACTCGACTAAGAAGAATTTACATGCAAGAAACCTTTCACTTGCTGCAGAAATTACCTCTTTTGTTATTTATGAGTATTTTTAAGCTTTCTATCAGATGAACAAAGGAAAATATTAAGCACAAAAATCCACAAAGCACGTGGCTTCTACAGAGAAAAAAGAAAAAAATTACTGTAAAATTTGCTGAAACATTTGGCAAGTAAAGAGCAATTACACTGTCTGAACAGCCCCAAGTGTTTTAATATCACAGATGTGCACATGTGCCTGTGCCACAAAGATCTGCCTGCATGATGACAAAGAACCCCCACAGTAGTCACCCAGCCTTTCAAATTCCACTTTTATTATCTCACTTTTTATTAGAAAAAATCAAAGCTATTCTCTTTCCTAGAATAGGAAACCCTTTTGTAAATGGTTGTGGATTTTTGTGGGTTTTTTATGGGGGTTGCGGGGTGTGGTACAGGTTTGTTGTTTTTTTAATGAAGAGAACATAAAGCTATATTCTGATATTATCTTTGCAGTGGTGCCAGAAAGTCACTGAAGCTTGCAAATAGCTCCTATCACATTTTTATGTTCTCACAGTCTTTTGAGACGTTGAGGATTGGGGCAAGAACTCCCTCTCACAAAGCAACCTCTTGGGACTGTCTGCACAATCCAAGCCACCTGAAGCTGCTGCTCTCAGGCTGTAAAGGCTTTGTTTGGTTTTCTATTTGCAGAGCACTGGTTTCAGAATTAACTAGATTTCAGAAGCCCTAATGATGGGTGATCACAGGAATGCATAATTTCAGGATGAGGTCCAACAGAATCCCCTTCCTACCTTCTGAGGAACAGGCCTGACACACTTTATGCAGGACATGGACATGGTTATATGCAAACATTCTGATGTATTCTATCCACCCACTCCCCAGGTTAGAAAACTTGCTCTGGGTATTAATTCAAATTTCTTACTCCAGCTGGGTTTTTATTCTTGGATTTTAGATATAATGTCCTGGTATAAAGAACACTTCTATTCTGACCATATCCTTTTCAGCGTCTGCTAAGTTTGGGGTTAAAGGAGCACTACCAAAGCCAGAGAACTGGGAATTTCACCCTAGATCATTGTGCTTATGACTATTTCAATTCCAACGGGACACCAGGCAGCCTTGTTCAGAAGAGGAACACAGCAATATGCACACACATGTTTACATGCATTCTCTTTCCTAAGTCTAGCACAGAATAAAATCAGTAGCCTTCTGGGGTGACAAACATCACACACAATTTTTACTGTGGCTTTCAGCTTGTTTTTGAGCAACAAAAGCACCGAAACATCTGGAACCTAGCTATGTAAGAGATTATCATATACCATAGTCCAATGTGCAGCCACGATTACCTGCCTCTTTCTTAATAGCAAAACTCCCTGGGCCTACTGCCAGGGCTGTAGGAAGATATTCATACTAGACTTCTATTCCAGATTCAGCCTTGACTAAGACAGTGTAAGGCTTTAGAAAAATTCCCACAGCCCTGTTTTACCCAGCAGTGTGTCTCACTTGAGCAAATTGACAATGTTTTCAGCCCTTCCGCTTCATACTGCTCACTCTTCCCCTGTGGATGCCTCAATGAGGCTGCAGTGAAAACACTATAGCCAGCACACATCTGGCACAGCTTACTCCTCTGTGCTCTGAATTTCATTTGCAAGATCACCGCCCTGGTTTAGAACCACTGATGCTAACCAACAGCTCTAAATATAAAATCAAAATTTAAAAAAAAGCAATTGTCAACTCAGAAACAGAGCACAGTGTTTGTTAGAAAACATGAAAAATTGTATTTATTTTACTGCTGGCAGAATTGGGATCAGAGGGTTCCCCTCACCCACTCCTTTCTGTTCTGTTTACTTTCCCGCTGGTACCGTAGGGACTTCTCACACTACCAACCGTGAAAGACAGTTATATAACTTACTGTTTAACTTTGAGAGTAACAGTCTGTCTGTGAAAGAGAGATATGCTCAGTCAGTCTGGAGATGAAGCAAGAACATGCCACTTAAACAGAGAAGCATGGGAAGCTCCTGTTTTCCCAGAGTACTATGACATTGCCAAAGTTTTAAAAATCTTCATACCAGACTGCCCTCTGCTGGGGTGTTACTCAATTAAACTCTATCCCTGCTCTTCACAACTCTCCCACCACTCTACATCTGTACCACAAATGTATACGCTTTTTTCTAAACTAATGGAAAGGTTTCATAGCCTCTTTTTCAAAACTTACATATCTGACTAACAATAAACAGAATTTTTCCTCACAAACAATCCATTCAAGTAAAGAGCTGGAAATGCATCTATATTTCTCTGCCAACACCATTTTCAGCACCACAGATTTTAAATCAAGCACACTTGGGGCTGGTGTTGAATGTAAAATGAGGAAAAAAATCCTGAAGCTATTTTCTTGCATATTGTCTTGTAAATATATTAAGCTGACAAAATTTTATACAACCCTCTTTCGTCCTTATGAATGACCTAGTTTCCTATCTCCTCTGAGAATACATACCACTCTGACTCCCTATAGTGCACCTGAGATTGTTTTTTCTTTAGCATCATGGCAACATTATTAATTTTGCAGTCTCTGAAGGATCTCCTTGTCAGGTGCTTTTCACTTGCAAGCAAGATATTTCTCTTCCTTGACCTTGGTTGCAAGACCATAATCCAGCTGTCTTCACTGAAGCTTGTGTAAAACATAATGTCTCTACCTAGTGGGACTAACAAAGCTGGTAAAATAAAAATATTTTTTTATCTGACAGTAACACATGAAAGCATACATTTTATAACATACTGAGCTGTACAAAGTTGTATTCTAAAATCTATAGCAGCATTTTAGCACCAAGGAATCATATTCAGGACAGCACAAAAAGCCACATAATTTGATTTTGACTAATGATATTTTAATTTTTCCCCCATTACTTTGTGGTCTTCCACTTTCTCAAACACTTAGAAAAACTGACCAGAAAAGTCGTTGGAATGGCCTGAAAAGAAGATTTTTGACCCATTGCACAAGGATGAAACCACATTTTGCAATTGCACTGTTTTGGTTTGGTTTTTATTGGTTTTTTTTTTTTTCAATTGCAGAATATTTTTCTCCTGACCATTAAAACCATTTTTTCATTAGTACCAGTACAACAGAGCCGCGTTTCACAGCTGGAGCTCACAGCACAACCCCAGAATATCAGCTGTTTTAAAGTATTCTCACTTAGAAAAGTTAATGATTATTTACAGAGGTGGACCTCTGCTTTTCCACTCCTCCTTAAAATAGCAATTCTTCTTAAATGCCAACATCTCTGGAAGTTTACGGCTCCTAGAGGTCAGGAAAACCACCATAAGCAGCCATACCATCCTATGACATAAATTTATTAAACAAGAGCCCACAATAGGGAGGTGTTTATGCACTGTCCTCCCCACTTCCACAACATGGGGGTTTTCCAACTCCAGTGGTTTCAGAACTCATAGCTGTGCTACATTCCTTTACCTCTCTGTTCTGCAGCAAAAGTCTAATTAGTCAGACTGCAACAGTCCTTCCCCATGGAAAATGAATTTGCTTTCACAACATGTGTAGTTTAGCTCACGATACTGGAAAGGAATAATAATAATAATATGCATCACTCATGTGAATCAGGAGAAACATCATTACAAGACATCTGTCACCAACAGAAAGCCCACTTATTTATGGAACTAGAGAAAAATAAGGATAATGATGTTCAAATTCCATTTTATTGCCAGTTAAACCCAGAACTGACTAGTTTTTGAACTGTTAAAAACAAAAAAGCCAGGTCCCATTTGCAAGCTTCCATTGATTCTCAGGTCAGTTGTTAAAGATATGTTTCATGAATACATGAGATTGTGTAAAAAAGGTTGTGGTTATTTGCAGAACCTACAGGTAAGTCTGATTTGTTAGAGAAAGCTCAGGGTCATCACTTTGCTGGGAAGCCCCTTCACATTCTCACTCACTGTCTCATTTTAAATCCCACTGTTCAAATTCTTTGTAAGAACCTTCATTTTCTGGCAGCCTAAAGAAAAGACATCCCTAACATTTTCACGAGTTAAAGTGTTGAAAAGTGACACAAACTGATGATCACATTTTTCAAAAGAGGTACTTACAGAGAAAAGTATTCCTAGGAAGTGAATACCCCAAACCAGGCTAAAAACACTTCATATTCATCAAAAGTGTCAGATCAAAAGAGACCAATATAGAAACAAAATGTACCAATCAAACATAGCAGGTAGGGCAGTACAGAGCATTACAGGTATTCATCCATAGGAAAAATATCAGTTCCCTGATAAATGGAATGACCATCACTACATTCCAGCAGCACTTTGAAACAGTGCACTTAACTGCACATTGCTAAATCTAATATGGACAATAAAACACATATTAATTACAAAAGGTTTACTGGGACTTTGCACTATATAGTAGCAGTTCAACAAAATAAGCTTAAGAAATCAATTCCAGCAGCAGTCACTGCTTCCATGTCCAATAGCACAGTCTGTACCATATGTGTGCTGATAAAACTTGTTGTAGGGAAACTTAGAATTCTCCAATTGTACAAACAGTATTAACAGATTTTGACTTGGATATCTCCATTCCTCAAACAAGCAGAACAGATATATTTATTTTTCAGGGAAGACATTGCAAAAATAAATATAACCCAATACATACATGGCAGGGAATAGCCAGACATGCTGACTATTAGAATAAGCTTTTTGTGCAGGAAGTAGAAGCTGGGGCTAAACACTGACCAAGAAGAAACAAGAACAGTGACACATTGTCCCTCAAATGATCTTCTCTGTCTTGGAATGTCTATCAGGCAGAATGACCTCAGTGAAGAAAAAGAGTATACGATTGTGTCATTGCAGGCTGGAGGAGTGATTTAAAGCAAACTAGGCAGTCTTATTTTGAGGAATTCCTAATCAATGATTCTTAGTTCAATTGTCAACTCTACAACACTAAGAAAAAGTGTTCTTTTAACAAAATATATTCAAATTAATACTATCACTATCAGTTGTTAGAATCTGAAAAACAGAACATGTTAATGATAAGGTGCAGGACGTTTACCATACCTCAGCTCCACCCATCCATTTTGGTTCATCAGGAAATTCAGCACATAGGATATCTTCTGACTGGTTCGTTCCTAATACGTGATAATGCAGCTTTTGATGTAGATTAGTGGAGGTCTCAGTGCCTAGTGAAATGCAGATATTTAAACCAATAAGTTCTCAAAGAAATCCAACAATCATATGAAACCCTTAGAAACTTCTCTATCCCTTTGTATATAAAAGAGAAATTCAGAAAAGAGAACTAGGAATGGTTCCACACTACAACCATTCTGCTCCAAACAAACACCCTCCTACAAAACAAGATAAAACTTCACGCTGGAAACCTGTTCAAACAGTATCCCTTTCCTTTTATTGTTGATATTACCTTCTTCAAATTTGAAGATTTATCATTTCAAGCTTTGCTTTCAATAAATACAAGCAAGCAAAGCCATGAAAAACAACAATCCCTGCCACCCTCTAATGATGTTTTCATTTCCATTTCACCCAGAGCAACTAAGGGGAGATTTATTGCTAATTAACTAATTTATTTATTGCTAATTCCTAGAAACCTTCATACTTCCATTTGCCAAAAATATAAGTGATGTATTTTAAAGCACTGCATGAGTTGCCACTTGATTTATTTTTTTTTAAATTTCATTCTTGCAACATTTTCCAACACTTTAGAATTTGAACTACAAACAGGAGGTAAAAAAGCCCTCAACAAAACAAGGTTGGTATCTATCTTGCAAGTATGGCAAAATTATAGGTTTCAAAAGCAAATACAGAGGCAAAATTTAGGCTCTCTCCAGTTTAATGAAGAGCACATCTCCAGAAGAAACTTTTCAGTAGCTCTGCCTTATCATAAAAGCTGCTACATTCCTTCCCCACTGACACTCCTCTGCAATTTATTCCACTTTGTGTGGTGCTCCTTGAATTTTCCCAGCATAAACATTTTGTTTTGCTTTGCTGTGAACCACAGATGAATTAATCTGGTTGAACAACAAGAACCTTATGCCCCACATTGCTATTCATCAGGTCAATCTCTCAAAGCAATTCATCTATGGCCACACAAATGGTTAAGGAGAAAGACCTAAGTAAGCTGTCACCAGACATCAAATTGTAGCCAACAACACCAACAATACATAACCTGAGTAAATCATCCCAAAGAAAAAGAAAAGGAGCAGCAAAATTTTATGAGAAAAAGAGGGGCAGGCAGACAAGAAGTGACTCACACTAACTGAGCATAGGCTTTGGCCATACAAGACATAATTTGATCTCTAATTGCATAGCCAATACAGCTACATATTTCAGTGTAAATTTGTAAAGCTAATTATTTGTTGCACCAATTTACTGCAAAAGCGACTTTGCTTCCACATGGCATGCAATTAATACAGTCATACCTACCATCACTTTTCCCATCTTGTTTCGGGTAGCAGTTATAGAACATGCCTCTTCCATCATGGGTCCATGCCATGCAGCTGAATTTAACTCTCTCCAGTGTATCTGGGAGATCCTCAGGACCTTCTACTTTCATAAACTTGATAGTAACCCAATCAGAGCCACTAGAACTCAGGCCATAAGCAAAGTATTCACCATCTTCACTGAACGCATAACCTAGGAAATCAGAAACAAACAAAATGAAGAGAGATTAAATTGGGATACTGGTTAAAGGAACTATTTATCAAGCACTGAGAGAAGGTTTATTTTCTAAAAAAAAGTGCAACCAACTACATCTGCTATCACATGGGATTCACAGCACTTTTCCAGTCTCTGTGTATTTCTCATTAGTTCACAGATCCAAGTTTAGGCATGGATACTCAGTAAGTATCCATGTTCAGTAGGCATAACTTATACCCAACATCTGAATTACAGTTTGAATCACATTTCTTCTACTCTGAGTTTGGCAGGAAGAGCTGGAAAATTAAAATGCACACAGATAGAGAACTTGAGTGAAATTTTAAGAGAGAAACAGTACCAAAGAAGCTACCAGAGATGCAAGCTATGTACCCTGAAACAGTGTAAACACCAATTAAAAGATGGAGTCACTGAAAACTAGACCCTTTAAAACCCTGAAAATGGAAGTAACTGGGAAACTTTGCCACTAGCATGCAAATAGTTAATTACCAGTATTCTCAGCTAAGAGCTGTGATATATATTTCACTTTATCCAAACTGTGAGGAATAAAGAGCTTCCATCATACTTGATAAGGATCAAATTCATGCTTGCAAATCAAGTCAGGTGAAGAGACTGAATTATCACAGGCCTGTACAGACCTGTATCTACCAAAAAAACGACCTAAGAAAATGTTGCATTTCATCGACATGATAGTTTTGAGAGGCACCACTGTGCCACACCAATATATTCTCCCCCATAAGAACGTAAGAGTGCCCATTCTGATTCAGAACACAATTCCACCTAGCTGTCCTCAGGAGTAACCACAATGTGATGCCTACACAAGTAAGAACAACCATGTAATCATGGAATAGTTTGGGTTGGAATGGATCTTAAAGATCATTTAGCTCCTACCCTCCTGCTGTAGACAGGAACACCTTCCACTAGACAAAGGGTGTTCAAAGCTCTGTCCAACCTGGCCTTGAACACTTCCAGTGATGGGGCATCCACAGCTTCTCTGGGCAACCTGTTCCAGTACCTCACCACCTTAACAGTAAAGAATTTTTTCATAATAGATAATCTAAACCTATTTTCTCTCAGTTGAAAGCCATTCCCTCTTGTCCTATCACTTCATGCCCTTGTAAAAAGTCCCTCTCCAGCTTTATTGTAGGCCCCCTTTAGGTACAGGAAAGCTACTAGAGGGTCATCCCACAGCTTTCTCTTTTCCCAGCTGAATAATCTCAACTCTCTCAGCCTTTTGTCATAGGAGAGGTGCTCCAGCCCTCTAATCTTCATGGCCCTCCTCTGGACTCCCTCCAACAGGTCCATGTCCTTCCTACAATGGGGGCCCAGCTTTGGATGCAGTACTCCAGGCAGTCTCCCACGAGCCCAGTAGAGGGGCAGAATCCCCTCCCTCACCCTGCTGGCCACGCTGCTTTGGATGCAGCCCAGGATTAAATTGGCTTTCTGGGCTGCAAGCACACACTGCTGGCTCATGACCAGCCTCTCATCCACCAGCACCAGCAAGTCCTTGTTAGCAAGGATGCTCTTAATCTCTTCATTCCCCAGCCTGTGTTGATACCACGCAATGCAAGCACAAGAAGAACAAAATGCAGGAATAAATGCAAGAACATGTAATATTTCCATCAAATATTCTTATCACCTCCAACCGTTTTTAGTTTAGCAGACTTCTTTTCCATGCAGTAGTTGGCTAATACTCCTCAATGCTTCCCTTCTCCTTGATTATGTCCAGCTTGCCTTTTTCCCCCACCACCATCCATTGACAAGGGGTTCTACAGATCTACTTCTTGCAGCATGAAGAGTCACCTTCTTCTGTTTGCTTAGGACCTGACTCCCACGGCTGTCATTTGATATTCCCTCATTCTTGTAATAGAAAAAATGACTAATCAACCCTTATTCCTCCTCTCCATCCTATTGCATGCCACAAATGATTCTGCAGACCTCTAATATCTTTGCCAAATTGTCCCTTTTCCAAGCTGATTAATCCAGGCACACTCAGTTTTTTCCTTTGATTGTTCCTACTGCCCTCCTCCAAACTGTATTTCAGAGTCCCTTTTGAGCTGAGGAGACTGGGACTTGATTTAGTACTCACTGGCACAGTATAAACTCCTGGGTTGCTAATCTAATGGTGTCTCCTGTTTTGTTCTTTATTTCATAGAATCATAAAGGTTGGAAAAGAGCTCCAAGATCATAGAGTTCAACCTTTGACCGACCGCCACTTTGTCAACTAAATCACAGCACTGAGTGCCACATTGAGTTGTTTCTTGAACACTTCTGGGGAGAAATTTCTTCCTGATGAATAAATTGGTATTTGATGTGCTTGTTTCGCTTCTACCAAGAACCAAGTTGACATTTTCATGGAATTATGTATTACACTCCAAGCATTGCTCCCAAGAGGTCATGGTGAGCTCAAGAGTTTGCTCCATCCATTCCTCCATAAATGAGGTTAGGATTGTTTGTCCCCTGTGCATCACTTAATTTACCTGCACAGAGACTTTCACCTGTTAATTTACTGCCCACTTCTTCTTCTTCTTCTTAAGGTCTTCCTGCAGCTCTTCAGTTATTCTTTAGCCTGGAGTAACTTTGTATTGTCACCAGGCTCTGCTACCTCATTGCTCACTGCTTTTTCTAGTATGTAGCACCATACTGAACACTGCAAGTCCTAGCACAGTCCCTGACAAGGCTTTTCTAGTTATTTCCACTTGACAGCCCATCAGTTCTTCCTTTCCTTGCCCTTAAATCCATTATTTATTAACACCAGGACTTTTCCCTCTTGTTACACAGCTGTTGGTTTTCTAAGCACATTTGGAAGGAGACTATGCCATAAGACTTCTAGAAATACACAGAAATTATAAAAATCCAATATCCACAGATTAAGGCAGGACTTCTCAATAAAAAAAGCTATACTGATTCTTTTCAACTAGCTCACTCTTAGAGAAATATTCACTAATTCTGTCCTCTGTTTTTAATAACTGTCCTTGAACAGACTTAAGAGGACTTCTAGGTCCCAGACTCTGCTTCTACAAATCAGCAACTAGAGAGTGCAAAAACGGACAGCTAAGAGAAGTTACAGCCCTAGTGAACACCAGCAATTTTGTGATCATAAAAGTTAATGCTATGTTCCTTCACAGTCTCTAACTTGCTGGCTCATGTTAAAGACACAAAATACAATTTTAAGAGAACTAATCAATATAAATACATAAACTTTTTGTCCTTGCTATGGACAGCCTCAAGACCTGCACTCATATTTCACTGGAAACCTGTTAGAGTTGTGAAAAAAAGCATTGGGAAACTGAACCAAATTAATTGTGGATACAGTGTAGATTTAGAAGTGTTCTTCTGAAACACTATACAAATCCACATATGGCTATTGTGATTACTTTGATTGAATTTCAACTTCTATTGAAGACTGAGATTTACTCAGCAGGAACTGCTGTCTCACTAACCTCGTAAGGCCACAGTGCCATCATCAGAAAGCTTATTTGGATCAAGAAAAACTTTGGCATCGGCATCCAAGGAGTCTTGTACATATAAAACTCGCTGATTCTGAAGCCCTGTATTGTAGAAGTGAAAATACCTGAAAGAACACAAGAGGGAAAAGTTAAGCAGGAAGAACTCTGATTTTCAGGTAGGCAAGCACAAAAAACTTGTATGAGATCGTTATGAAGTAAATAAAAGACAGGTGAATAGGTTAGGGAAATACAAGTCTCACAGCAGAGTAGGAATCACGGCTAGGATGCATCCAAAATATCCTTTAAAAATAAAAGTTGCATTTGCCACAGTGCATTTTAAAGAATTCTAAATATACTATAAACTCCACAAACTCTCTGTGTTAAACATCTCTGGCAGCTGCAGCATTTCTCTGTTACAAGTACTGGCACAGGTTCCTATCCCTTATGTTCTCAGCTTTGTCATTCATATAGCTGCTTTCAATCCATACTGGGTAACAGACTTATGTTCAAACGAAACAGAACCAAAACTGTTTCATCTGTATTTACCAATGTCCCTAAAAATGTGTGTTTGAAAAAGTTTTTGGAACAGACATTTACAGAGTTGTCTTTAGTGAGTGATACTCTTCCCATCCTAAGACACTACAGAACTCAAAGGAATTAACATCCATATTCTATGCAAGTCAGAGGCACTACACTTTTCTTCCTTTGTAGAACTTTACTACACAAACATGTGACTTAACAAACCAGACAGCAGCTTCACCCGGGAGAACAGGGTAATTTATGAAGCAAAGTTCAAATCTAAAAATCAGTTCATATATTCCCTAAGACTGACCAGTACTTGGGTACAAACATGGGAACTTGGTAAAGCCAGAAGGGGAAAATATACTCACAAAGGCCTGGTTAACAATATCAGCTAGTAATACATTCAATAACAAAAATGTTCAGCAAGTGCAAAACTGAAAGATTAAAAGAAATAGAAAAAAAAGAAGAGTAATTTTCCATTTGACCATGCATTTTCTTGCCAATTTCACCTCTGCAATGCTGGCCAACAAGCTGGGAAGCAAAGGTCAAACAATGAGACAGACACAGCACCTCCCTGGGCACCCTTCCTTTCTGCAGACTCTACAGAACAACCCTTCAGACACTGCCTTTAGCAGCTGTTCTTCATCCAAAAACCAGAGTAGTTAAATATAAGAATTTTTAAGTGTCATGGGAAGTTTAGAAAACTCTTCAAATAGAACAGTTCCTTCCCCCAAACCTTACTTAGTGTTACTTAACTTGGTAGAGACCTCTTGACTGCCTCAAACACGATAATATAGGGCTTTTCTGTATTATTTTTGAACTGCTCTGATTTAAGTCCAGCACATGCCAAGAAAGAGTATCATTCAGAAAGACTAAAAAGACACCTATTAAAATCAGTGTAAAGTGTCATAAATTACAAGCACATTAAGCTCCTGGCACAAATGTTCTTCCTGGAGGACAGTCAGCTGCATCAAATTAAGAACTTGTATCTCTTAGCAGAGACTGTATTTATCACTGCCATGAGCACTTCTGCAACATTAAGCCTTAATAGCACCGAAGGTACCGACACCCAGACATGTTTGCACTGCACAGGGAGAATGGGTCAGAGAATACAGAGCAGGCACTGACCAGACCTGGTCACCTGTTACACATTTGCAGGAGCATCTCATACAAACTTGTATGAGTCAGGCAAAACTAACAAGCTTTGCCTGACTCACTCAATAAGGCATACTTCCCCAGATGCAGCATTGTCCTAAACAGCTCCACTGTTTCTGAGCTTAAACCTCACACCTCTATACACTGACATGCTGTGCCACAACCGTGACAATTTAAATCCACATTAAATTCACAAACAGCTTGGGTTCACTCCCTGCCATATAGCTTCACAAAACCCCACAGAGTATAGAATTTCCCTCCCTTAGTAACAAGTATCCGTGCCTCCTTCACAGCACAGATCACTAAAACAAATCCCTCTCAATATCTGTGTAGAACTCTTAAGGGAACAAGATATCCTCTGCTCTTTCTCATCATCTATGGAAGTCAGTGAACACATACCTGGCATATCTGGGTGCCCGCTCAACATGGATCAAACAAATTGAAAATATTGAAAAAGATTATCTGTGTTTCCTGTGATTAAGAGTGGCTGGTTGCTTGCACTGGCTGCTCTTTTTCAACTGCTAAAACAATCTCTAGATGTTATTAAGTTAATAAGCAGTTTCATCCCTTTACTCCCTTTCTCTAGGAGCTTGCCAGTGTTTCTAAAAGAGGTCACATAAAATTCAGTAGCAGCTGCAGTCTCCAGACCTTGAGTAAGACACAGAAACACCACATCTTGACCTAGACACAGATTAAAACAGGGATGTAAGTAGGCTACGCACTGGAATATAGCAGGATTTCTTTGTTTCTAAGACAGATCTTTTTGCATCAGTTGCTTTAAGTCCTCCGAATGATTTTTCACTTATCCCCTGCAGCTACAGGAACAGTTTTTCACAAGGGAATTCCTACTGCTTTTCACTGGCTATGACTAGACAAAAAAAGCCCACCAGCTGCTCAAAGAATGACCAACATAAAAGCAGTGTTCTAGTAAATCTGTGGAAGAAAATGCATATGACAGGCTAATGCTGTTTTCAGATGATGTGCCTTTAACTATACTGACAGCGACCAAGCTTTTCTGAAAGGAACTCCTCAAAGTTTTACTTCTACAACAATTATTCTACAAAATTGTCTGAGTTCTGATAAGCTCACAAATTCTTCTTATAAAAAGAAAAGACAACAAAAGAAGAAGATAATATGATTGGAAACTGGAGAGAGCCAAGCACCTTGTGCTCTCCATCATGCAACCACACGTTAACATTGGCTTAGTTTTCCTACTTCCCAACAATAAAGAAATAAATACAAATATAATTTATAATTTGTTTTCCTAATTAGTAGTTGCCTCTGACTTGCTTCACATTCATCACCACCTACAAAAACATTCCTCACATACCTTTTTCCTTTCTTGAAGTGGCAGCTGTACTTGGGATAATCATAGAGTTCAGTCATTCGTTCCTTGAACAGTCTTCTGACAGGACACTGCTCAAGAAAGGGTACTGTGAGCTTGTTCTGAGCCTCCACAAACGCCTGAAAGAAAACAATCAAAAAGATATGAACTCAAGCAGAAATGCATATTTTCTACAGAAAATATTTTCAGAAGCAATGCATCACAGTCATCTTTCCCCCATATAGATTATGCAGTGTCACACATGAAGAATCCTACGTAATTATTTGCATTATGCCACAATTCTTTAATAAGACTCAACTTACATACTAAATAATGACTCTCCAGGGCATATGCTGGGGTAACCAGCCAAAAGACAAGACATTCCTGCCCTTCCCCTTAAAAAACCCCAAAAACCCAAACCAAAACCCCAACGACCAAAGAAACCTAAACAAACAAACAAACAAGAAACCCCAAAACCCAAAGTAACAACCCCCAAAAGAACACCATGCTTTTAAAAACCTCTCCTCACATTTGCCTAAATGACAAATACTGCCCACAGACTGCACTATTATTTCAGGAGTTGGGAAGGGTTTTAAGATGGCAAAAAATGTCACGGGCATCATCTGTTCATATTATTAACATAACACACAGAATTAGTCCCAGCCAATATTTCATGACAAGCCCAAAGTACTGTTCACAGATCACTTCTTAGGAAAAAAATACCTAATCTCTGAAAACTTTGGGAAGTCTGGTTTCTTTAAAACACTCCAGCTCCCTGTCACAAACACTTAAGGACAGTGATCAAAACCATTACCACTCCAGCTGTTTGTTGCATGCATGGAAAACCTGGTGCTCTGTTGGTGTTTCATCATCCCTATTTATAGCATGGTACATTAACATAAAATTAATACCTAAGCATCCTAAGGTGAATCACAGCTGCTAACAAGCAGACGTGCTGGCTTTTCTGTCTGTAACATGAAGCAGGTAGGACAGGGCACTGTGTGTGGCTGTAACTCACAGCCAAATGTCACAGTGGCAGCTGCAGTGTCACCCTTGGACTCCAGCCACTCACCTCCAGCACGAAATCCCGTCCACTCATCTCCTGCTTACATGGGGCTCTTTCCCAGAAGAGGGTTTGAAAGAGCCTGTTGTTTCTACCTGTCTTGAATCTGTCACACAGCAATCAGATCAACACATTGTAACATCTGAGTCACACTTCATTGCAGGGCATGACCCACAGGAACAGCAGGGTTACAACCCACATTGCACAACTTATGCTTCACAGACCTTCAGAAAAGCCAGCTGCTGTACAGGTAGAGTACCTGGCACACACTTACCAGCTGCTATCAGTGTTTAGTCACGTATTAATTCTTCAGGTGAAGAATTAATATGTGCACAGCACATCCCAGTGGTAAGTCATGCAGCCACCACACTCTATTGCTGTAACTGTCCCCCCATCAGATGGTGAAAGAACTTATTCAAATCTCCCCAAGAATTATGTGTATCTGAACTGGTTTTCTCTAAATGGAATCACATGAATTTCAAAGACCACATATACAAAAATCTGGATAGTGGATCCTACGCAAATAAACTAACTTCTCCCAGTGCTGTGACTTTTACAGGGAAATGATGGCTTATAAAAACATGTGTAAGACCATCCAGTGTACTGGACAGGCAAATGTACTTTCCAGTTGCATGTAGTGAACAGAAACTGGCACACATCTCTGTTTCATCCATCAATAGCAGGACCAAAATGATAACACTGCTGCAAGGCTATACTGGAACTGTTTGTTACTCACTTTTAACTGCACAGACACATCTTACCACATCTGCTTTCATTAGTGATATTCAAAGAAGAAACAGACTTTTCCTTACAAGCATTTGTTGCACAAGAGCGTGCTTACATACTAATTATTGCACTCACAACTGTAACACCAGTAATTTTGCTTTTATAGGAACTTAATAGATTTTTCTCATTTCCAATAAGTATGCACTAAAGGTTCCAAGATTATTTGTAAAAGGAATGCCACTGCTGTATGAAAAAGGAGGAAGAAATTACAGATTTTTCAAAGAGTTTTATGGAGAAGAATATAGTCCAGTCTGGAAACTTTCTGTTTCTACATTTTTGAGCATGAGGTTGCACTCATGTTTAAAAAGCAATACGTAATTGAAATATTGCTCTAGGTAAAGTACAGGAACGTATGTCAGCAGAAATTCTCAGTTCTATCCACCACGCTGAGCTAAACAGACACCACCCAGGCTACAGGGCTAACAGTAACTGTACACCTTAATGAACCTACAGAGGAAGACTTTTATTGTACTTGTAGATATCTGCATCTGACAATGTATATAAGCCTTGAACCACGACAGACTTTGCTAGCAGAAGAAAGGACAGAGGGTCCAAGTAAGGCAACTCCTTATGGCTGTTTCAGAAAATAAGGTAATCTGAAAAGCAAAACAATTTCTAAAGCATTTTACTAAGGGCAGAGATGGTCTACTTGAGGCTGGAGTGTCTGGCCATTACTTAGTAGGCCAATTGTTATTTTAAAAAATCGTTTAACTAAATTTCATCTAAGAAACACACACCACAAATTCTTTTCAACCACCCTTCTACGTTCACTGTTTGTAAACAGCTAGCTATCACGAGTCCACATAATCATTTGGACTAGTCACAGAAAATAAATATAATTTTTTTATTATAGCTGTTGTGGGTAATTTCCTTCATCCCAGTCCCTTTAGCTCTACAGCGGATATCAGGTGAAAGCACCATGGACATTTCAGAGTTAAAACCAATCTCACAAACCTTTGCTATTATGTTCCGCTGACTCAATACAGAAACTAAGTGAAGCCTACTAATTTATTTTCTGTGAGCGTACCAATGTTTGACATGTCTATTCCTGCTACACTTAGAAAAGCAGAATTCCAACATATTTGTGTATCTATTTGACAGCATATTTTTCTGACCTCTTCCATGAAAGAGGTAAACCAGCAAAACACTTTAATTCCCTTTGTTCAGTAACTCCTGAAACTTTGGAATAAAATGATATACTTGCATACTTACTTACACAGGAACTCTCTCCACTCTTTTAGTCATAGTACTACTGCACTGCAAAATTCTGCCAAGGTGTGTGGTTTTTCCAGTGTAGGCAAGTAAGATATAACAAGACCTTCATTCCACCAATATGACAACTTGTGTCTGGGCTGCTGCATTTTTGTGAGGATGTCCCTATTCCTTATTCTGCCTCCTGTATGAACTACAAGCTCTGGAGAATGTGATTCACTGTCCAACAGCTGTTCTCACCCAACCTGCTCACAGTGTGTGGCTACAGTATTGAATACAGGGACACAAGAAATCAGGTCTTTGCATTTTCTCAATCCCTAATCTTCCACAGGGTCCCAAAATACACTTTAACAGGTGTCTGTAGGGCATCTCGAAAAGCAAGACATAACCACACATACATCCTTCTCAATTTGGCACAAAATCATCCTGTGTTTACTGTTTCTTAAAGATACCAGAATTAAAAAATCAAAATTCTCCCAACTTTCTAAGTATCTCATATTCAGTATTAATTCCATGGTAGAGTTTTTCACTAAAACCTGATCCCAAATCAACCTTTTTAATCCATATGACTATTTATATATGCTGACAGATTTGTAAGTAGGGAATCAGTTCCTACCTACACATTTTATCTTGCTCTTGCCAGTTACTGTAACTTCTATTTGACCAACCTCAGGCTCATGAAAATGTATAAGGTAAGCACATACACGGAAGAACCTAGAAGGAATCTCACTAATGGAAAGCCACACTGTTGGGTATTTTTGAAAGGAGATTCTGCCCTTCATCAGCTTCCTGACACAATCATGCATGCTGGGCAGACGCCAGTGTTTCACATCTGGAGCTACAATTATCACTAAGTTAGTAGCCACTGCAGAGGAAACCCCCTCCACACTGTCACCTACCACTTTCTGGCCATCATCCCTGCAACTCCCTACGCCATGAATATCAGAGGAGCTGGCTCACAGACATTATTTAACATGATTCTCTCTCAGTGAAAGACCGGTTCAAACAGCATGTTCTCGCTATACCAGACTGCAGGCTGAAAACACTGGAACACCTACAATCAGTAATAACAGACTCTAACAAAACTTAACTTCAGGAGGAAAATGTTTTTGGTTTTGCCTTTAAAAATAAGTTTAAAAAAATGCACTCACACACTTTATCAGTTTTTGAAGAAAGCAAGCCAAAGAAACTTTCCTTCTACCCTTTCATGACTATTTTATTATGGCAATTTTAGATTTTAGATGTACTTAAGACAGTGGACAAAGCACCCTAAAATTTAAGAGTTTCTCTATAGTATGACACCACCACCTTGAACATTCAAACTGGCCAAGAAAAATGGGTGCAAGATAAACAAGGGTTTAGTTTTTCCAAATTCTGTGATTTAAGTTATATCAAGTGCTCCAGACTTTCACAGAACCATAGAATGGTTTGGGTAGGAAAGGACCTTGAAGATCATTTAGTTCAACACCCCTGCCATGGGCTGGGACATTTGCCAGTAAACCAGGTTGCTCAAAGCCCCATCCAACCTTTCCCCCATTAAAATACAAGAACAAAATAATTGCATTGCTGTTGGTGTAATGGAATATCACAAGATGTACACCTCCATTCACTAAGTAAGTTTTCAAAAAAATATTGGCCGGTTCTTCAAAAGCAGAGTACCAATGCACCTGGTCTATAGAAGAGAACCATGTGAAAACAGCCATAGCCATGCAAAGAAAGGTTACCTTCGTCTGTTCGCTATCGGGATCTTCAAGCCAGCGGTATGGATCGCTGATTTTACATCCATGGTAATCCAACACCTGAATTTATAAGAGACGATGATTTTAAAAAAGACATGCACACAAGCAAACTCTATCCATCAAGGAATGATAGTCAGCATGCTGAAGGGCATTTGCAATTTCACAAAACCATACAGTGCTAAGGAGCAAAAAAAGAGAGAATCAACATTGCTCCCAGGTGAGTTACTAGTATTACCATTCTTTGGTGATGGCACCACAGCAGCAGAGTAGTCCTCAGAAAAAAGCACAGAGCACCAGAAAAATGGTGAAATGCACGTAAATTCTTTCCACGAGATAGATTAGTAAGCAAAAAAGAAACACCACCAACCAAACCAAGACCCCTAAGGTTTTCAAGCCAAATTATAAAACCTCATTACTGGGTATACCAAAAATACAGTTCCTGGTTACACAAACGGTCTCTGGTTTAGCCCTCCCTACTGCTGTTGCCCACAAATATGTGCATGATGTGTATATATATAAATAATAATTTTATAAAAAATCAAAAGCCCATCCCCAAAACAACAAACAAACAAAACAAACTAACCACAAAAAGATCAATCCACGTGGTTGAATTTACCTGCTTCCTTCCTCCAGTACACAAAAAAAGATTAGATACCTGCTGCTAGGGCTTGCACAGTTCAGCCTTTCAGTCAACTACGAAAGTAAATACTTCAGGAATTTTTCCAGCTTTGGCTCATACCGGCAAACATTTTGGTTTAAATGAAATGTAAATACTACCCGGGCCAGTGCCCAAAGCACAGCGCTTTGAGGAAGGGAAAGAAAATCGAACCCATTTTAACCGAACTTACACCGTAATCCCCTGTGTATCCAGGTACGGTGGAACACAGGGACATGGGACCATGTTACAGATGTGCCATCCTATATAAATAGACTCTTTGCTCCTCTGCTGACGCTGCTGCAGCTCGGGCGGAGGCCTGAGTTTCCCTGACACACGCAGCGGTACCGAAGCTCCGGGATGCGCCGTGTGGCCGCTGCTCCCGCACCCCCGGTCCCGCCGCCCGCCCCAGACCGGCTCCCGGCCCCGCCGGCCCCGCACACGCGGGACGTGCCCGGAGGCACCGGCGCAAGGGCCCGAATCCCGCCCTAACAAGCCACCGGCAGCCGCCGCGGCCCGCGGGCGTGCCAAAGCCGAGACCTTCCGCACGGAGCACGCCGGGCGTTCCGCGGCCGAAGCCAAACAAAGCCCCGAGGGCCGAGGCAGCACCCCCCACCCCGAGGCGGCCCCACGGGGCATGGCGAGCCGGGTGCCCCGCGCCCGGGCCCGGCGGCCGCCGCACGCCGGGGGCTGTCCCAGTCAGCGCCATACTCACGGCGGTCTCGTCGCGGTACACCTCGGGGTACTGGAAGGCCGGCATGGCGGGCTGCGGCGGAGAGCGGCGGGAAGCAGAGGAGGAGGAGGCGAGNCGCCCCCTGCAGGCTCCCGGCGCGCGGACGGCAGCGGGGCGGGGCGCGATGGCGGCGGTGAGGGGGCGGTGTTTGAGGGGCTGGCCTTGCCGCCCCGGCGCCCTTGCTTTCTGCTCTCCCCTCCTGGCCACCGTCCTCCAGCGGAGTTGTGTACCTAGCACCACCTGGGTTTCATCCTCCTTATAGTAAACGTTTGCAAAAAAATAAAATCACAGGTTTTTATTCTCTCTCCGCTCGGCTCCCCAGCCTTGGCCCACGGTGAGGGAAGAGGCTCGGGTCTGGCTCGCAGAGCTCCACTCCGCGCTGTCCCGAAAACAGAGCTGTTTCCTGGGTGGGGTTAATTCTTTGATTCTGATTCTGTGACTCAGGACGCTCGAAACTAGGTCACAGAATCACAGAATCGATTAGGTTGGAAAAGACCTCTGAGACCATCAACCTGTGACAGAACACCACCTTGTCAACTAAACCGTGGCGATAAGTGCCGCATCCAGTGTTTACATGCCAGTCTTTCCTTAAACACTTCCAGGGATAGTGACTCCACCACCTCCTCGGACAGGCCATTCTGGTGTCTAATCACCCCCTTCTGTGACGAAATTCATCCTGATGTCCAAACTAAACCTCCCCTAGCACATCTTAAGACTATGTTCTCTCGTTCTGTCTCTGGTTGCCTGGGAGAAGAGACTGACCCTCAACCTGGATAGAACCTTCTTTCAGGGAGCTGTAAAGAGTGATAAGGTCACCCCTGAGCCTTCTCTTCTCCAGGCTAATCCTGGCTTGGGCCACTCAAACCTTTAGTGCGTTTCCATCGAACATGCCCCTACAAGTTTCCAGAGACTCCCCTTCGCCCAAAAAACAAAGGCCAAGTTGGCCACCCGGTCCCGGTGAAGACGGTGACTCCAGAACACCAGCCCGGCTGGCTGGTGCTTGTCCCCCTCACCCCCAGTGTCAGGGCACGTAGTCCCACACCAGCCCCGACTCTGGCCTGCGCAGCCAGTCTGCATGAAAGGGCACCCAGTAAAGGTGTTTCAAGTGGATGACTTCAGGGTCATCCATGGGGTGTTTATTTTACAATAGGATTTCCTGGGTCAGAAAACTTGCAAATATTTTTTCCTCCAGGGAGAGACCAGGTGTACTCCTCCTGCACAATGGAAACATGAAGGGGACAGGAGGGGGTTTGGCAACATGGCTGAACTGCTTTTCTTCCGAGTGAAGCTGCTTCCCACAGCTTTTGCCGAGCTATCCTGTCAGCCTGGGGAGCACTTCACTGCATGGTTAACGGCACCATCTGGAGACACACAGGTTTGTGTGTGGTCTTTAAAGGTCTGGTCAGCACAAAAGAGTGCTCATGATTGTTAATAAAGTAACCACCTGGAATGACAATGAACTAAAACATTTTAGAAATGGCATCAAACCTTTGTAGTTACCAGCTCAGAACTGTGTCTTGATTGCCTTCTCTTAATGGAAAGAGTTACCATCTCTAATTGGACATCCTGTGTGGAGGCTGAGAGTTGTGTACATATGAAATATGCCAGCCCCATAATGGTCACTGTTACTAAGTGACACAACTGGTGTTCATCATCTTTGCTTACATCCCAAACAACACCTATGCGGCTTCTTTTCTCTCATCCTTCTCCATTGGTCATTTTTCCTTCTTACCTTGTTTCTTTGTTAATCTTCTCCCTTTGCAAGGCAGCAGGACAGCTGCTGACTACAACTACACCTTTTCTTCTGGAGCTCAAGAACATGCCACCAGCAAGGAGGTTAATGGCAATGCCTTGACATGCCCGATGCTGATAAAAGCTTGCTAATTGTCTGAGCAACTTGCTTAGGTAGATACTGGCAAGCCAAGGCTGTTTCTGTCTAAAGCTACCCAGACAGAATTGTATATGCACACAAATTTGCATCATGGGGAGAATTATTAGCTCAATACTTCTGTCAAGCATTCGGCTTTCCAGCGTGCAACACAAACAAGCTGTACATGCACAGTTTGTCTGGGAGTTTTGGGCAGCCGACTGCAAATTCATTTCATAGACAGCAGAGGCCATGCATCTCATTCAGAGCTGCAGTTGGCCACATGAAAGTGTCTTTTTCACCCCGAAGGTGTTGTCCGGGATGAATGTATTTATGTTTCTCCATAATGTCTGAGTGTTTAGCAGCTCGAGCAAGGCTTGTGAGTACCTCTGACTGAGCAGCCGAACATCCCAATGTGCTGGGCATTTCCACAACGTCTCCGAAGATCAGCTTCATGCTGTAAAAGCAGCCAGTGTGAGGTGAAGTGGAAGCTTCGGGCAGCTGCGCTTCCCCTACGCAGCTGGAGCTCCCAGAGCTGGCGGGAGAGGGCAGCCTGACCACACGGGTGCTCCGCAGCGCCATACGGCAGAGCCCGTAGTTCCTCAGGCTCCTCAGCAGCAGCTCTCTCGGAGCAGAGCAGGGTAATTCCTGAATGGGCTGGCAAGCATCCAGTAAGAACAGCAGTTATCCATCACAATACCTTTCAATTCATCCTGGACACAGAGAAGGTGGGAATATACAAAAAAAACCCAAGTACAAAGTTGTCCAAGATAAGATCTTTGGACCTGTAATTTTACAAGAAGTAATTTTCTTTCAAAGGTGAGCACTAGGGACAGAAAGTGAATTTTCTCTGTACTGTAAATTTCTCCCTTGTTTTTTGGGGGTAATGGGGGGAGAAGGAAGTGAACAACAGCAGAAGGAGCAAATCTACACTGTCAGACCTTTTCTTATCAGAAAAGCAGTTAGTACGAGTTTACATAGTGTCTAAACCACTGCCCAAAACATGTCTTTCTTATCTGACACCATGCACCCCCTGTACAAATGAAAGAGAGTGCAGTGTGCAGTCTGCTAACAGAAATCCTTATAATGAAAGGTGTAGCAATCTTCTCCCTTTTTCAGTGTGTTTGCTTAACACGAAATTAAAAGTGATTCATGTTAGGACTGTTCTGTGACTGAAAATTTGAAGCCTCTTAATTGTTTAGTGTTGTAGCTGAAAGTAAATTTCTACTAAAATATTACCTTTTCTTGGGCCTAACCAACACCAGCAGAGTTCAGCTTTGATATTTGCTATGTTTTGAGGATAAATTGCTGAGTAAGCAAAAAATTATCTTCCTATATTTAGAACAAAAAGTTTGAAAAACTCTCAGTAGTCTTTGTCATCTTATCACACTCCCATGTTAGCATGATTCTGATCATTTGCAAAACAGATACCGGTCTCTGCTGATATTAATTATAATTCTGCTGATCATCCAGTCATTAGCAAATCTCTTTCAGCTTAGTCAGCATCTCCACAATGACTCACTGCAAGTTGTATATTGACTCAGTAGGAAGTGAACTCATCGTCTTGGTCAGGGAAGATCTGACAAAAAAATCTAGCAACGAATTTTGTTTTTACCTTTCCTTGTTGCCCTTTCCCCAGCCTGACTTGCATAATGACTTACCAATAACTGGAAACTTTTCTGTTATAGAATGAAGACATATCTGTACTTTTACTCCTGTTTTCTTATATATGTTTTTTATTTCATTTACTTAATCGTGTGACATCAGTTCTGCTATTCAGATGTTTATCAACAGGTGTCAGCAGAACCTCAGTCTTGTGCTACAATGAGCTTGTGCTGAGGTGTACAAATAACTCCAGTTTTGGAGAAATGTGACTCTCAAATTGTCTGCCCTGATGGGTTTCTATTTTGGAAGCACTGACTCAAGAGCCTAAGTCCTGTTGATTTTCAGTGATTCTTTAATTCCTAAATTATGTTCATCTACTCTACACATTAATTATTATCATTGTGTATTGTTTATAGGTAATTAAAGGATTGCTTGTTTTTGAGCTGAATTATGAAGTGGCTTACATAATAAAATATAGTTTTATTATCTCAGTCACAGAAACTTCTACATGACACAGGTCTGGTCAATATTTGGATGTGCAATCAAGCAAAACGATATTTAATTGCGGATAATTTCTCGGTACACCATGGGACATGATGTGTGCATTGAAGTCCGTGTCATGCTGCAGAATCATCCTCTAGCTTGCCCTGGGCTTGTGCATTGGTGTGCTTACATGTGCTTACACTGCTGGTGCTGTGAAGCCACTTTGGTGATGTAGTGATGTCCGTGAAGCATTAGTATGGCATTGCAATTGCAAAGTAGTATTGAAAGGTATTTCATCAGGTGGGCAATATAAACCAACAGATCCAAACTGATGCAGGAGGATGAACACACAGATCATAGTATACCTACACCCAATCCAAAATAACTTTTCTTTGAAGGAACTTTTTCAGACAGATGAAAGTTAAGGTGTTTTAGGTTTACCTTTTCCTTGTGCGGTGACCTGAGGCGAAGAATGAACAAAATTCTAATTGTGGACAAGACCGATGACCAAATCTTTTTAATTGATTCTTTTTTATTATTATTAAATTTTAACATATAACCTGCCATTAAAAGAAGGATTTGCCAAAAACCAGAGATCACATAGTAAAATCCGTGCCCTTGTGTCCCTGGATAGATAGTCAATACTCAGGTCTCGCTGCATGTGCTGTGCTTGGGTCATTTGATAAGTTTTCACAAACACCTTCAGTGTTTGCAAGGTTTCTAGGTCTGGTGCCTACTTGTTCACCAAATCACTGTGTTCTTGACACCTAGATTATCCTTACTTCAGCATTTCTGGAAATTAATCCTAGTGTTATACAATTCAGCTGGGACTCATGGCTCAAGTATTTTGCCAAATTCTTCTTAAGAATGCTCTTGCAGAAGAAAAGTCAGAAGGAGTTCAACTTTTCTTGCTACACAGTATTTAACAGGGGAGAAGGGTGTGGCATAAAGTCCAACAAAGTCAATAGAAGTTTTCATGTCTACTTTTGTCCCTCACCTATTTCACTGAATCTTGAATCAGCCCTTCCTCCACCTCCTCCCACCAAACATCACTCTGAAAAAAGAACTATCTTTATGCATATAATTTTCTATCTAAAGGAATTGCATTCATTCTTTTGTGTGGAAAGGTAGCAAATCCAGGTTAGTAAAATGGAAATATAAGTGTTAATTTTCAGTGTTTGCTTTCTCCTTTCCAAAGTATCTTTTGTTGTTGTTGTTATTGTATGCAAAAATACTTCATATGCTAACTCCTGCCTTCAGCATCAAACGCAACTAAGATAATCTTCATATAGAAAAGGATGACAGTATAAATAATTCTTACATGGCAGTATCTGAAAATGGAGATAAGTATGAATTGGAAGAAGGCTTTTCATTCTTTTCTGTTCTGAAAATGTACAGATAAAAATTTTCTTGCTTTGGATGAAATCTTTTGCCTATTGAAGTCAAAGGAATTTTTGTCACTGATTTCAAGAGTGTAGGAATGTCACCCCTAATCTTGGCAGTGAACAAACCAGTAGGCAGCTTCCTGTTAACAGATTATGACATGTTGACAGAATTTGAAATACACTAAACATAGGGAATCTGATCTATTTTTCTTGGAAAGGAAAACAGTTTTAGCTCCTTTTAAAAGAGTCCACATCTAGAAATATCTTCCTCTGCAGTCATCATCTACCCACATTTAATACATTTTGAATGCATGTGTTCAAATGGCTCAGAAATAAAGCTTTCTGTTACGCCTCAGAAAACATTTGGTTTGGGTTATAAAAATATAGAAACTATAGATCCCTGCAGAAAGAATAAACTTTGGAGTCAGAGCACCAGAAATGTGCTTCCAAGAGAGACTTGCACATGCCTTTGAGAAGAACCTCTCAATACTTGGGAAAGAGAAAGAAAGAAAACTATATGCAGTTCAGTGACCACTGAATCCAAAATTCAAACTAAATTGGACACTGTGGAAGGTTATCACACACAGTGGTGCTTTAGCCACCCTGTATAACAACTCATTTAAAATATTGCCACTACAATGCCACAATGAAGGCAAAAATAAGAAGAATGAAAAAAAAATAAAATTCCAGAAGGCTTTGGATTTCAGTAGATGCTAAATAATTATAATTCATTTTTTTAACATTTAGGAATAACTTTAGTCTCTTCTCTAAAGAAATGTGAGTCAAACCTAGTCCTGAAACTGAATAACACATTCCAATGATCCTGAATATTAAATCTCTGTATTTCTAGTACTGCATACTCTGTGTAATTGAGATGTGGACCAGGGCTTCACTGTGCCATTTTCCACATGTGGCCAGGTGGTAGAGATGCTCCAAGCATTTACGATCTACTGCTTTCAGTCAAAGTGAGGAACAGAAAACAACAAGTAGCTTACATTTAGAGACATGAAGGAAAATCATATGATGTTACAGGTCATTGTGCATGTAAAACTTGCAGCATGCCCACGATCTGGTGTTTTGCAGCCTGTGAAAAAGGAAAGCTCCTGGGGAAAGGTTGAAGGTGCATAATGGTAAAGTTATGTAGGTTTTTACAGCTTCACCTTGTTTTAGAGCTTCACCTTGACTGGCAAAGCAATGTAGAAAGAGGACATCACTGATGTGAAAATTTCCCAAGTGTGTGATGACAGCTGGTGCCATGGGTTGTCCAAAATGGCAATGTGGCTGCAATCTGCACAGAGGAGAACTATGTTGTGCATGGTGTCAGAGGAGTGGATGGGAACATGGGAGGAGAGGGGAAGCCTGCTTACAGCTGTGGGCATGGAGGAACGAGCAGGAAATGGGCTCTGTCAAAATCAGGGAGAAGCATCTTGTGGTGAAAGGATGAAAGCTGGACTGGTAATTTTAGCTGTGTGGAAGTATGAGGAAGGTCAAAGCTTTGAAGTTTTGTGCATCCAAATTTACAGAGAGCCTTGAGAGTCCTAGACTGAAGGTACTGGACAAGCTCAAGGCCCAAGCAACAGAACAGCCAGTGTTGTTAACCACAGTGACTGGAAAAAGCAGTAGCAAGGAGAGCTTAGAAGACAGATTAAGAGCTCTGGTGAGCCATACTGAGCTTGAGCCGATGGCGAGACATTCAGAGAGAAGCAGGCTGGGCTTTGGGCTTGGACAGAAGGGAGCAGACGGGTGGATTTGAGTCATCAGTGTGAGCAGTTGGGCTTGTGTTTACAGACAACCTTCCCCAGAGATGAGGTGCCCTTTCCAGTGGGAGGAGGGAAGCCGACCAAGAACAGAGCCCTTTGGAGCTCACAGAAAGCTGGAGAAACATGTGGGCATGTCATTCTCCTGTTCCAATATGTGATTTGTTGATAAGAAAAGCTTTTAATAACTAATTTTAAACCCTACAACCAAAACTTTTCAAGAGATACACTCTAATGTAGTGTGGGGCTGGTACAGAAGCCCTATGTGGTTTACTCAGTAAATAGTCACTTTTGTAGAAGAATTTGAAGTTTGTCAAATTACAACAGTATTACTGAAAATGAATGTCTTTCATGAATTTTGTTATTTCCTTCTCTTGGAGAATTGTGCAGGAATTTCGAAGATCCAATACATATTAGAACAAGTTAAACATTTTCCTTCACCTGGAAATTTTAATTAAATTTTTGCAAACTTTTTTCTTTTTTAAGGTTTTCTATCCCTGTGATTTCAAATTCTGATAGAAAATGTGGAGAAGGGGAAATTGAGACAAATTTCATGGAAATAAATTCCTCTTCTGAATATTTTTATTAGATGTTCTCCCTTTGCATTCAGTCTAGACAGAGGAGATATTTTTCAGTGCCTGGAACAGGTTCCTGAGTACAGCCAGAAAACATGGAGCAAATCAGAGAAATTGCAGAAATAAATATGACACATTTGGGTAGAAAAAAATTCCACCAAAAAATTCCTTTCAAACTTCCCTCTAATTCACTGCATCTAATTGATCTAATTTATTTTTGCCTCTTGGCAGGTCTTCTGTTCTAAACTCTGCACATGCCTGAGAGTCATCAAAATGCACAGGACAGGGCCAAGGTAAAACAAGGCCTCTGCCCTGTAATTTCACAGACCAACTATTCCAAAGCACTGCTGAAATTACCCATGTCAAAAGAACCTTGAGTCCTTGAGTCAACCTTTATGAATCTTGAGAAAAAAATTTAAATAAGCATTTGTGCTAAATAACAGTGATGTTATTTAGCTCCCCTTTGCCCCGTTCCTCTCATATGTAGTGGGATTGTGAAGTCAATGTTCTTCAGCCATTTCTGATGTTTAGCTTCTGTAGAACCAACAGACAACCGCTGCAGGTTATTTGATCCTTTACAAAAATTATTTAATTACCCACAGTTAAATATTCTAGAGGAAATAAAAGTACTTGGGAAAGAAACCTAAATGAGAGAAAAGCAAGAATTAAAGAGTAGGACACCACATCTTCTGCAAGAAGGGTCTTGCTTGCCTGGTAGACTTTCTTTGATCTCTAATTATGTTAGATGTTATGTTGTTGATGTTAGTGCTGTAAATAATCCCTCTCTGAATTCACTAATTAAATCTTTTAATATTATTCATTCCCTCTTACCAAAACTTACTTTAATAATTAAAAGTGTCATGGTAATTTATTCTGGCCATATGACTATTTTGTCAGTTATTTATTTAAATAATTTTATTTTATTACAACCTCACAAAAATCCATCCTCATCATTTAATTAGAGATGTATGTGAAAAGCCAAGAGGTATTTGGAATTAGGCTGTGTTTGTTCCCTTCATTTATGCGCTTACTCTTGCGAACTTCAGGGTATTTACAAAGGTATAAAGGGTAACAGTGGTTACCACACCAAGTAAAACTTGCAAAATATCTCCGTTTGCTTCATGATAAGCATGTTATCTAGATCTTGTAAGCACTAAAGAGATCAGAGAAAGAAATGTACCTTTCTCTTGTGTAATGCTACCTGGATTTTCTTTTCGTCTTGTGGGAGACTGGCAAGTTGCTGTAAACCAGCCTTCTTAATCACTTGTGCACTCACTGCCCTTTTCCTGATACCACTCGCGTGGAGAAAGACACATTTCTACGCAGCGCTTAGGATTTCTCTTTTACCAGAGCTAACTGAAGGCGGCTGCCTATGTAAGATCTTTGCTTATGCTGGCAGCTCTGAGCTGGGGGGTTTCAGCCAAGAACACATTGGGGCATCAGACAGACTTGCTCCAAGACTCAAACCTTCGGAAAAAGCACGGTAAATTTAGTAACAATGCCCCTACACCTCCTAAAGAAACTGAATTTGTCTTCTAGTTTCAGAATAATAAACCTAACAGCCTCATTTCCTGGAAGGTGCTGAAAATAAATTCAGCCAGACCCCTTGTTCCAGGGAGTGGAAAAGTTGGGAAGTAGTGTTCTCCAAGGGAAGTCAAATAGAACAAGTCCCTTGGTTGGAAACACAGGGCAGCCTTCCTTTTTCTCTTTGCAGAGCACAGAGCTGAAATCATGGTTGTCTGAGTTAACCCTGTTTTATTCCCTGGAGGCTGTTTGATATGTAAAATAGACGTTGTGCCAACCACCAGGCTGGAGCAGGTGCCTTGCCTGCTGAGCCATCCACTTCCTACAGCCCACCATAGCCAGGGGAGATCAACTCCCTCTGATTTACTCCTCTTAACTTCTCCTTTTAAGGAGGATTTGCTCACCAGTGGGGAGAGGCAATCAGTGAACAGACAGAGCACTACACCTGAGCCTGACACTTCACAAGTCACATAAAAAAAAGAGATTTGTCCATGTCTTCCCCATTGCCATTCAACCCCTCCAATCCCCCTCATTAACTGTCCCTGAATGGGCAAGATCACGTTTGGAATGACAGCAAGGAAATGAGGAGAGCCTTAATTCCCCAGCTCCCTGGGAGTCTGCCTTAGAAACCACTCAACCAGCCCATGGCTCATGGCTGCACTAGTCAAATTGTTGGGCTTATAGGCAGGTCTTCTGTGGAACCTCATGCCTCTGTCACTCCACCAAGTCCTCACCTTTCCTCAAGTACATTGAAAGACATCTTCACCATGTGTGAGCAGAAATCTTATGTTACCTTATGCTGTGTTGATTAAACTACTTGAAGATCTTTCTGCAGTGACTCAGGGAGGACCCCACCTGGTCTAGGGAAACAGGGAGTTCTGGAATGGCACCACTGGATGACCATCAGCAGGCCTGTTGTCAGCTGGCACCTACAAAGCAGGTGATGAGTAACTAATACATAACCAAGTTTCCAGCCCATACACCTGAACCTTTCTGCTAACATCCAACTTAACTGTGCAGTGAAGACATCTTGCACTGTTTTGCTACAAATCTTGCAGAATCCAATGCTGTCCAAAAGTGTGCTCTGAAAGCTCATTTACCAGTACATACTATGCTCTCTGGTACGGTAAAAAATGCCCAGTCTCATTAACTCCGGTCCCCTCCTCCTTTCCCCTGCCCTTGCATATCTGCACACTCAGCACTTCCCTCACATAAAGCATGATCTGCCTCTAGGTTTGCTTATCACAGTCTCAAGAGTAAGTACTATGCAAAGTTAAAATCTGTTGAGCACAAGGGCATTTGACCCTGACCACAACCTGCTGTTCCTTTAACAAACAACTGAGACATTCCATGTGTGACTAAATTTGAAAGCAAACCCAAGAATTGACCAGCGTATTTTAAATAGGGATATAAATAAGAACCAGCCTAGCCATTGCCTAAGAGATAAGCTAAAACTTTGGGGTTCAATAAAAGTTCAGTCACTTCCGAAGACTGCATATTTATTTAGGGAACAGGGTCATAATTTAGGGAAAAGATCTTTATTTAGGGACTTTAGGGAACACAATGTCCCCCTGAATCTCATTTCTATTTGAGTAAGTTTCCTCTGAGTATGGATGATGCTAAAGGAAAATAACAAAGCTAAATCCATTCTTGCCTAGCACAAAAAGTATCTCTGTGGGACTTCTAGTTCTAGTGTGAAGTAGCAACAAAGAAAATAGTTACAAAGGTATCTGCATAACTTTGCGCTGTGTATCTATCTCATGGCTTGTGAGAAGAGAATGCACTAAAAAAAAAAAAATCTGCATTTAAACCAGGCTTGACATAGAAGCTTGGCTGGCCTAATAGATATTAGCTTTTAAAAAGATGCTAACAAAAAATATTCAGATTTTGAAGTTAGTGGCACCTTGCTTGATCAATTTCATTAGAATGGCAAATACCATTTCTTATATGAAATGGTGTATTAGATCTTTGAATAAGTTAATTAAAATACATCTTCTAGATGTTCATATGGTTATGTGTTGCAGTTCTGGATCATATAACTTAGGAAAACCTAAAATAGTTTTAATGCTCATCTAAAAAATGCTATAATAAAACTGCATGTATCAGGAGAATTTGAAAGTAGCTTTTTAGCATGAAAATTTTCTCTGTGGCAGAAAAATAGATGTAAGGAGAACTTTGGTTCTGCTTAATAGTGTGAAGTTAACAAAATCAGTATTTAAGTTATGAGATCATGGAAAGTGACTATACCCACACATTTTTCGAGGTGATATGGAGTGCAGAGAGTTCGTTTTTTAGGGTTTGTAGATTGAAGATTACACATTAACCACTAACTGAACTGATAACTCTATGGACAGAGTCCGTTCTTCTATGTAACATGGCCTCGCTTGTCCCATGCATGATGTTTTATGAGAGCTCTAAAACTTATGCTTGCACTGTTTTCTTGCAAATTATTTTCCATGTGGGTCAATAGAGCCTTTCCTAAAGGATTCAGCAAAATATCTGAGGATTTTCACGTAGATAAAATGAAACCTAACGTGAAAACTACTACAAGGAGGAGTTTTACTTCAGAATATGAAAGTGATCAATTATTCCTATTACTCTTGAATTGAATTTGGAAGAGCGCTGCTGTTTGCCTAAGAATTGTACACTACAGCCTATCACCGCAGTGTAAAGCTTAAATTCTTCAATACTTGAAAGTATTTCAGTACCCAACAAATACCGTGATTTCAAAGAGACTGGGTTCATGAGCATATTTGAAATCTTAGTGCCCTCTACATGACTTTGGAACTAGCCTTTAAACTGATTGTTTAAAAAAACTCCACACTGCGACACCCCAAAAAGCCTGAAAGTAAAATGCACCTATTTCTTTGTAACACACAACATATATTGCACTCTGAGGAACCACATTTTTAAGTCAGTGGAAAATGTCTCATTAGCTTGAACTGTTTTTGGATCAAGCTCCTGAAGGTTTTCAAAGACATTGCCAGCATCTGCGGACTTCAGACAGCCTCACTTTTGGAAGCAGAATATAATAGTTTCTAGTGCTATTTTAAAATTGTATACCATGCACTGCATCATTTGTGGTAAAATAATATGATAAGAAAGATCAAGTATATATTTCATTTGACAGATTTTGCGTTATCTGCAAAACAAGAATGTTAAGTATAGAATTGCCAGGCAGGCAAAGAGCTGATTGAGGAAAGGGATCTCTCAACAGAGCTCAGTGGAAACACCGCATTTCGGAGAATAATGAAGATCCCAGATCCTCAGTGCCTCAGTCTTTTGGAATAATTAGGGGTTCACTTACTAAGGGTCAGATCATCTCGTTGACCTCTAAACTTTCTGATCTCAAAGAAGCTCCTCAAAAGAGGCAAAAATCAAACAAGAAGGTACTATCTGCCTTTTAAAGTGAGTTTTCAGGAAAGCAAAAATATATGATTTCTCTGAAGTTAATTAAAACATTCTAAATATTTTGGGGTTTGAAGCCTTTCAAAAATGTACCTATTGCCACAGCTAAGTGAAAACTTAATTTATTTGTTGTATGTTACAGAGAAGAAATGCATTTTTTAAATGACTCCAAATGAAAATTACCATTGCTAGTTATAAAATAAAATGGTTTTTAGGACAATTTTTTTTATATTTTGATATTCAGTTTTTATTGTGGAAAAGCTGTTAATTTGAAATTTATGGGAAAAGCAGAAATTTGGGGGAAAGCAATCAAATTATTAGGGCTGGTTTTTTTGAAAATCCTGCTGAAATATCACAGTATTAGTTAGTAGATTTGAAACAGTAAGCATATATTAAATGTAGGATTAATAAAATATGCCATGTAATGAAAATGGATAAGGATGGCAAAGTGGGAACAAATGGGTGAATCAAAAGATTCAGAACAACTTTTATCTTGCAAATACAGACATTGAAATGCTCTGAATCCTTTTGATTTCAACAAAAGACCTATAATTTCTTTTTACCAATAAGAGAAAGCCTCAACGTCATGGTGATTGAAACACTTCTGTAGCACATCTGTGAAAAAAGAGACATAAAAAATTATGTGGTTGAAAAGGAATGTTTTGTTAATGCTATAAATGCATACAGAAAATTATGTACTAGTTAATGAATGGTATGTGTTCCCTTTATTTACATAAGGTTGCAAGAAAAAACTATCACAAGGGATCTACAGGGCGATAGAATTCAATACTGGCACCACTGTGTTGTATCTGAGTGTTAACTTACTGTAATGGCTACACAATTTTAGTTCACTTGTAGCATGAGACTAAAGATTTTAATTAGGAAGATAATAATACCATTGTGTGCTTATATTTTTTCCTGTGTTTTACAGAACAAATGGATCTTCTGACTTTCATCTGACTCCTCATATTGCCATGAAACATCTCTTTAAAATATTGCATGAAATCTTCCTTATTTTCAAAACAAATCTTACCATTGTACTAATTGCTATAACAATGTGCTTATCTTCCTCTGCTGTTAAAACAGAATATTAAACCAGCAACTTCAGACATATTAACAATTTCTCTGCTATTCAGAGAAAATCTCTCAGAAAAAGGAGAAGTGTCAGAAGCATAATGAAAACCCCTTGTGACCTGTGCTCCTAAGCTGTAATGATTAATGATACAATAATGCAAAAGTTTTGGGCTCTAGACCCCCTTTTCTTTGGGTTTGATATTAACAAAATGACAAAGTATTTTCTGACCCATACTCTGAGAGATGCCCATTTTTCAGAGGTATTTTATTTACACACATGAGCCCGGTTAAAAATGAGTAAGAACTGGGGAATTCATTCAGTAAAAATAGTGACTGACCAGGAGTGAGCTCCAGTTAGGAGCTCTGTGTGAGTTAAATATACTTTACTTCTTCACTACTATCCACCTCAGTGAAATGGGTTCATCCTGTTATAAAGAAACAGCCAGATTTTTGTCTTTTACCTATTTTTTATTGCAGGTTCCTGTCTTTTAACTTTGATTTGTATAGCTGCACTGTCTGCTGTGTGCTGGTGTCCCCACAGGATCCTTTGTTTCCTACCTTTGAAAACATTCAAAACAAACAAGACCCTTTCTCTTGCCATAGACAGTACACATAATATTAATGGTTATCTACCTGTGATAAGCAGAGCAGTATCATTTTACATGACTTGAAAGGGTCATCCATATCGTCAAGCACAATTAACTTGTCTTACTCTCACAAAATGGGCTGGGGGAAGTAACTAAGAGGCCATACTTCTTCACATACCTGGAAAACAGTTCCAGGACAAGAAGACACCCAGAAGACACAAAAAGCTTCTAAACAGCAAGCACAACAGGCTTTCTATTGAGAAAAGAAGCTGTACTGCACCTTCTTGATGTGACACTCTCTGTGGTGCCTGTGTGTGTATTTACTGAGGTGATCAGTTGCATACAAGTTTGAACAAGTTGAGCTGCAGGACTTAGCTTCCTGCTACCCCACTTTTAAAGAAAGCAAACTCTCTGAAATATTTCTGGAAAACAGAGTGAAAGTTGTTTTGAGGATATATCCAGACTTCAATAAAAAGTATTCTGAAATGTCACAGAACTTGCACTGTTTCTATATTCAGGTTTTGTTTTGCAGCCTGCCTAGATCAGAAGAGCAAACTAAGAATGAGTGGTAACTCCAGTTCTCTGAAGGAGGCTTTCACACCCTACATACTTTTCAGTTCTCAAAACTAATAAGTGAAACAAAGGTTCTGCTTAGAGGAGAAAACGTCCAAGTAACCACTGTGTGGAGAACAATGTTTGTAATTTAGCATGTTAGCATATCCCTTCTGAGTCAGCACTGAATCAGTGTCCCAGCTGATGTTTAGGGTAGTGCCATACTGCTTCATTCAGCTGTAATGAAGCTGACCACTTGGGCTGTGGAGAATGGCATAGCAGTTGTCACAATAACACAGCTATTAAATGCGTGACGTGACCAAATGCCATATCAAAGTACTGCTCTAGCCACATACATTATTCCTGCAATTAAATTAAATATATTTCACTTCCTGTCTTAAATAACTGGGTAGTACTGCTGCCAACAAGGTGCTGACTTTCGACAGAAGAATGATTGACTGTCAATAGCACATCCTTTATCCTTTGGGGTTTTTTCCTGAAATGCTTTAGGATCCTTGAGGAGAAAGTGACCCCGTTAATGTAAAGTTTTTCTTTATAAATAAAATTACAAGTTTGAATCTGCCATTTTCTTTTCATTACTGAAAGAGTGAAAAGATAATGAAAAAATCTTTACAATGCCAATCATGTTGTGTCTTTTCCCAGGTTAATTTGCCTATATAGAGAGAGATGGTCAGAAGAAAGTTAGCCTTTCTTGCTCAGATAAAATTTAAAATAGAGAAATAATTGAATAATGCCTATTTTCTGTGTTTTTACAAAAAAAAAATCTGTGGATTTATTTTCTTCAACAGAAAAAAATGGCTTGACAAGAAAGCAAAAGTATTCCCAAATAATTTCTGTCAATTATAAATTTTTCTGTGATTCTGTGAATCATTTCTACGTGCTTTTTCACCTTGATAAGAAAAGGGAAGTTGGAAATGCTTCAGACATCCATTTTTATTTCTTTGACAATGATTAAAGCTAAACTGGTACGTTTTGGTGAAGAAATCAAAACGTCCTTTCCTCTTCTTATCCTATAGTGTAAAATTTTTTGCCAGCTGTACGCTGAGCGAACACAGCCCGCGTGAAAACCGGGAGGTTCACAGGGGTTTAGAACAGGCTGTAGAGGGCGAGTATTGCCCTGCAGGGAAGTCCCGCGATGCAGCGAGGGGCTGAGGACGGACCAGCTCTGTCGGTGCTCGCAGCCCACGGCTGCTGTAACATGAAGCGCGGGAAAGGTCAGCGGCCGCGCTCTGTAGTCTGCTCTCTGCCTATCTGTGCCATCTCTTGAAATAGCAGCGACTTCCAGGACTCCTTCACCTTCTTCCCTCTCCGGCCCCGGCATCGCTTCCCTCCCCAGTCCTTCTCTGGCACACATCCTTCAGCGCCACTCTCTTTTCTTCCTTGAGCTTTTTCTGTTGTCATCACAAAGACCTCTATGTCCTTTATTGTACTGTGTCCTCTCGTTGCCTGGCTCAAAGGCTATCTCTGGCTCTGGAGATAAAGTCTTCACTAAGAAAAGGATGGAGATTTAATTTGGAAAAAAACACTGTAAAGGGTTAAGAAAAAGAAACATGCTGGTGCCCTGTTTTGGGAACAAATCCACTCTCTCTGTTTTTTAGTCACATAGGTAAGTTCAAAAATTGCCCTTAATCTACAAAAATCTACTTAATCTACTCTCTCCTTATCATACCCAAACTTTGTGAATTTCCTGAAAAATCTATTTATGATCTGTACCCTTGAAACTTGGAAGCAGTTCATTTGAGAGAAGCTTCCATATTACTCTGCCAAGAGGATTACCAAAATAGACCTCCATTGTTATTTTTGAGTATTCGTGACCCTTCATTCGTTTGTTTGTTTTAAAGGGATTTTTTTGATGGAAGCTGTTTTGCCTTGGTGGCAATGAAAGTTGAAAAGGGTGTTTCAAGCAATAAAAAAGTAATTGTTTAAGTTTGCAGTGCAAATTATTTCAGAGTGATTTGTGTATTTGAAAGAATGAGACTGCTTCTGTAACGTGCTATATTATGTGGTGGATCAGGTACTAAAAAATATGTACCATACTAAGAAACTTCACTAACCTGGAACTGGAACTTTGGGTAGAAAAGTAATTTCTTATGTACTTTTAGGGTATAAAGTCTTGATTGAATTTTCTTTTGAAATGAAGAAACCATCCTTGCTGCAAGAGATCTGCTTGGGGCTGCGTGGCCACCTGCGGCTCCTTTTCCCACGTGTTTCTCACAGATGTGCCAGCAGTGGTTCTTTTGATGCTGGGAGTGTTTGTCACTATCAGGGCTTCCTCGGCACCTGCTCAGGTGGGGCACCAGCCTGGTAACTGGCAGGGGAGGGGGAGACAGGCTTTGCTGTTCACAGACACCAATCCTGCGTAAATTAAACAGCTGTCTGCAGAGTGATACATTGGTGAGTACCTGAGTCCCTTCTCTCGACTGTACATGTAGCAGAGGAAGTACCCTGTGCACTGTCACACCACAACACTGAGGCATTGAGGAGTAACAGCGACCTCTTCTCTTCCTTGCACTGGTAAATTGTTTTGCTGCAAAACACATTTCACATTTGAAAAAAAAGCAAGCAAGCAAGAAAACCAAGATTCTTAACCTAATAGAAATATGATGAGCAGAATTTAACAGACTTTGTCATTAACTGTTCCCCAGTGCCTGCTGAAATATTTGACCAGACTCTCCAAGGAAATTCAGTTACTGAGTAAATTAAGTAAAAAAAACAGTAGGGCCCATTTGAAAAGAAAGTATTTGTAGTAAAATAGCTTGAAAATGTTCCTAGGACTGACAGATAATTTCTAAAAGCTTCTGTGCACTTTGCCACAATGCTGTTCCTGGTTTCAAAAAGACATCTCAGCTTGTACAGACAGAGGAATCAAACTCCAATTGCTGAAGCTCTGTTACAATTTAGAAGCATCCTTATATCCACACTACTGAAGATAACAAATGTCTTCCTCAGCCCTGAGTACCTGCAGCCTATTTCAGGACGGAGCATTGAGGTAGTGCTCTGAACACATGTATAAATTTATTTGTAAATGCTAATGTACACATACATATTGCCTTCACAAACATCATGGTACCTATTAATCAGTGTTTCATTTGCATTGCTTGTTCTTTGATTTACTTTTGAAGCTCCTGACACCCAAGGCAGATCTGAGCTCAAGAATTACAGACATGGTGTGTCCTTCCTGAAAGTTTCACTGAGAGACTTCTGAAAGGAAATTGTCAGTTTTCACACAGAGAACAAGTATGTCTTGCCCTTAACAAATGCATAGACATCTGACTATACCATTGTCAAATGCCATTAGATAAATGCCCCTCTCATAAATCTGGTGGAATTATATGCCATTTACAAGAACATCTACTGAAAAGTAATATTTTAGATCCAGAAAAAAATACTTTCTCAAATGGTAATTTCTTAAAATTTTTGATTATTCCATAACTCCAGTGAATAGACATACTTACAGAAATATGCATGTGTTTCTGTCCCCCAAACCCTGTGTTTATCTTCTAAAAATGATGACCAAGACATTGTTATCTCCATTAAGATAAGTGGTGGGATTTCAGGTCAATAAGTTAAACTGATATCGCACTGGAGGAAGTCCTAATCTTTACATCTCTTCCACCTTTCTTTTACATTATTACTATCAGAATAGCCCATTTAGTTGGCAGGTAAAATTATAGTAAAGAGTGATTGATTTGAAATAAAGTCACGACAGAAATTGTGTGAGTGAATGGTAGAAAGTATTTAATGGCTTTGTAGCCATAGTGAATAACTCTCTTGGCTTTGATGGGTTGATTTAGACTGCAATCTAGAAATATTGTTATAAGTTCTCCTCATCCTACATGGCATCACAGCTGCCACTTTTCTGTCATCTCTTTCCAGTGAAGAGTTTCCATCTAATCTCAGTAGATGATGACCTAGCTTTGCTTATTTACATCCTTTTGCTGGGGTACAGCAATGTGATGTACACAGGCTTCTGAAGCTGAAGAAACATCAAATGGCACAGGACACTACAGCATATAAATTATCTAAAGCTATTGAAAACTTTTCTTTTCCAGCTTCTACAAACCATTATATGTGCAAACCAAAAGATTCCTATGCCACATGAAGACCATGGGCAGCAAAAGCCTTCCCCTGCTCTAATGAAACTAAGTGTAATAAGGATGATGATCTTTGAGGAAGACAAATGATCAGATTCATGAATGAAGTCCTGTCTGAAGAACACCATGAATTCCATCAGCTTCCCTTCTACGGGCCTGGCACCTTGGGGCCCATTTCTTGGACTTGCTTGCCTTACATAATAATATTTAGAACAGAAATTAGAACACATTCTTCAACTATTGAAACAATGGGTTCTGAAACAGCTGCCAGAGTTGATGGAGAAAGAATACAAAATTACTTCTAAGATAAACTTATGGATGGGATTAAATAGCAAGATATTATGATGATGATCTCCAAGCGTGGCCATTAATATTTAAGTCATCAGTTTCATGTCTGGACCTTCTGATCAGCACTAAAATAAATGTGATCTCAGTACATGAGATGAATTTTGTCACATTAAGGAAAGGCTTCGCTTTTCTGCTGGCCACTAGCAGAGACCAAAGATTTTTTTTTTCTTGCCATTAAACTTCACTCCAAATTTGTTTTGTGTTTGAAGATAGTTTCTTCCTGCTCCCTTCTGCAGCAATAAACTGCCTACAGTAAGAACAAGGATATCACATAGAATGTGCTGGGGCTCCTGTCTGCTCTCTTGGGTGCATAAAGTAACCACCAGATTTGGGATCAGGAACACATTTTCCCTCATGCGCAATTGGTGAGGTCCATAGGTGTCTGGAAGGCAGTGAGGGCTTCTCTACAGAGGCACAAATAAATCAATTACTACAGCCCTGTGAGCAAACCAAACAGCAAACATAAACAGGGCATTGCCAGTGATCTTGATTTCTCTTGCCCTTTTCTTGTGGCACTACACAGTCCTGCAAGAATCTTCACAAATCTTTTTTCTGTGGTATGCTGGGAATTATATGGCTTGTGGTAGATGGAGACATGTGGATTACATGTGCTCAGCATCCTTTTAGGCCTTTTGTCTGGGCCCCAGTCTGTGTGATAGTCTTAGATTCCACAGCATATTAAAAAGAAAAAAAAAAGAATGGAAGGTAAAAAAGTTCTGGATTCTGTACCAAATCCAAACAATGCACTGCGTGCCTCTCCTCTTGGGAAGAGGACAAGAAAACACACATTTTATGCATATATGATGGATGCTACCTGTGCTACTTAATGCATTAGTAACAATTACTTGCAAACTTCTGGTGATTAAGCTGTAAGACTCTAAAGCACAGAATGGAATAAAGTACAGGAAAGTAACATGGACAAGCAGAGATCTCACTGTATAACACCATAAGTATTTTTAGCATGCTAAGCATAAATTTCCTTCAATTACATAGATAGGGGAACTCAAAGGTAAATGTAATTGTTAATGTTCCCAGCGTGTGTATCTAAAATATGTTATTTATTGACCATTTGTACTATGAATAAGTGTACTTAAAGACACTTTAGTGTAAAGTGTTACTGTCTGCTAAAGATCTCTTCACTAAATGTTTGTAGAGTCCTGAGTGGTTTTCAAGTCAATTAAACCACTGATGGAACAGAGATAAACACTTCCTATTGAGAAATGTCACATCAGTCTTTCTGCTTCATTTCATTGTGTCACTTAATGCACTGAACAGCATTCATGTGACAGAACATCAGCTATGATATCATGGCATGGGCTATATAACATGCTGAGCCACGTGCAGATGGATAAAGAGTATTGTACTTGTACCAACTGGCACAGAGAGCAGAGACAAGCTGTCATGTATTTATTTTTAGGGCACACTAACCTGCAACTGGAGTCTTGATAGATGGATTTTCTTCCATGCATTACTCTCTAAGGAGCAGCATGCAGGCATGTGCAATTTAACACCTGCTAGCTCTCCCTTCCTTGAAAATTAAGAAGTGTGGCAACCAGTGTTGTCAGGATCTTTTTAGGATTAGGTTTCCTCTTGCTTTCTGCAAATGGGAATGTCAGCAAACACTGTCACTCTGTTCTACTTGATACATTACTCACATTGTTCAGGTCAATAGATAAGGCACTGGAGTTTCAGTAGTGCTAATGAATTGCAGTTCAGTTAGTGCTTGCAATTTTTTAAGCAGATGAACTAGCTACCTATTATAAACTATCTTCATGAAGACTTCAAGAGGTCCTGATTTCTTAAGAGCTATGTAGTTACGAGGAAGGTAAAAGCATTCTTGGTGAGCAGAGAAACCATACATCCTTATTTTAATATGAGGCCTCATGAATTAGGTTTTAAAATACTTGAAAGCTTCCAGATTTTTATTTCATTGTTTAGATGCTCTACTGTGGTTGCTAGTGTGTTGTTTAATAACAGTGAAATGTGTCAGAGTTGACTCAGAATTAGTTTTAATCTTGAGTACTATGTTTCATTCAAGTCTAAATTGTGGAGGAAGTATACAGTAGTATTTAGAAGTATTCTGTGAGATAAAAACAGAAAAAAGAGAAGACAGCTCAATGCACTTGGGAGCTATTAGATTTGGTCTTGTACTTCAAATAAATGTTGGTGTCATATGATTCATATTTTATGATAAATTAATGCAGCACCCTGAAATAGAAATAAACAAGGCTCCATTTCTCAGAAATGTGCTTGCATTACTGTTGAATCAGAGCTTGCCATCAATACCAATGGAACACATGAAAGTGTCCTTTTTTCTTCTACAGGAATATTTTTGGAGCTGTGCTTTGAAAATACTGTAGAGCTTGTAGCTGCAGCAAACCAAAAGTGCGCTAGGTAGCCAATGTAGCCATGAATGAAACTTGCTGCATTTCCTAATCAAAGCAGTGACACAATATTTTCTCTGTTCCTCTTGCCAGCTAATGGTGCTAAGCCTCCTTCCCACTGCCCCTGAACCATGTTTCCAGCACTGGGTGTGTCAGATGGAAGAGAGACGTATCCCTCTTTTCCATCTGTGCCTTTGCTCACAGACTGCACCTCAATTTGACCTTGATTATTTGTATACATTCATGGCCCTTTTTTTTGTGATGCATTCTAAAAACAAAATTAGTAATTAAATTGGAATCAGGAAAATAGGGTTGAAAACACCTGGAGGCCTTACTTTCTCTTTTTGGGAAAGCAAAAAGACGTGAAAGGATAAAAAGAGAAATATGCATAGAAAACCAAAGTCAGGGGTTTGTGTATATTTCTTGTCACCCTACTGTATACAAAAGGAAAGTCATTAAGATTACGAGTCCTGAGAGTTCTTCTTGATGAAAAAATTTGTCAACAAAAGGGCTAAGTATATTAATGTATCACATTTAATCTCTCGCTCTTTCTGTCTATATATTCTATGCTTACTCATTTGCGTATAATAAACCCCTAAAATTTACAGCTTCTTCTAGAATTTTTATGTGAAGTTAACTGAAAACAGATTTTACTTGGGAAAAGAAAACAAAACCCACTACAATGTTTGCAACTAAAATGCTTCTGCTTTGGAATCAGTTCTCTGAACAGAGAAGGTTCTCAGTGAACCACCGCTGCTGGGTCTCTCTGCTGTGGGACCCTGTACACAAGGCTCTTTGGCAGATAGGAACACCCCCTCTCATCTGTGCATGTCCTCCTCAGGAGAGCACAGCATCAGGTATTTGCTTATTTACTCTCCTTTTGGACCTTTGGCTTGACCTGTCATTGCTCACCCTGACTCATCTCCAGCAGGAAGGGTGGAGGTTTATCGGTCCCAGAAGAACCGATCTGGTGGTTACAGGGTTCTTCTGGGATGTGGGAATTTTGGAGTCAAACTTTCTGAGGCTGAAGATACAAGCCAGATTTCCTGCTTCCTGGATGAAGGGACTATGGCATCACGCACAATGTGAGCACAGGTACTTTCTTCTTCATCCAAGCTTAAGGAAATACAGGGCATAATATTGCTTCCCTGAGCACAGAAAAGCATTTGAAGCTCTAAAGCTGTTTCACAAGGCTGCCAAATGCAAGCAAGAGAAAAATATTCCTGACGCCTCTTTTTTTCAGTGCTCATTGTAGTTTGTTTTGAAAGTCCTGTCATGCTGAGTAGAACACTCAGACAGGAATTCTTGGGTGCTCACCTCTCTCAGTTCAGTCTGCTAGATACCTCACCCAGAAATTCCCCTCCACAGCCAGGTGTTCCAGCCTGTGCTGTGGGTTATTGAAGGCTGAAATTCCTTCTGGTGCCTTGGCCTTAACAAGGTTCTTCTTAAGTAACAGACACTCAGCATGGGTGTGTGCCAGCTGCTTCAGTACATTCTCATTCTGTCGTGGACAACACATGCCATCAAGTGCTGAAGGTCACCAGGAGGTCACCTAGAAGGGCGTTCGGGTATGGGTGAGTCCAGGTATGGGTGCAGCTGGCCACAGAGCTCTTGCAAGAGAAAATCTCAGATCTGCAGTAACCAGAATCCAACCCAACGCCTGTAGGAGTCAAAACAGGTAATGCTGTCTTCAGTGTGAAGGAGCCACTCCATCAGCTGCAGGAAAAACAATGAACTCTTCTTTCCAGCACAGGCCAGCTATGCAAAAGCAACATTCAGCCACTTCACTGTTAAGACTTTAGAACAGACTAACATGAAGATTATTGGAAAATCAAAAGAAAATCTTTAGAAATGACTACACTACACTAGAGATAAGAATACATATTAAAGGAAATTTTCAGAGAGCTTGGATAAAATATTAAGTGTTATAACATTTTGAAATAGGAAGCATCTTCCAAGAATTTCACCAAGAGCCTGGATTTTTTTGTCTGGTAGAAAAAGAAAGTGTGAAATAAAAGCAGAGCAAATTGATAAATATGTAGTATAATGCTGCAGCAAGCCAGTTTTTGGGCGGCATCTCCAACTGCAGCTACTGAGCCCAGATGCATTGCCCCACAGAAGGTGTGACAAAAGTCAACGACACACGTGATCTGCCCTTTCGTACCTTAAATCCTGCCCATCTTAACCTTCTAGATTGCCACAGTGGTCATGTCACAGCCTAAAATATATCTTTCCTGGTTCCTTATGTTTGCTGCCCTGAGAGTTACTATTGAGGCTAGTGGAAGGCAGGAAGTTAGGTGCTGTTATTTTTTTCCGTGTGTACGTAAAGCTTAATAGACTAAACTAGGAGGGTCAACAATAGGCAAAATTAAACAGTTCTAAAAATGAACTAGACAAGAGGAAACAATTATAGGGCTGCTGTTTGGAGGAAATAAGCACTGGGTGGTTCAGTCGCTAACACAATGAAGGAGACAGCCCATGATGGTGCTTCTAAACCGTTCCCGGTCTGATATTCCCAAACTGTCTAGTGTTGTTTACTTGCTTGGAACACTGCCACAGACACATCCTGATAGGTCAGGAGCAATCCTCGGCAATTGCTGTGAGAAATAGGAAGCAGGCAAAGAGGGCAGCAGTAAGTGACATCTGCTCCTTTGAGGAGCAGCGAGCACTTTCCTCTCTCTGGGTTGTCTGAGGCAACGCCTTTGGTCAAAAAATAACTCCAGGAGGTATCATGGATTTCAGAAAACATTGTCATATAACATTTATGGTTGCCCAGGTCTACTTTTAGGACATCAAAGGGTTTGGTGTATTCTTGCTGCCATACCCCCAAATCATTAAAGCAATATTAATTGGTGGGGGGAAAAAAGAGATATGACCTTAAGCCAAATGCACTGACTGGGATCTTAGAGGACTTGTCCTGGTTTTTGTGTTGATACAGAATTACACTGACTGCATCCTTGGAATGCTCAGCTCTCCACCTGTGACTAGAATTCTTGCTTTCTCCTTGTCCTTTAAATGACACATTCAGCTGCAAGGGATTTGTGGTAGGCGCTGTCTCACATTGGGTGTTGATACTTCACATGCCACAGCAATGCTAGGTTTCACACTACCATAACAATAACAGAGAGAGACTCTCGAGTCCATCTGCCTTACTGCTAATTAATGAACTTACCTATCAGACCCTCAATCTGTACAATAATCAGTTTCATTTTTAGTGACAGACATTTGCCAGGCTCTCTGATGTCTAGTTGAAAGTTAATGATTTTTTAAAAAATGGTCTTTTTTGAAGGCACGGAAATGTCAGAAATGGAAAGTGACAAGTGCCCAACAGATATATTATGCAAATATCCATTGATAAGCAGGACAAAGATAAGAAAGAGTTTCCCTAGTGTCATTTTTTTTGTGCCTCCTAAAATGTTCCTAGTAAGTGAAGGTAATCTAAAAACTTTCATTCAATAGGCTAAATAAAAAAACAATGAAGTGCTTTCAAACCTCTGCTCTGGAGAATTTATGGAAGACATCATGAATAGATGTTCTTGTCTGTCAGGTTTTATGACATGAGGTGAGAGTGGTGTTTTTTTTAATCCAGAAAACAATGCAGACCACAACTATATCATCAGAAACTTACCACATGGTTATTCTTTTTTTTTTCTGCAAACATTTTAATTGCAGCTGCAAGAGACTGAAAAATCCTGCCTGAGAAGCGTGCTTTTCTGCTTTAAAAACACAATGGAAAGCTACCATGCATACACAAAAGCTCATTAAATTAAATGCTAGGGATTATCTCTGAAGGTAAGTGACTATAGAAGGCAGGTGGAGATAATGAAAACAGGATATTATCCTATTAACATTTGTTCTATTACTGCACCCACTTTGCTGTCAGTTCTCATTAGCATCCCACCAGAAGGTTACAGACTAGCTGGTAACTCCAGCACCTCTGCGCAGCCGGCAACTCCTGCGGAGTGTGGAAAGGTGCTGACGGCTCCGTGTCAGTCAGGGCAGTCACACGCCAAGGAAAAGTGCACGCTGCAGGTGAGCCTGCAGAGAGGTGCCTGATATGCCCTTCTCAGCACAGCCGAGTGCTGTCAGTGATGCAAGAGCTCTGCTCGGGTCCTACCAAAAAGGTGTATGCTCTTCCAATGTTTCATTGCCTCACACCACCCATGCAGCTGCTAATGGTACTCCTGTTGAAAAGTGATTTAGCATGATGCCCGTGTCCCAGAGCACACACAACACCTACAGACCCCTCTCTAATACCTAGGAACTCAATGTACTCTTTGAACACAGACTGGCAACAAGGGTGGTGCAGAGCTATGCTGGCCTTGGGGCAGCTCAGGGAAAGAAGGCAGGAGAGTGAGGATCATCCTGTGCCTCCCGGGCTGCAGGAGGGGCCAAGGGTGACCTGGAAGGGTCTGCAGCTGTGTCACTCACTCAGGCTGCACAGGTCTTCCAGAGCAGGAAAGTCAAAGGGGAAGACAACAATAGGACAGCTCTGCTGTGTCCCTTTGGCTTTGCCCTCTGGAGTCCCCCAGGAACGGGAGAAAGGCATTTCGCTGCTCTCCAAGGTTTTTTTTTCTGGAGAAACACAGTCAGGGTGGTGGGAAAACAAGAGCCACTGGGAGCTAGTTCCTGGGACTTGTTCAGGAGACTGAGTTAGAGCTTTCCTTTCCTAGAATTTGAAACCATTTCTGTAAGTACAGACTGACCTTGTTTGTTCATCTGGTTAAGCACAGACTTTCATTCCTCCTGCAGAAGATGAGGAAGAAGATCTAGAAGAAAAAAGCATCCATGGAATAGTCCTTATGATGCCCCCAAACTGGTAGCAATTATTACATGACAGTAGAATTTGCAGGAGAAATGGGGACACTGTAATTGACTGGCAGTCCATTCATTGCTAGTACAGCTCATTGCCAATTCATTGCCAGTCCAGGCAATCCACTTTCAGCTGGTGCCCTTGCTATTTTTACCTCCTTCTTCCCTCCCATTCTTTCCCTTGCCTTTGGAGTTTCTCCTGTGATTCCTCTCCCTTCCTTGTCTTTCTGTGTAACTAATCTCTCCCTATTAAGCCCTGTCTCAAGAACCAAACTCCCAAATCCATTAATCACTGCTCTCCCTGGTTTTATGTTTTAGTTTTCCCTTACCCCATCTCTAGTTTGTTTACATACAACAAGAAAACCTAATGTGTTGAGGTGGGGAAAGCCCATTATTCCCTGTTTCTATTCTAAGTCTCTTTTACCTCTTTTCTTTTCCTCTCTCACCCCCTAATTGCACCTAAGGCCCCAAGCCTTATAAACAAAAATACAACTGCATTTGGCTTTGAAGCACATATCAGCCCCATACAATAAGATGCCAAACAGAGGATACCTATAGGCTATGCTTCGTTTTTTAAACTGTTTTCCTTCCTCTTCTCTGCTCCTGTTTTCATTGTCTCTCTGTATTTGCTTGTCTTCTCTGCCCCACTTTTTATCCAGGACCTCTCTCTGCTTTACCCCACCCTTGCAGCCTCACCTCAGAGGAATGCAAACCAAATAACCATTCAAGACTGGTGAACTTTAAAACCCATGACATTCAAGTGGGTTGGAAATTAGACAAAACAATTGCACCCATCCCTTGTTTAGGACCCTGATGAACAGCTCGCTGTGGCTTCTGGGTTAGTGTGCAGAAGGATGTGCTGCTGCATGTCTCCCTTTCATAAGGGAAACACTGGAATGTGGCTGGGTACCAAAAAGCCTGTTGCAACATGGTTTGTTAGAAGGACACCTTGGATTCCCCACACGCATCTCATACACAGGGTTTTTCAACTCACCTTCTTTGATAGTGAGCACATGGAAATGGCAGGATGAGTCTTGTTGATTGCCTAAGTGGAGTAATTTTTTAGGATAATGAATAGACTAGTTGGCAAATCTGCTTGGCCCAAGTTGAAAATCTATCCCAAACAACCAAATAGAGCTTTGCTTTCTTGAGCGAGAAAACAAAATTAAAAGGACTCCCCAGTTTTCATTTTCTTGCTTTTTATAAACAATTTCTTAAGGCTGCCTTAGAAAGGCACATGCCATCCCTTTACTGTCTTCAAAAATCATGTCCAAGCTGGGTCCAAAATGTATTTTATTTACTTAGCAAGTAGTTTAAACAGTGTCAGTACAAGCAAAGCCGGGGTGCTGGAGTCTGAGGCACCAGGAGGAGATACTTTCCTGTGCCCCCAGCATGTCAGGGCTGCAGACAGCAGCGAGAGACCCTCGATGTGGGGGCTTCCAGACAGTGGGGAGCAGCAGTGGGTCCCCAGACCAGAGGGGTCCCTGCCCACGGCACAGCAAGAGGGGACAGGGGTTCCGAGACAGGCGCCACAAGGGCCAGTGCTGTGCCACTGCACGCAAGAGCAGCAAAAGCCCACCCCCGCCCATTGTTTACTCAGCTCTCTCCCTTCTCTCTCTTCACACGCAAAACCAGGCTTGCAATTATCACAACAAAGCTGGAATTGAATTTCTTCTCTGGAAAACCTTGAATATCAGTTCTAGTTTTGGCTCTTATAGGATGAAGCTGTTCTTTTTACAGGAAGGGGTGGAGTTAATTTCTTAAAAATGAGCAAACAAAGTGAAAATGAAATATTTTGAACTACAAGAAAATGCTTGAATCCAGATTCAAGCAATAACAGATCTCTAAGGGGCATAAATCTAATTTTCCATGCAATTAGTTTCAAATCATGATAAGTGACAGATGCTTTCATTTATTTGGCTGAATTGTGAAAACATTCTTTTTTTTTCTATAGCCCTCCAAGCCTGATCCAAAATCTACTAATGCCAGTGGAAAGACTCCCACTGTCCTCAAATGGGCTTTGGATCAGGCCCTAATTAGTCTAGGACAAACCAATAAGCTCAAATACTTAAATTGTTTTATGTTTAGTCTCAAACAATACTCTGTTTTCATTTTACGTTTATTGGAAAAGCTATGAATAACTTAGATCCCTTCATTTAGGAAAATTTGACTGAATTAGTTTATATAAAAAGCCCCCAACAAGTTAGAAACCTGCCCTGGAAACACTATACCTACATTGTGTTAAGAAAAAATAGGAAAAGTGTACAATCTTTCCGTAGACACAACGCACACATTTCAAACATCGCAAAAAGCACACCCAGGAATCTTCCTTCAGCAGAATCTTGGTGTTCACTAATGATGGTCTGCTGCATGTCTACCTATACCACAGCAGCTGATGTATGTATGATAGATAAAAGAGTGTGTACACAAGGATGCATATTAAATATACCTATAAGCAACTATAATTTTTATTGACGTAAATAAACTACACTAGCTGAAGGATATTTTTTTGTTGATATAATTATATCTACATTAGAGTTCTTTTGGCATGACTGTGTGCTTCAGGTGAATTTTTCACACATCATAGCAGAGCTGGCAAGACTTTTAAGGGTTATTAAGTCGTAGGCTGGATAACATTTTAGTTGGCAAGGTGTAAGCTTCTTGACTTGCTCTGCACTAAGATGATACAGTAGAATTTACCTAATGAGCACATTGGAGAAGGCACTTGGTTCAGATGCTTAAATCAAAATCTTGCATCCATAACAGATCCAGTGCCAATCACAAGTTTTTATAAAAACTAAACAATGCAGAAAAGGTACACAAACAAGTGCAGACAGCTGCCTTTTCCCTCTGTTTATAATTAGAGCAGACAGCACCCTACCTAGCTCACTCTGTTCCAGAAGTCAGGTAGCCACTTTATTATTGCCACATACTCTTCCAGCAATGTGGTTTATTAGCCTGGGCTTGCTGCCATGATAGCACAGCCTCATGATGTTCAAAGTAGACCTGGTGTATGTCTGGCTAGCTCAGAACAGAGCCATGTAGGAATCAGCTGCATTGCTATACTGGGTGGGACTTCTGGTCCAAAGTTAGAGGTCCACCACGTAGGCATCTATGTCTGAATTAGTTCTCAAGGCTCTTTTTAGAAGCAGTTAAGAGAAATGGGTGCATCTGGGGTTCAGTTGCTGTTATTTGCAGGTGCATATCTAAAGTCAGAGGAATTATGTGTGCAGATGTGTAAACTTAGGTGGGGTGATCTTCAACCACCTCCATAAACAGCTGCAGCTTGGGCTTGACAACATGGAAGCTGCACTGGTTTAAGTAAAAGAGAGGTGCTGCAGCCACATGGAGCCATGGCCACAGTACAAAGTTGAGATGTGTGCCTATGGATGGTAAAGCCTAGTATTTTCAAGGACACTTCTGCAAAATTCTTTTTTGGAGACACATCAAATCATTATGTTGATGCTGTGACTACTTCCCTGGGGAACCTGTTCCAGTGCTCAGCCATGCTCTGGGTGAAAAACTTTTTACTGATATCCAACCTAAACCTCCCCTGACTCAGCTTCACGATGTTTCCTCAGGTCCTGTCACTGGTCATGACAGAACTGAGTGAGAGTAATGGCAAAGGCAAATTATATTCTTAGTGATGAAGAGGTCCCAGATACTGAGGTCTTCTCCCTGAATGGAGTTCCAGTGAAATGGAGGATGGCTGTGTCAGCAGCCAATATGACTTACTTAATCAGATCATTTGCAGAAAAATAGCCAGCACAGTCTTAGGTTAGAAAACATTTGCAGGCTTTCAGCAGCTCTCTGGTATGAGATGTAAACCTTCCAAATGAATAAGCTGATTGTGGTGTGTCAGACACTCCTCATGGAGCTTGAAAGAAAAACATTCTAAAAACCTGTTCACACTGCAAAGTTCTATATGTCCTATCTGGCAATTAGCACATCTCTTCTGTGAAACACCCTGTTAAATAAATTCATTTGATCTAAACAGTTTTTGTCAGTGGTTCAGACAAGTTAACCTAATGCATCTTTAAGGACTAAATCTGCGGAAAGAGGGGTTTATTTAATTCTCAGGCAATACTTTTAACAAATCTCAGCTGCCTGGGAATGAACAAATGGGTGGCTTTAGAAGGTGCCAGCAAAAGCCTTTGATGTGTATTTGATTTTTAGATATACCTTCATGTTGTAAAGGTACCTCCTATTTCCCTTTACATGGAAAACAGAGTTTTTGGGTGGAATCCTTCATGCTCACTGGTGACCAGATAATCCTAATACCTGGCACATTTCAAAGCTGGTGTTATTTTAATCTGCCAGTATTAAAGTCTGCTTCACAAATTTATCTCATTACAATACATAGAGGTCAAAGAAGGTTATTCATATAAATTTGAATGAAGTGTGTTATTCAACAGTCTCTCCTGACTTGTTTGGCTTCCTGGATAACCACCACCAGAGTATGTGCACATAAAAGTAATCAAATCCAAATCAGCAGCCTGCCTACCTCTGTGATTTATTTCATTCACCTCTGGAAAGATTTTTCAAAGCTCTCACAATTCAGTCTTTTAATGGAAACAGCAGATTATTTTCTTGATGAAGAGGGATAACATTTTTATAAACACCCCAGGCTTTTCAGACTGACAATGCATGGTAAGAAGGACTCTAAGCACTAGATACAACTTCTACACTTTAACCAAAAGCTACTTAGCAGAAACTATTTCCTCTTCTGTATAGGAGACAGTTTTTCCCTTCATTGATTCTCTCTCCTAAGGCCACTTTATGCACCCTGGACATGCCCAGCTATTTAATATCGGTCTTACAGTTTTTGAACAACTGTCCATCAGTATAGCAAGTAAATGTCATAGGGATCACTAAAGTAGGGTTACATAAGTCAAAGAATACAATTTCATGTTATTTAAAATGGTGTAACTCTCCACACTGTTCTTGCCTTCAGACATTTGTTCATCCAGCTTTGAAAGAACAGTCCAGAACCCCTGGGGGCTAAACTAATAAATCTTTGACCCAGCTACATACAAATAAGCTAGTGTTTACTCTGTTTGACAGCTTGGCAACAAATTTCACCCCTGATTTCACCAAATCCTTCAGAAGAAGTTGCATTTATTTTGACAGCCGTTTTTTTAACCAGGTATAGTATGTCCTACCAGATCAACCCAAAGTTTCCTCGGGTAAATGCATGCCATAAGGTGAGATGCAGGTCAGGGGATGATTAAAGGCTGTATGTCTGGCCCTGGGATGCCAAGGTGTGGGTGTCACGCACCCACCTTGTTCTCAGGGCAGCTCAGCATCCAGACGCCCTTCCCTCCCCAGAGGACCTGCCTGCCTACGACATGGGCCTTTCCCCAAGGAGCAAGCACCGGCTGGCTCGCCGAGCACGGCTGTCTGACACTGCTCCAAGGCACTCTGGGGCTGGCGCTGCAAACCCATGCTGAGCCAGCCTGGCCTCTCTTGTGCTGCCACTGCAGTGGCTGTGAGGGGGGCATGTAGGGCCAGCCTCCTCTGCCTCCCAGTGTGGGTTTGCTCAGGGCTTTCACAGGAACCCCCTGTTGCTGTCAAAATGCTTGGACCGCTGTTCAAAAGGCCTTATAAGGGCTCAAATCAGAGTAAGGTCAATATGAAGCATCACTGGCCAGTTATTTTGTGACTTTAGCCTTACTTTTTTTATCCAGAATGCTGAAAACCATTTGCTTGATCTCTGGTCAAAGGCCAGGCTGGGCTCAGCTGTCACCAAGAGGGGTAGATGGGAGCTCTGGTGGATGCACAGTGGTTTTCCTAACTTCAGTACATCCACATGAAAATGAAACAGTGCTGTTACATTTGGATCTCCTATTTCCAGAACGTAATGTCAGTGGGCAATTAGTCACTGGAGAATGAGATAAATACTTGACTGGAAAAGGGACCTCATGAGATGAGTCAGCAGATCAGCCTCTGCTGTCTCCCCTAACAGGCAAATCCTTACTCAAATGATAGTCATCAGAGCAATTAGAGTATTCCATAAACTGGTAATCCAGGCAGAAATTCTGTAATAGTGTGAAGTAAGAAGAAGGGATATTCCTAAATGTTTTACCCATCCACTCATCTCTAGCGTGAGGAGCTAAGTTTCAGCTCTCCAACAGATGTATGCCAAAGTTCATAAAATGTTGTGTTAGTGTTCATCAGTTATATTAATAAACTAAATTTATGGCACATTTCTTATTGGAATTTAGAAGAATGAATGAAGCAATGTTTTCTCCATGGAAATTTCTTGGCACAAGTTCTTGGGTACTTTCAAACATGATTTTTTAAACATCTTTTTAAAAAAACAGAAAGTCAGTGCATATTTACTTGGCCTTAGCTATGGACAGATTTTCATCCTCTGGCCTAAACCAAAAGAGCTTCTCCCCTGAATGAAAGCAGATTTATTTGTTGTGAATTCATGGCCAAGACCTTATTGAGTTCATGTCCACCACTGGCTATTTTCATCCATACAGATGGATTGTCCTGTTACAGGGTCACCATCAGCAGCCCAGAAACCACTATCACCCTGACAGCCCACTTTACTTCTTGTACCCCCAGTCTCATTCCAAAGGCAATCCATGCGTAGGGGCAGGGCTCTCCTCGCCCCCACTACCATTGTGTGGGACCCACACAGCCAGAAAGCCCACTCCCCTCCTGGACCCTGGTTTGCAAAGACACCCTGACACCCTTCTGCACCAGTCCCAGGCTTTCCATGTTTGATGAGCCTCTGGCCACAAGAGAATGGAGATGAGGATGACTCTTGCGGGGTGCCTGTGCATAGGTGCAGCTCCACTAGCACGGGCTGGTCAAGCACACTCCTCCACCCCCTGCTCACGTGCAGCAGAAGCTGGTTCCCTCAGCCTGGTGCTGTGAATGTGCAAAAGCACTGTCTGCAGCCACCGTGTGCAAGCAGGCAGGCAGCAAACAAACAGCATAAAAGGGTGTGCTTTTTCATTGGATGCAAGATATTCCCCATGAGGTATGGATTTCGGGACGTGTGGTGTTCTGACTTGCTGGTTGCCTTCTCTCCAACTCACTCCCAGAGCAGCAGCAAGAATGGTATGGAGAGCAGTGAGACAACGCTTGCCCACACTTGTGTGCTTCAGGTTGGTTGTCCGGCTCCTGGGGATATTTGTCACAAACATGTGCCAGAGCACCCTAACCTGACACCCTCACTCCTTGCCAGACAGCACAGGACGTTTATACTCATGCTTTTCCCCCAGGTCCTGCCAAACACTCCTAGGTAGAGGCTCCCCTTTCTGCTTCCTGTGTCCTCCACAGCCAGCCAAGCCCAACTGTCTTGGTTCAGACAGATTCCATTGCTTTGGGAAAAGCAGGCTGTGAACCTGTCTGTGCTGCAGAGAGACAGAGAGATGGCCAGGAGGACAGAAAGCTGGCCAGAAGAACATCTTCCAGGGAGTGGGGCAGGGTGCTGCCCTGGCTCTCGGCTTGCGCTGTTTGCATCTGGGTAGTCATAGCGTTGGCTTCGGCCTTGCCAGGGCTGGAAGGTATTGAAGAGGCAAAAGTGATGCTGACGTTTCTGAAAAGGCCTTGCTGGGGCTGAATTAGGTGTGAGTCTCATCTCGGAGAGGTAAACCACAAGCCAGCCAGCCTCCTGCTGCCAGCATGGTGGGGCTGGGCTCAGTTCCTCCTAAAATTCCCAGGACTAGCGTGCTGCGGCACACATCTGGTGATCAGAGGGTGGGGAGAGTCTAAAAAGACTGAGAAATATCCTCCAGAAGTGCTGTGACCTTTGTAGGCAGTTGGTCTGGACCTATTTTGTGCTCTCTTCCTGGCCTCACCTTTCTCCCCATTTCTTCCACATCTTAAAATTACAGCCAAAACACTCCCCAGATGCCTCTTACTAATACCTTCATCTGGACTTCTCAGGACCTCTAACCTACTCAGGCTGCTGTGTTGGCAAGAGAAGGAGTCGCACTTCTATGCTCTTTTGGTTTCTAAGAAGTGCCTCTATGGAGACATCCTGAGAGATGTCTCGGGAAGTTGTCTTAGAGAGGGAGAGCCTCAGCCCAGGGAACACCCTGGGAATTGCACCCCTTGTGCCACTGCTTCTTTTATTTGCAACAAATGGTGCTCAGGGTGTCCTGGTAATAATTTAAATGATTACTGACTTTGTTCTTCAGTGTGTCTGAGATGTTCCTATAGCTGCCTCAGGACACCTGCAAAGAGAATTTCTTTACACACCCAGTTCTTCGACGGGCTAGGAGCTTGAGCTAGTCAGGGCAGCAGGTCGAACAGCATGGGCCATAGGGAGGGCTTGAGGATACTATTTTTTGAAGAGGGTTTTTCTATTTAAAGATGCATTGCCTAATGCCTTTTTTCTGTTTCTTTACTTAGTCTGTTGGCTAAGTAGCCAGTCCTGATTGGAAGGCTGGCTTGAGCTAGTGCTGGACTGAATGCTGCTGATGCAGTTGGCACATTGCAGTGTGGAAGAACAGTTTCTCTTGCAAATGCCTGTCCTCCATGGAGCTCTTCTGTGAGGATCCTGGCAACTGAAGGCAATTCCCCCTTTCAGAGTATTTTTGTGAATCCGGGAGGACTGCAAAGCATCACTCATAAATTTCCTGACCTATGGGGACAGGCTACAAAGCTGCCAGTTCGTCACTCCCAGCCTGCACTACTTGGGAGAACACTTGTGTTTTATCCCAGGCAGTATTAATAGGCTTTGCCTCTGGGTTGGGAAGCTATGTCACATTACTGACCTGCATCTCACCGCCCAGCCTGATGAGGTGAGAAAGGATGAGTCACAATTCCTCTCATGCCAAGGTGTGTGCAGTACCAGTGAGGGCCACCGCCACCCGCTCGGAGATGGCAAAGGAGAGCCCGAGCCCGTGCCCGTGCGCTGCCTGTGCCCAGCCTCCTGGCCCTGAATTCTGGGGAGAAGAAAGAGGAGAAGCTTTCTCAGTGCATGTAGGCAACCAGACAGGCCAACCGTGTGGGGGTGGAGGCTGGCTGCTTTGTCCTTGTGGGCGGCTGGGCAGAGGCACAGACAGCTCTGGGCAAAGGGCGCAGAAGGCGGCTGGCCCAGAGCTCTCTTGTCTGGCCCAGAGCTCTCTTGTCTGGCCCGCGCTTCTCCCTATCCCCTGCTTTTGCTGGAAGGTACTGGTGGATAATGTAGTGACTCAGGCAGTGCTTATGTGGTCTGCTCCATTTCTCCTGGGGACAATAGGTGTTTTGATTTTGCGGTTTGGATTTTTTCTTTTTTTCCCCCCCTTCTGTCAATAATTGAAATGAAAGGTCAGGAGGAATAGCCAGAAAGAAGGGGAATAGAAATACTTATTAAATGAATAAGCCTCTGGCTGGGAATCTTGGCTGATAGCTGTTTTGCACAAAATTCTCTGGTAGCTTTTACTATTGGAGGTGACCAGGGCTCACAACTCAAATACCAAAACCAAGGCAGGGCTGAACGAAGTCCATTCCCTGGATGGAGAGCCAGATTCTGGAAAGCATAATGGGAACTGGCAATTTCCACAGGTGTTTTAGTAGACACATAATCCAAATCCATGTATTTAACTCAGCATGCTCAGTGAATAGCTTATTTGTATTTCAACTGCACAGTTGAGGCTTAATTGAATTGGTACAAATCTCCCACTAACTAAAGAAGGTCTCAAGGCAGCATCAGTTTGAGCCCGCTTCATGAGGCAGGCCAGAAGTTTTGCCTGCTTCTCCATCTGCTTTCTAGCAACCTGACAACACATCTGTCACCTCTCTTGCCAATTTGAACAGGAACCAGCCATTTCCAGGTAGCATTAAGAAAGCTTTGCATACTTACAAATTAGCTTTTCAGTTATCCATTTATTTTTTGGTGTGTCCTGTTGATGCATTTTGGGTAATTTGAAACAGGAAAAGATGAATGTCTAGAAGATCCAAGAGGAGAGGATTCTAGTAATTAGGGTGGAAAATAGTCTGGGCTTGTGAAAGGTTTTCTCCATGAGCACAGAGAATAATAATTTAATTTTAAAGAGGCTGTAGTGCTAACATTTATTTGGGTTAGTAACTACATCTGTGGGGAAAAAGAAGACTCTCATCTCTGAACTGAGTAGAAAAGGATAAGTAATTCAACAGGTTTTCTACCCTTTCTAGCTTTTCTTCTTTTTCAATTCTCTGTAAAAAGGCATGAGATGGAAAGGAGTAGAGATGACAGGAAGAAAACCTTAAACCAAGTCTTTTCTAAAATTTAATCTTGGATGATTGAAAACTCCGAAATTAGTCACTATGTCTTCCCAAAAATTACCATGTATCCTACCATTTTTGGCCAGCTCTTATGGACAAAATTTTAAACATGATTTTTCAAGAATAGAGTCACAAGAAAGGACCAAATCAAACTTTGGCCATAGGGCACAGACATGTCATTGAACTAATTCCCTTCTCTGCTCACTGAAAGCACATACTGTAATTGGATTAAACTACAGGAAAAAGGATGTGGGGCCTGAAGGGATTAATTTTTGAGAGAAGATTTAGATAGAAAGTGTTAAGTGTATTTTTAAAAAGAAGACCATTTCTAATAATTGAGAACTTTATGTAGTGCAGATATGTATATCAAAAAAAGGGAAGAAGTATGCAGGAAAATCTCTGTACTGTAGGACGCATGGTTCCTCATGGAATTGTCTCCCACTATAGCTGATGAAAAAATAGTCATTTTCATTAGATCTAACCAAATATCAGGCCCCAATACAACCCTGCATAATATTGACCATTTCTTTCTTTCTTTCATGATTTTGCTCTCATAAAGATCTCATTTTGTTTTCAAAATGAAGCAGAGGAATGAGCACGGCAAATCTGATACAGACAGGTTAGAAATAGGTGAAAACAAAGTCGTAAGGTGCTATCAGGACCTCTCCTAAACTGCAGGGGTGGCAGCCTGACCAATAGGCTTACCAGTCCTGACACCTCTGCGGGAATTACTGTGTTTCATGACGCAAGAGCAGAAAATACTCTCATCACCTGGTTCCTTTTCTCTCATCCACTGCATAGAGGTTAGACAGCAGTGAACCACCAGATCTTATCAAAGGGCAAAAAGAAATGAGTAGGTTTGTGAACAGCAGAGCCAATGCAGCCTGGTCTGCGAGGAATTGTGTCTTGTGGTTGGGTTCTGATGTCTAACACGGTGCGAGCTTTGCTTGAAGCTTTACACACAAGAGAAGCACTTGCTCACCATTGCTGTCTCCCATGTGAATTCTCTAATGCTTCATGAAGGATGAACCCATGAACATTGGTTTCTTGGAACTGGATTTCTTGGAAATAGTCTTTCTTTTCTCTAATCTCTCCTCCCCATTCTTTGAGATGTCTCTACAGCTAACAAATTTAGTTAACATTGGTTGTGTGTATGTCCAAGTCATTCCTTCCCACCCAATAGTCTCTGCTCCCTGGAAGTTTTCATGGGACCAGAGCAGAGAGCTGGGTTGTGCAGAAAAACCGAATTAAAAAAGCCAGAGGGTCAGTTCAACAGAGCGGGCCAGATCAACTACAACATGTTCTGGCTCCCTGAACTAGGTTCCCCCCAAATGCTCGAGCCAACAGAAGGCAGGGGACAGCCCAGGGCATGAATGGTGGTTTGGGGCAGCAGGGCAGCTCAGCAGCTTCCTCCAGCAGCTCTCTTCCGGCAGCTGGTGATGAGCCTGTGGTATAAAAAAATCACGGCTGGAAGTGTTAAACAGTAGTCCCTGAACAAAGTTCATTGTCTGAATCCAGACAGTGTGTGTTCACACCTACTCGTGGGCAAGCCTGGGGCTACCCATCAGGTACAGGGACTAGGCTGGGCCAGTGGCTGTTTCCCTGAGAGAAAGCACGTCCTTGCCAAAGCTGGATTATAACAAGCTCAGAGGACATGCTCAGAGGCATTGCTTTATTTTCAGATAAAGACAGTTTTAAGCAAATGGAAATCTGGATACAAAGAGTTGCAAAAAGAAGTGTAAGAGTTAAAAGGGAGCTGTCAGGTTTTTCACCAACTGCTGGTCCCACTCCCCTCTCAGTTCCATACACTTCATTCCCAGGGCAGGATGTAAGGCCTGGCAGCTGCAGCAAACTGGTGGGAACAGAGAGAGTTTCAGGTCACAACCCCTGAAATATTGAGTTGCCTAAGTTGTCAGACCTCTGTGTGCTCAAGATCTGGGCAAGATATTAAGGTGAAAAAGAAACCGATGCTGATTTCTCCCTGTCTGAGTCTGTGTGGCAGAAATGGGTAGCTGGTGGTGAAGATTTCTTTTTGTGGATTAAAGTTGACTGCATGTGATGCTCTGGTCAGAAATGATATGGCCACCACAGAGGAACTGTAAACACAGCAAAATTCTGGCAAGCTAAAGAAACCCACGGTAAACTGTCTATTTAGATAAGTATCATTCTCATACATAGCATCTGTCTCAGTCCACACGGTTCCTGGTAAATCCAAATGCTGTTTCATAATAAATCCCATTGCTTTTAAATGTCTTCAGTGCTGCTTCCTATAGTTATCTTATCAGGCATCATTTTAATGGATTCTATGATACTGCCCTGGTAGTGTGAGTGCATTCATTTTGTGTCCTGATGCCCAATTTTAAAGCTCCTCCACTTTTCTTGCTTTGCTATAGTAGATGTGGCAAGCATGCCTCAACTGATTTAGCTTTGTCTGCCTGTCTAGTCAGTGAGGTCTGGAAAAATTACATTCACACAGAAATGCTGAGTTAATAATGATGAGGTGCTGAAAAAGTTTTGGGCCACTTCCAAGTATGTGTTTCCGAAAATGAGACCCAATGCAAGAACTACAGACTCAGAAAAATACGAAAATCAGATTCACTTTTTAACCTTACAAGGGGCTTTTGCTTAATTTCAAAGGAAATTCTGTTCAGTTACGCACATGAAACTTCAACAATTTGTGGATGTAATCCTGTAATTCTTTGTCAGACAAGTCTTCCATTGACTCGGTGATTTCAAAGGCATTGGTGCCTGTGTATGAATGGCAGGATATGGTGCAAATTTATGACCATGAAGAGCTTTACTCTGTACTTTCACATTATTTTTTTTAATTCACTTTATGGGAACATGATGGGAAAAGGATCCTGGCCTCAATTCATACAACTGGAGCTCTGCCACCCACTTCCACCGAGCCAGGCTTCCACACGTTCTGCTTTTTGCTAGATAAACAACTTGTGGACTGAACCTTGAAACAGCATCCAAAAATCATCAGAGAGCAGGTGATTGATTTTAAGCAAATACACAAATTGGTTTCTTAGGAGAAGGAGAATCAAGGGTGTGTGGCATAATGGCACTGTGACAAGAAAGTTCACTCTGCAGAAAAGATCTCACAGTGCAGTGACTGTACCTGACAGAGACAGCTTATGGCAAACATCCTAACTTCCTTATCCTCCCAACCTCTCTTCTTAATACGAACTGCCTTGATAGGAGGTGAAGGATAAGATGGATTAATAAAATAGCTTTTCCCCACACCTAAATCATGTACAAAGTAAGATTTATGGCGCACCTGGTGTCATAAAATAGAGATGTGATATCATTGCCGTGACATTATCTGCCTTGCTACCCTTGAACTCGAGAGACTTAATGGCCTTCAAATAAATGATATTTAAACAAACCACTTTTCAAATGATCTTGTGGAACCTATTTAATCATTACCAGGAATAAGTAGTCATTGCTAAGAACTGGATTTTCCTGGCTGCACAAGCAATAGCCAGTATGGCTCAATCCCTAGGGATCAAAAGTTTGTTTAACTACTTTTTTGAGTGCAACTGCATCATTTAACCAATTTGAAAAATGATGCCACAGATTTAGAAGCCTCCAATCACAGTTTTATTATCATGAGTGGTCTGAAAACTGCTGATCTTAAAATATGAGCTCCAACCAGTTAAATATGTCTCTTTTTATATCTTCCTCTCCATGTACAATATATGGATATATGTATTCTTAACCTTCAATTTCATCATTTTTACATAGAAGCCAACAAGAGCATAACTTACTCAGGCTTGGAACTGAATTCAGTGATGGTTAATCACCATGCTTCATGTGCTGGAAATAAGATTCCCCATTCTTTATCCAAATATGCAATTAGTCATAGTGGTTGCTGTAAAAACAGAGTGAATCTGAGAAGATGCATCTGCTTAGACAGAAAAAAAAAAGTCCCAAGGAATGGCAAGTAATTTCTTTCTCATGTAATTTCATGTGTAGCAACAATGAAGTTCTCTGAGCAAGAGTTTCTCTCTTTAACCATATCCACGGAGCGTGGCAGTGGATGAGTACACGTGCTATATATATCAACCCTTTGACTAGTATAACGACAGTTCCCATCTATTCTCATTTTCTCACTCTATGTTTCAGTCTGTTTCAACTTTATGTCCCACACCATGATTCCACTATAGCTGTGGATCTTAAACACTGGCATTTATGTGTGAGATGTAGTAAACTGGGAAGTTAGGTGGATCATTGCAGAGAAAAAGAAAAAGAGCTGTTACCTAACAAAATCCAGTGCTCCATATGTTGTCTTGCAGGTGTCCCTTTATGTTCTTGAGCTGAGTACTTAAGCGCTCTACTTTTTGCATAAGCACTGTCAAATTTTCTTTACCTGTTTATATCGTCATGTGCAAAACTCCACAAAAGAATTTTCTGTCAGCAAAGTACTCCTAATGCCAGTCAGAGGAGACATTTTTCTCAGCAAAGCCATCCTTCTCAAGTGTCAAGTTCTCTCCCATCCTGTAACATTTTTCAGAAAGATGAGAGAAAAGGTATTAATCTTCACAGAATCATAGAATAGTTTGGGCTGGGAGGTTTATTTTAAGGTGATCTAATCAAGCCTCCATGAAATGAGTACGGACATCTTCGACTTGACCAGGTTTCTCAGAGCCCTGTCCAATCTGGACTTGAATGTTCCCATGGATAGTGCATCCACCACCTCTCTGGGCAATCTGTTCATGTGTTTAACCATCCTCTATAAAAAAATTCTTCCTAATTCTAGTCTAAATCTACTCCCTTTCAGTTTAACCATTTTACTTTGTCCTATCTCTTCAGAGCCTGCTAAAAAGTCTGACCCTATCTTTCTTTTAAGCCCCCTTTAAGTACTGGAAGGCTCTCTAAGGTCTTCCTGGAGCCTTCACTTCTTCAGGCTGAACAACCCCAGCTCTCTCAGCCCATCTTTAGAGGAGAGGTGCTCCAGCCCTCTGATCATCTTCGTGTCTCTCCTCTGGACCTGCTCCAGCAGGCCCATGTCCTTCTTATGCTGGGTGTCTAGAGCTGGACGCAGCACTCTGGGTCTCACTAGCGGGGAGTAGAGGGGCAGAATTCCCTCCCTCGCCCAGCTGGCCACACTGCTTTGGATGCAGCGCAGGACGCGGTTGGCTTTCAGGGCTGCGAGCGCACACTGGCGCTCACTTCCAGTGCCACAGACATTTCCAGGCCAGTGTCCAAGGGGCCAAGGCACGGTTTTTAAGCTTTTCCCCCACGCCAAATGCCCCCCTGCAGCCAGACGGCGCCGGCGCTGCCGTTCCGCCGGCCGTCGCTAGTTGGGGCTCCCGGCCAAGGGACCGGCCCGCGCCGGGCTCCGGCCGTGCCCCGGGGCTGCGCCGGCCGCGCCGGCCCCTCCCGCCCCACAGCCAAGGGGGGCTGGTGCCGCACCTCCCGCCACGGACCAGCGCCTGCCTCTTCCAGGAGGGCTTCTTCGTGAGGAGCTCCGTGAGCCTCCCGCTAACAAGCCCACACAGGAGGTAGCCACACGCTGCCATCCCGGCTTTGCATGGAGGGAAAAGGAAAATACCCCTAAATTAAGCACCTTTCGCAAGGGCAGGAAATAAGACTATTACAGGTATGCGGAACAGAATCTAGGCTGACCAACCGCAGCAATTCTTTTCTTTGGAAACAAATAATTTGTCATCTTAAAAAGGTCCTAAAATCTGTGCGCGGTTTTAAGGACGTAAGTGATACCAGTGACTTCACTGGGACAGCTCACGCTGCAGCATCCTCTGAAATGTGCTGCCCTGAGTTGGTTTTCTGAACGTCTTGTTTGTTTCACATCCAGGGAGATGGCTTTGCCAGCCCTGAAGAAGAAACCTAAAATAGAATAAACGTCGGTATCTAAGGTTCTGGGCAAAGTTTCAGTTTAAATCCTAAATAGCCCTAAATCCATTCTTAGTAAGATGTGAATCATCATGTTTATAGTCAGAGCTACAGAGATAAAACCCAGCACAGTCTGTAAAAACAATTCTGTATTAAAATGTGAAACTGCAGTTCCTCTTCAAGCTCTAAAACCTGATACCTGATACTAAAAAGGTATCACCCTCTTAACACAAGTGCCAACTATCTATTCAGACAGGAAAACCTGCCAAAAAGCTGGTCTCCCTTTTCCAGTCTCTGAAAAAAACCAAAACCACCCCCCCTCCCCCACAAACTTTAACAGTCAAAAGCATTCGAGCTACAGAACAGATTTTCTCTCCTATTAGGACTTTTTTTTTTTCCCGCAGGTTTGTTTGTTCTGTCCCCTCCTCACAACCCATGTTCCTCTGGTACAACAGATAAACAATGTCTTTTATTGCTCTAGGCAGACAGTCTTGCTTAATACAATAGCAGGCAAGGCTTCGCAGGACTGCAAAGTGCAGGTGTTTGGAGTATTGTGGTCATCCAAACCAGATGCTGAGGAGATGGAGCACCTGTTTCCCTTCTTTTCTGCACTGGAGAATACAGCACTCTGCAGGCTACAGAAACAGCCTGACATTAATAGCACTGCTGCTGCAGTTTTCCCTTGACAGGGTAACAGAGATGTACCATCTACAGCTTTTGCAAGCTCTTCTCTGAGTGCTCAGACACATGTGCTGGATTTTTTTAAATTTTTTTTTCCCCTGACTTACAGAAAGCATTCAGAGATGGGTCTGTAATGTAATTTCCTTCCAGATTATTTTATTCATGATTAACTGTGCCCTGGCATGAAAAAAAGCTAGTTTTTATAGCCCTGACAGCAGTAAAGATAAACCAAAAAAATTAATGTGCATTTTATATCCATTTTACAGGTTCTACAAATGTCTGTGTTGGATGTAGAAATGCATTTACAGTGTCATGCTCAGGACAGTTGACTGACAGCTACTACCTCTGCAGGCGATGGAAAGCCCTCTGCTGACGTGAAAGAAGTTGGAAACCTACCTCTACTGAAATGCAGTAGTAATCCTACAAGAAATGGTCCCCAGAATGATAACCCTAAATAAAGTCTCCTTTATCCAATTGGCAGTCCCCATGGCTTGCATGGCTGGGAGTCAGGAGATCAGCTGGGAACTCCAGGCACCAGCATGATGGCATGCTATGAGCCCTCCCTGGTCTCAGCCCACCTTCATCCACTCCTTCCCACCTCCCACTTGCCATGAGCAGCACTCTTCAGAGAGGGAGGAAGAGCACACCTTCAGCTGCAGCCTTTGTGGGACCAGGTTGTTGTCAAACCATACGGAAAGGACCAACTTCTCACAGCCTGGAGGACTGTGTCTGATGCAGCAGCTGTAACCCCCTTTTTGTGCCGAGCTCTGAACCGTAGTCAGTCTTTAAATGAAGAAATGAAACAGGTTTAAACCAACAGAGAACATAAAACACCAACCACTTTATGGCTTTTTGTTTGTTTGTTTGTTTTTAATTTAGGGAAATCTGAATGGGAAGCAACATTTTCCAGTTTTTGGCAACAGAAATATTTGTGCTAAGAAAATGTAAGTATTTGAAAAAATGGTCAGAAAAGTAAAATTTGAGAAACTTTGAATAATTTTATTTTAGGCCATGTCACTTTTAAATGGAACTCTAGCTCTTACCTCTAAAAAAATACATCTACCTGAAAAAAAAAGAAACCAAAATCAGACACTGTCACTTTAGTTTTACGACCGTATAAATTCCAGTGAAGTCCAGCTTCCACAAGGAAAAAACACTCAAGATGCTATGGTAATATCACAGTAAAATGAAGACACTGTGCTTTCACTGATTTTAGCTCAGGATGGCTCACAGCCATTGATTATCTGCTGGAAGATGCAATCATTTTTGTGGAGAAAAGATGATAGTGCAAATACTACCTTCCTCGTGTTTTCTCTCTCATTCATGAGAGAAATAGATAGGCAAGCAAGGCTCTTGCTGGACACAAGAACTGCTCCAGGTCTTCAGCCATTCAAGCAGCTCTTCTGACATTTGGATTTCACAAGGAATTGACTGGGAGCATGCAAGCCACAGAAGCAACACCTTGATTGCATCTTTCCATGCATGCCCACCTCAGAGCAGGGTTGAAATTGCTCCTGGCTTCCTCAGTCCTCAGCCAAAGCCACCCAAAAGTCCCAAATCAGTCAGTGTAGATAGGGATTTTTTCCCTGACTCCTTGCAATTCATTGTGCTGACAAATGACAGCCCATCATTGCTACCACCTGGCATCCATGAAACTATTTTTCTCATGTCTCCATGGGCAAGGTACACTGGTTTCGCCATTTTGGCCTTTTATTTTTACGGCTTCTGATGTATCCTTCAGCTTAACCCCCAAAAGTCCCCTACTGCAGCACAGATAAACCCTGCCTGACATAAAAACAACCACATTCAATCCCCTTTCTTCTTCCTGCTCCCTCCCCCTGCCTTGAACAGACAGCGTTAATGAGCCAGAAACTGTTCTGAATCAGGAAAAAGGGAATTTTGGCAACAGGAGACCTATTTCTGTAAGGAATCAAAAACGAAATCAAGAGGAGAAAAAAATGTTACAAAGAAGCCGTTTAAGCTGGAATCACAAGAGACAGGGAAATTACCACGCCGGGAGACAGGCAAAAGAAGGGCAAGTTGGGAGACAGATACGCTGGGCAGACTTCAAGGTCTACAAAAGATTGGTTGTCTCTTTTGGGGTTTACACTCTCTTTGTCTAATTAGACTAATAGAGGTAGAATAGAACTGGGGGAGATTAAAAACCGTGATAAACAAGGCATCTTTTATTTGATATTATTGGAACTGGTTTCACTTATCTTTAGAAATCTTTCTTTTTGTGCTCCTTAATTTGTCCTTGAAGTCCTGTATCTAATCACTAGTTGAGCAACCAATAATCCTTCTCCAGCCCCTCCACCCCTTTTTATGGCCAACTTTAATCTTTCAACTCAGTGAAAAACATGTTTCCCCTATCCTAACTAGTTTAACAAAAATTCCCTTTCAAGTTTAGATTGTGCAGATACAATGGCTTTCCTGCAGCTTCATGCTGAAGAGAGGAATTTACATTAGAAAAAAAATAGAGATTTATGATAGCATTGTATTTCCATTTGAATATGGAGAGCTAATAACATGCATATGGTTTTTTTATTATTATTATTTTAAGATTTAAGCTATGCCATAAGCAAAAGGAAACCTGGAAACTGTGAGACTGGCAAGGCTCAATGAATAACCTAATCTGGATTTCATTCACAAACAGCAGCTCATACATAGGGAAAGGGCTGGTGTGTTTCGCCAAATCGGAACTGGAGTAAGTGCCAGGATTTCCTGATTTGTTTACATTTCTCAAAAAAACTTTTTTTCCCCTGGATGAGGCTAGAATTAGACTTCCTTTTCCACTTTTGGCCCCTTCCAAACTATTCTTGCTTGACATATTCTCTCCTTTTCCCTGTATTCTCCTTTGTTCCAGTCTCAGCTGGCTCTTTTGTCTTGGAAAACAGAAAAGGCAATGAAAGATGTCAGTCTATGATAATAATGATAATGCAGCCAGGTTTGCATGACAGCAAAACAATGCCGCAGGCTTTTCCAACACCCTTGGATCCACCACTCTTCTTACAATGGCTGTGGGGGGGGGTGGAGCGAGAGGTATCTCTCCGGGACTGCAGACTGGAACAATAGTGTCATAAGGTAAAAGAGATAAAAAGATCAAAATGAAACAGGCTAGCCCAAACTCTCTTGATGAGGCGTGTCACTGAGTTAATCAGAAATCAGAGGGGGCTAGTTACGCGTAACAAAATCACCTTTGTGTTAGCTCACTGGCTTCTCCGTCAGCTGAAATGGTCGTGTTCCCTGCCAGCCCTTTCTCACTTTCACTGACTTTACTGTACTTTGCCCATTGTCTGCAACCTCAGTGCAATCACGGCAGAAACTTGTTTGGGAAACCTTCTCCGTGCCTTTGTTTAGAGCCCTTTGATCATCCTACAGAAAGAAAAACACTGTAGGTTGGACCTAAGCCGTGGTTTTCTTTACATGGCAGGCCTGGCAGCCTGCGATCAGTGTTTGATGCGCATGCGTTTGGGCTGCTAGGGACTTGGAAAACCATGGGAAGACTAGCAGCAATCTTGAGAGCTTGGGCACCGTACTGAGCAGAGGTGAGAGCGTAAAGTCCCTGATGTAGCCACCTTGCCACTGCAGAACAGCAGCCTGAGTCATTGTTGTTCCTTAGCAGCGTTACAGCAGCACAAAGTTATTCTTGTGGGGATGTCAGGTCCTTCTTGCCATGCCTTCTTGTCAGCACCTTACTTGCCATGAGAGATTGCGCTGGGAATGGTTCATGCTTTAACAGGATGAAGTGGCAAAGGAGGGGCTGTGCCAAGCACAGACTTCCAGCACGAAGAGGCAAAGCGTTCACAGCAGGAGGCATGGGTGCAAGACTGAATTTCTGCATTTCAAACAAGTGTTGTCAGCCAGGGTTTTAGCTGACATCGCTCCCATTGACATCGATGTACCAGTGCTGATTTACACCCGCTGATGAATATGCGTCTGGGAGAAGAGTGGGACAGGGCAGTGGTGCAGAAGAGTTAGATGGGAAAAGGAAGTGAGGGGGAGCAAGATGAAGATAAAAGGGGAAGGGAAGGAGAGACGTGATCATGGGACTCAGGAAACGCAAACTGCAATGTACGGCTGTGGGAAAATGATTAGAAGAGATTGCATCAGACTGGACACCAATTTTGCAATTTCTGCAGCACCTTTTTAAGATTCCATGCTGAGATACTGAGCAGAATGTGTGTAGCTGTATGTCTGGAACAAGTCCAAGCAAAAGGCCAAATGCAATCAGTCATCTGTGTTTGCTGAATCTGTGTACTAATGTTTCCTGTGCAGTCATTGCAATATATGTCTACTCTCTCTGTTCTAAATCCTGTTTTTCACCTTTAAGTGTTTGTATCATATTTAGTTTCTTACTCTGCGTATAAGCACCTGTTTTTAGCACATTGATTGGTTTGGGGGCCAGAAATCACTGTTCCACTCATACTCAGCAGACAGAGGGGTAAAAGAGAAAGTGAGATGGGGAAAGCTACATGAAGGGGAAGAAACAGACTTCTGAAAACAGGAGTAAGATGCTGTAAGGCGTGGCAGAAAGCACCTTTGCACACAAAATCATCAGCCAGCTTCTTTCAGTTCAGGAGATCTCTGCAGAGAAGCAGAAGATCCAAAAGCTGTTTTTCTTACACAATTGGTTTAGCTGTTCTCAGTAGTGCTTCTCATGCGAGTAAGGTGAGCAGGAAATGGATTGATGTCAGCGGGCAGCCTGTGCTAGAAACTCACACCCACCCTTTCTGCTTCATCAGTTGTCTGAGCCCGCAGTTTCACTATTAGGTTTTGGTGGTGCATTTTTAGATTTCCAGTTACAGCTTGCATGACAACCGCCGACGGTCTGCACCTGACCAGTTACTGCCATTTAACTTGGCAAGAGCCATAAAAGAAGCATTCTTCCAGGAGAAAGAATATAGGAAGATACAAGTGCATTTCTAGTGCTTTCCAGTAACTGTGAATCATGACTTCTGTTAGCCAGAGTATGGTCCTCACTGAAAAGTGTCAGTAAGAAAATCTTACTTTAAGAAAATGCTTCTGCTTTTTTTTTTTTTTAAAAAAATTTTTTTTTTTTTTTTTTTTTTTTTTTTTGCATTACTGATAGCTAATACAGATGAAACCACAAACCTGAAGGGTTCAGACTTTACCAAATGTCAGTCATGCATAATTTGGAGTAAATGAGTACGTGACAGTAATTGGAATTTCATTTGGATGTTCCTTTTTCTTTTTCTCACAAACACAAATACATTTTCATTTTCATTTTTCATACTACTCCTTGTATGGTAAAGATCGCCTGACAGTTTGAGCATAAAGTTTAGGCAATATTTTCTGAGGTGGTCAGTCATAAAGGAGGTCATACTAAGGAGCCTGAATAGTTGACCTAACAGAACCCTTTGGCCCACACAAACTTCTGGTGACACTTTATAACGAATGTTACATTTGAGTTATTCATTTTCATAAGAAAAGTTATTTTCCATGTTTCTACACTATATCTCCAGTAAAAGAGAAGCTGAAAAGTGCATGTGCAGGGTGACACCACTCCTTTTCTCTGTCCAAGGATGTGAGCTGATGATCTCCATGCTATTCTGCTGTGGCTCTATCACTCCTGACCTGACCTTCAGGATACGCTGAGAGTATTGTGAGTCCTTCCAGCAGTGTCAAACATTAGCACTACAGGGCTTTACCTTCTTCAGGCAAGGCTCACCCTCTGGCAATGGGATACCTCTGGAAGCTCATGAATTCCAGCCGGTGGAGAAATTACAGTAGCCAAATGGTGTAGGATGCTTTCAGTGATCCCTTTCCTCTGTGGGAGGGAGCCGTTGGCAAAGAGCAAGACTGAGTTTATAGTCAGCAGGATACGGCTGCTAAACTCAAGATGTTTTTTGCTATTAGCCAACCGTGGCTGCAGTGCAGCCTGCAGGTTCATTGGAGCGAAGCACAACCAGTTGAGTGGAGATGGACATTCCTGGGCAGGAACGGGAGGGAAGGTGATACTGAGGATTGGCTTGAAGTTTTTGATAGAGTTCAACCACGAACTCAGACTCTGAATCCAGAAAACCCCCTTCAAACTTGAACTAAAACCATACTTGAAAGCGCAAGTTAAATTTTATTGTCCTCAGACTGTGGTAAAAGAAACGTGCTTGACTTAGAAGAAATCTCAGTGTTCCTCACAGAAACAGGGAATTGCCTTTCTGGTACAGCTACAAGAAACAACATTATATTTTCTTTTTCAGTTAAAATTAACTTTTTCTCTTTTTAAGGAGGAATGTAACATTTTCCAAAACATTTGTAATAATTCCTGATCAGGGTCCAAGGCATAGTTCTTCTGGTTGTCCTGATGGAATTCATATTTCTTTGTTGTGAACATACAGAGTTTGTGTAAAATGAAAGAACAACAGCCCTCCCCACTCCAGACCCTTACATTTTTCTTTGTCCCATTGTGATTATAGTAGGACACAACTGACAAAGGTGAGGTATACAGACTTTTTGCAAAAATTAGCTTTTTTATTATCTCTTTTTAAAAATAGAAAGGCTATGATAGGGTCAGTCAAATCCATGCAGCTCAGTAGCCTTACTTTGACACTTGCTAGCCTAGGTTGGCTAAGCAAAGAAGAGAGAATGACCCTTCTTTGGGTAAGGCAAACAATCAAGAGTTCAGAGAATTTATGAGCCAGAGGCTGCATCTGGGCTATTGTTTTTGATGTTCTTCAATGGACCTATTCTTTATAAAATTCTTTATTACCATTTTGAATCCATTTATATGTCTTGGCTTCCATGACATCCTGTGACAGTGAGCTAGTTATGCTTTGAGTAAAATAATTACTTGCTTCCTTTTATTTTAAATACTCTGTCTCAAAATTTCAAATACTTTACCCTCTTGTGTGTTAAGAAATAGTGAATAAACAGTGCCTATCACCTCTATTATGCCTGTTCACCTTCCTTACATTGTAAGTTTCCCCAAGTGCCAGGCTAAGCTCCATTTGTTGGAATGAACTAGAGAAAAAAACTAAAATCTAAAGTTTCTGTTTATCTGTTTCAACCGCTTTCAGGATCATCTCTGGGTTTTGCTTTTGTTTAGTTGTTTTTATTAGGGGGAGTGATTCATGATTTTGGGGTCAGCATTACTTTACTTACGTGCTTTCCAGCACTGTCTTTGGTTTCTGGCTCCTCTCTCTTTCTCACACTTATAGCAACTTGATATCCAAGTGAAATCAATCATAAACATAACATATCCCAATTTTGAGTGTTATACTGCATTAGTCTCTAAGGAAAGCTCTCTCTGTTTACAATTTTATAGCATGCTTAGGTTTTTGATCTGAGCAGACACAACCCATTCAAAGATAAAAACATCAATTAATTAAGCAGTTGTTGAGATCAGAAATCTGACACCCATATGGTGTCAAATTAGTGCCTGAAAGCAGTTAACTGCCAAAAGAAGCACATGCATCTGTTGCAAGAGATTAAAATGAAGTATCTATTAATTACTAAGAGTTTCTTGATTGACTTCAAAATTATATTGCTGAACTGATTCTCTTTGTGTTTTTCATCTTTAATGTCATCACTTGTAAATAAGGACTTGCTTCAAAACTATCAAGCTCCAAGCAAATGCTAAGTACCCTCTAAAAAGAAGCAAAGGAAACTCAGCTGTGAAGAGATGCCACAAAGCATGTGCTATGTTTTTGTTCCATTGCTAGGAACTACATAAAACCAGATGTATGCAGGAGAGAAATGTTGCCTGATACAACAATGAGCAATAAAGAGTATCTCACAATCATAGGATGCATGACACAATAATGAATTGTATATTACATGCCTAAGAAACACAATTAAAACTGTCATTTTCTTTCTAGTGGAAGTTCGTTGGCAGAATTGTGATACAACAAAAATTCCACTTCAGGTCTTTCATACTATTTTCCTGTTTTCATGTACTCACAAATTAGAAAAAGTGCAGATGTTAGAAGAACACACACTGTGTCTCTCTGTATCCAAGGAAATAATTGTTTCAAAATACGCAGTTATCCGGTTATCACCAGCTTATTTTTAGCATCCTAAAGTCAAAACTACATCTGCTTGGATAACGCTGAATCCCAAGTCAGACGTGTCTGTCTCAGTCAGGCCTCTTGATGGAAAAGGAAATATTTGGTGCTAACTGAAGTGGTGACGTTCTTTCTTCTGAAGCAATGAGTTGATATTAATTTTATGAGGATATATATTCTGTTTCTTTAAACACGTAGCAGGAAACCAGGCAGGATGAGGATGGGGAAAGAGTCTACAGCAGCAAACCTACAGTGAGGAGACAGAAAAAGAGTGAGTGCACATGCAGCTTTTAAGAAAAGGTCTTCTCCTTATTTTAATAAATATCTTTGTATAGGTGTTCAGGAAAAAGAAAAAAACTATCAAAATCAGGGGCCAGGAATTCCCACTCTGCCAAGACTGGATTTTGTGACTGCAATGCAAGGGGGGCATACACTTCTGAACATAAAAGTCTTCTCTCACTTACCTAACTAACTCTCTAAAGTCTAAATAACTCTCACCCAAGCTACCTGCTTTATACCTGCTGTATCACCAGATAAATTGTGTAGAAAAAAATTATTTGGAGATTATCAGCAAAATGGCTACTTTAGAAAACATATCTTCCCATTTTTTCTTGTGGAGATTGTCTGTACATGCTGTGTAAGAAAAGCTGAAAAACAGATGCCTGAAGTACCCTGCCTCTGGGACAAAACTGTAAGTTTTCTGGTCATTTCTTTAGAGAAAATGGGAACTAATCTACCTAACACTGATTAAATTCTCCCCTTCTAGTGTAGGCAAATTAATGTATCTTCAAAACACTGATATCAAATACTAGAACAAATCTAAAGAACTTTGCAGGCATTTTGGTCTGCACACAGATGACACCTTTGTCTAATAGTTAGGCTTATAAGCTAAATCAACAGTTTTAAGGGAATCAATATTTCAGGGGGATAACTATCCTGCCACAAGCTTCCCATTGGCTTTCCTCCAAAAAGGAAACAGACAGCAAGATTAGCAAGCACATAATTTTAAAAGTCTCTTTTGGGGACAAAATATTTTGTAAACTTTTCTGGTTTGTTACTGAAGAAAAAATCTCTCTTACACACACCCACACACTCCTGTATAGTTTTTCACGCACACACTCCTTTAAGGTGTTTCTTATTTAAATCTTCAATGAAAGAAATCTCTTCTCATGTAGGGAAACACCCATGGATCCACCAAACAAGACAGATATTCTAGGTGCAATATGGAATAGTGCCCTCCTGTTTTGTCTGCATTATTTCCAGGGACCTGTCATTTGGGCTAAAGGACGAAAGAATAATGCCTTGATTAAGATATGTACCAACATCAGGCTGCCAGTAACAAACAAAATAAAAGTCTTGCAAAAAAAATTTTATCATTTTTATTCATCAGGACTTTTCTGTCAACACCAGAAATTTACTGTTTCTCAGTTTAAAAATAAATAAATTTACTCTGATTGTAGTGTTTCTCTTTATGTGAAGCCAATAATAATTACTTTTAAGTTAATGTTTAAGGTGAGTTTGATCACTCTTCCTGTCCTGTGAAGTATCATAGCTCCTCCGTGATCAGTTAGAAGCTGGGGGAGAAAGACAAGTTCCCCTTATTAAAATTGTGTCACTGACATGAAGAAAGCCTGGGGATGAGCTCTTTGCATCTTATGGTTCCCAAACACAGCCATCTCTTTTGCAATGCTCCTTGCAAACTCCACTCCTTTTTGACAAATCCTCTTTATACACTGTAAAACAGATAAAATAAATTCAGTAAAAAAAGTACAAATGCAGTGTCTGAATTCTAAATCCCAAGACTGAGTTCTCTCCCCGTGTCAGTCCTATATGCATCTTCTAAGTCCTCTGCACCTGCTGGAGTCGTGCTGGAAAGCTGTAATGCCAAAATCTCTCCCCAGAAATTACTCCAGGCTTTGACAGACAGCCCTGAAGCTGCCTCCTAAGTGCTACACCTCTTGCTCTGGCATCTGTGGTGGGCCAAACTCAGGCCTTTGGCAGAGATGGGCTTTTTGGGGCCACAGAGCAGTCCAGCAGCACCACAGGGAGCACTGGAAGTTGTTAGACTGAAGAAAAATCTTGCAGCTTTGGCTGCTCATCAGATCTCTCTCAGTGCTCTGCCAGGATGTTTCTCTGCCAGGAGGACCTGGTACAGCTCATGGCTGGGAAGCTACCATGAGGCTTCAAATGACAGGAATATTATTTCCTCCTTAACATTCAAGTTCTCATCTGCATTTCTCAAAAGGTGCTGTGTGGCATTTCTCCCTGACTCTGCTCCACTTTGCAGTCTCATGTAAATTGCAGTTTAATTGAGAGCTGTCTTATTCTGTCCAGAATGGGAAAGAACAGAATGGGAAAACTTCAGGGAGCGCTGCAGGCTTTGATGTATAAATTCAGCATATCTCTGTGTAGGTGGTATGATAGAACAATCCACCTTATGGAGTCATTTTGGTAATAAATACCTGCTCTATCCAGATGCTTCTAAATAAATGATACATGATACACATATTTGTCATCCTAGTCGGCATCTAGTAGCATCAAATGCTCCAGAAAGTGTCGGTCTGCATCCATCTGATTTTGTGAACAGGCAAATAGCCATCTTATACAGTCTTCTAACATCTTTAACTATCTGTGAAGAGCACAGCGGGTTGTCCTTGTGCACTTCTAAACTGTCCCGCTTACCCCCTTATGCCTGGTTTTAATATAACTGTTCTTTACAAGGGTCAGCATCTGTACTATGGTAGAAATAAATCTTGAACAGTGTTTGCCTGCAGATTTAAGGGGATAGTACATGTGTCTTACTTTTTATTAGGATGAATAGACTGTTCAGCCTGTTTGTCTTGACAATGTTAGAAATGCTGCTCAAGAAGTCTAGACCGGATTGACCATGTGGCTTAAGGTCCATATTTGTGTACATACTGGCATCCTGCAAATGTGTCGATAGCCTGCAGAAAAAAGAGGCAAGCTGTTTTTAATGGTTGGAGAATTATTTACAAACACATGTATTAACTGCTTAAAAATCAGAAATTCCTGGAAGCACAGATTATCTTTTCTGGACTCATATTCAGTTGCTGGAATCACAGAAGATGAGGGCATTCATCGAGACCTAGTCTGAAACCATCCTCTGTTGCAGTTCACTGAGATTTGGATTAGATTATGACAGAAAACACTAATGTTAACCTTTTCGTTATCAGTTTGAGTAGCTATAAATTCCTGTTCTGTGCTGAAGCTGGGATGGGCATCAGATTGCCAGGGTTATGCAGAGCTTTTAGCAGCCTCAGTGGGGCTCTTGTGCACAGCTTGTTACCAGCCTGCAGTGAAGAAGTTTTGATACAAAAAATATTGCCAGCTGTAGGCGGAAATGTGTGACAGCTGGAATTTCCTTCTGTATCTATGCAATGGACCAAATTCGTGAGTGACTTGCACTGTCTTGGAAACTCTGAAATTTTGTCAGCTCTATTTGAACCCAGCAATAATTCTGTTTAAATTTCTGTGAAGCCGTAATGGTATACTTAATCAAGACCTAAAAGAGTAGGTTGTTCTGAATATGCATGAGATCTTATATTCAGACACAAAGAGTTTTAATTATGTTTCCCATTCATAAAAGACTACGAAGATTAATGAAAGGTACAGGAAAACCCTCTAGGTTTTTTATTGCCACCCTAGGTTTTAGCTAAGACAATCCAAGAGGCACTCATTTACCTCTCTGAAGAGACAATACTGAAAATCAGAGCATATTTCAGTATAATCTAGCTTGTTTTGGCACACAAAAATCTTAATGGAGACTAAAGCCTTCTTGAATTCATAGATCCAGGCATTCAAATTCATTTATTCATTTATAAAGTTATTTGGCTAAAACATTGCCTTTATGAGTATCCAATCAAAAGCTGGATCTATAGAGCTGGACCCTGTACAAAGAAAAGAAAAGTCACCAATAGAAAAAGCTAAAACTATAAATGGAATTAATGAAGAAATGGACATTCCCAGTTTATAGTATTACCACATGCCCATTGCCCACTGGATGGGCACGTCACATTTCTCTCCACTGATTCCAGAAAAAAGACAGCATCTGACAACCTGGGAGTGGTGGGTGAATGAATTTCTCATCCATCTCTTTATCCAATTTACCAAAGCAACAACAGCAGCTTTGGTTCAACACCCGCAGCCAGGATTCCCAGCAAAGCAGAATCCAGTACAACTTCAACTTAGAAAACATAACAAAAGTAGGACTTTTTTGTGACTAGAATTGATTTTGTCTGAACTCCACTCTTTTGTGGGCTTGGACGTTTTTCCTTTGTTTGTATTTCAATTTCTGATATTTAGATAAATTTAAAAAATTGTGTGTCAATATATTCTGTAGTGGGATGAGGTGGGGATGTTTAAACTGAGATTCTTTTAATAATTTTCCACATGTTTCTTAATTGGCTTGGTTTCTTTTTTTTCTGGCTTTGTTCTCCAACACTGGTTCATTCATTTCCTTAAGTTTCACTTCACCTTGTCTGGTTTTTCCGTCTGCAGTATGTTGTTATGTGCATTTGGTGATGAAAATTAGCTTAAAATAATCTGTACCATAATTACTGACTTCAGACTTGTTTGTGTCTATAGGGAGATATCCACGACAAAACAAAATAACAACAAAGAGGGAAAGCTACCACGTTCTTCCATATTTGGACAGCCCAGATGTTATTTACAGCATTGTTTATGAAGCTTTTTCTTTGCCTTGCTGGCTTTGATCCACACACGTTGTCAGTTTTGAGCACACACGTCCTGTCACATGGTGACTGTGTGCCCCTGACGAGTAAACATGCGGGAATGCAATTTATAAAGACAGGCTAGAGCAGCAATTAAGGAGAAAAAGAACTACAAACAAGACAAAGGAAATTAGGCAGGAAGATGAGCTAAATCTGGTCAGAATACAGGATATCAAGGCAGGATATCAACTGCACTGCATGTCATTTATTCTTTAGTCACTAGCAAGTGTCAACGTCAGTATGGGATGTCTGTGTACCCATGAAACTTTTATCATTAGTCTGCAAGAGGATGAGGGGCTCAGAAGGACTTGTTGCTACAGAATCCCCAAAGTGTCTGATCTCTGAAGGCCAAAGATTCATTATCACGTTTGGCACTTAGTCAAAGTGATGGAGTTCTTCAAGCACATTTGGACAATGAACAAACAGAACAAACAGAAGACTGCAAAATCTCCTTTTCCTAAAAAGTTGAAGAGGGAGCAGTTGCCAGTAAGGATCCATAGAATATGTAGGTAGGGGAAAATACCTGACATGCATTACATTTTCATGCTAAAGCACAGCAATGCCACAAATGTTTCAGGCAATAAAATTCAGTCACACAAATATTTGGGTGACAGCAGTGAAAGGTTATGTACCAGAACTCATGGGGCCTGGGAAGGGAGCATGAAGTATTGCTTATTTCCTTGTTTACAAACAAATCAATCCCAGGCAAATGCTGGGATTTAGGAAGTTCATTTAAGAGACTGTAGGCTGAGCTGCTGAATCTTGGGTCTGTTGTAGGAAGAGGTCTCTGCCCTGTAAGAGGTGTACTTCATTATAAAGGCTATCGTATCAGCTAGGGGAACTGGTAATTCATTATCGCTGTATCTGGTGGAACAGTATTATGGGAGGAATCTTTCTTTTAGCTTTACCTATCTAAGTCTATAGGAGAGGACAACAGAGGAAGCTCCTTCTCCTCTGAGATTAAATTAACTCCATAAATTGCCCTTTTCCTTTCAGTCATCTGCCATGTTATCTTCTTGATCACTGTCCTAACAGTTCTTGTCCTCATAGGGCAGACCTCGGTTTTTCCAATCCTTTTTTGACAAACCTCACAGTATATGGAAGAGATCTTTGATACTAGTCTCATTTAAAGAGGGACTGAAGTTGAACAGACTCACATAGGTATGTGGTGTGTAGGTTTAAACCTTCACCTGAAAAGTTATTTGCCACCCGGGACTTGGAACAAACACATGCATTGTGCTTGGATCTTTGATGTAAAAGCACTTGTATTTTCTAAAATGGCATCGTGGCTTCTATGCATGCATAATCCAGGCAGTAAACCAGCCTGAAATTTATATGATAGCTTTGAAACACCCACCCAAAAGGTTTCTTGTTTAATGTTCAGCTCATCAACTGGCAGCATTGTCTGCTAACGAATCTTTGCCAATATTCAAGAATCCAGGTCCAGTAATTATATATGCCTTTGGAATGGTATCCAACTTTTCAAATAAAGTGTTAAGATAATCTGAAATTAAGGATATATATGAAGTGCTGGGTCCAATCCTAGCCTCCCTATTTCAAGAAAGAATTGAAGCAAGTGTGATGATGGGCCACAAGGATGAATAAGGGACTGGAAGACCTGACCCAGGAGGAGAGGCTGAGAGAGCTGGGACTGTTCAGCCTGGAGATGAGAAGGCTCAGGGGAATCTGATCAATGTGCGTAAATACCTGATTGGTGGGAGAAAAAACCAGGAAACCAGGCTCTGCTTTGTCATATTCAGTGACAGAACAAGAGACAACAAGCACAAATTAAAATATAGGACATTCGATTTAACATAAGGAAAAGCTTTTTTTTACTGTGGGGGAGGTCAAATGCTGGCACAAGTTATCTAGAGTGTTGTTTTAGAGCCTACATTCTTGGGAGATACTTAAATACTGACAGACACAGCCCTGATCAAGATGCTTTTCTTGACACTCCTCTCAGCAGGAAGGTTAGACTAGACCATCTCTAGAGGTCCCTTCCAAACTCAGCTGTTCTGTGATTCTGTAAAGGATATGATAAAACAGGTGCATGTCCAGAGCACACGTCCAGGTTTATGCGCAAGTAAAAATTATGCATTCCAGAGCTCAGCAACTCAACGAAAATATCATTTGCAGGACAAGACAGAAACCAAAAGGAGCCAAGAAGTGAGAATGATGGAAGAACTGCATACATGTCCGGTCAGTGAGATGTGGAAAGAAGAGCTTTGATTAATTTTCTCTAGCAAACACTGAGGGTAATTCATGGTAGGTTAAATGGAGTTTTTGTCTCTATGCTGATATTCCTAGCCACTTACAGGGCTAATGAGCACAGCCAAGCCAGCAATGCAAAATACAGATCAGTCAAAAAGCAGCAGTGGGTAAAGTTACATCTAGCACAAAAGTGGCTAGCCTAAGGCTGATGTAAAATAGCGGTAAAAATAGGCCCGTTTTTTCTTTCCTAAAGCTTCAAGATTCTAGGGCACTTGAGGATGCTACAGAAGCAGCTGTTAGTACAGCTAAGATGAAAGGCTGAAATTAACTGCCTTAAAACAAAGAAACAAAATTAGGAGCTCCAAGCAGGGTGAGAAGGACAGAGAGCTGTTGAGGAAAGTGTGACCAAGCACATTCAGATACACTGGGGAGAGCTCCAGGTGACAAAGGCACCACGACCTTAGTCAGCCCATCCATCCTCTCACTGGTAAAGCGTTTCACTCTCTTGCCTGTTTTTTCCTGAAACCTATTTGCTGGAATAAACCAGGAATTTGACAAGCTAATTTGAAAATGAGAGTATAACTAGCTTCCACTTGTTTTCAGGTGATTTCTAATAGACAGCAGAGTGACCCCAAGGATGAGGTGGCCTTCAGCTTCCTGCTAGTAGTGTCTTTGGATCAGGTACCCCGCAAAGTGATGGCAACCCTTATCAGTACAGACTTGGAGGGCTATAGCAAAGGCAAACAAAACCTCAAGCCATGGCAGTTTTACTGCCTCAGGCAAGTCCAGAACCCGATATGGGCTCTCACAGCTGAAAACAGGATTGTGTCTTAATACTGGATATTCTAAAAAAGATCATGATATACAGATTTCGTATTTCCAGAGAACTATATATTAAGACAGAATTGAAATATATATAATCACTTAATTTCTTTAGACTGTTCACCTTCCCCACCACTTTCCATCCCATGTTTTTGTTGTCTTTCCCACTTAAAAGAGAAAAAATACCTATGAAAAAATATATGATCAGCAAAGTTTTTTCCACCATTCTTTGGAGAACTGATTTATTTGCATGTTAATATTCTTATCCGTATACAAAAATGTGCACCATAAATAGTTTTATAAGGGAAAACCAGCCAACTGGAAATCCTTCCTTTATTTTAAAGATAATAGCTCCATTTGTTTATTGCTTCTGCTGTTGATTTTTTCCAAGTAGAACAGCAAATCTGCTCTCAGTTAGAGGAGCACAACCCTTCTGTGGCCAGAGTTCAGTACATATCCCAGGGTACCTTTCCGTAGTAAAACACCCTGCTTACTTCAATGAAGCTGCTCACAATTAACTCTTCTGGACATGGAGATCCAAGTAACATAGCCTTTTATTGATTGCCTCGGGGCTACATTCATATGGCCTGAATTCCTCCCAACTCCCCCAGTGCTTGCTTCACAGGGAGAGTTGCTGCAACTGGAGGGGAGCCTGGGGCAGGCAGCCGGTGGGAAACTCTGTCCACGGGGGCTCTGGTGGAACATGTGAGCATACCCTGGACAAAAACAGAGGCCAGCTACTGCTATGTGGTTGAGCCTGCGTTTGGTTCAGCTGGACAAGCAAGGCTGATTTCTTTTCCCCAGCAAGTGATACTTATAAAATTCACTATTTTATTATTTTTTTCACAAATGTCTTACTTTTTCCATATGTTTGTGAACCAGGGTTGAGCAGAAGTCCAGAGGGATCAGCATCAGCAATTGTTTTCCTTTAATAATTATGTTTGACAACTGTTAAAACACAGACTGTAGTGAAATCATCGCTACCCCTTTATTATGGTAAACTACTCAGTTTTTTCCATCGGTTTGAGGTAAACACTCCAAACATACATAACAATTGGTTGCACCAGGACACACAGTAAAATCAACATAACAAGCACACTGCTGGCAGTATGTTGCTGCAGGGTAAACTAATGCCAAAGAGCCACGGCACTAATGACTTAATTATTGTCTTGGTGGTTGTCAGGATGACACCAAAACATCAAACAAACTGAATTTTTCTTCCCAGCTGGGTTGAGGTCTCTTTCAGTTTCCTGGTCAGGTCATAATTTCTCTCACAGGAGCTTTATATCTATCTTTTTACAAATTTATACCAGAGAACTGCCTCATGGCCTGAGCTGTTGTTCCCAAAGTGTTCTGTATTGGACTGCAGCATCCCGAATCTTTTTTCCAAATGTGTTTTTGTTTTGAGTAGGATAGTCAGAGAGACTCATCTTCCGTATCTCAGCAGGGAAACTCCAGGATGTATTCAGGGTTGTGAGCTGGGAAAAAGGAAGGATACTAGAGAGGTCTTATCCCCCAGCTGCCACCAAGGAAGGGAACAGGGCCTCACAGATCTTACCTAGAGTATTTCCTTGAAAATATGTGACTTAGTCAGCATGAAGAGCATTTTAGTAAGACAGGCCTTAACGCTGGTCTAGTCCTCGCCAGTCTTCCTTCTGAGCTGTGGTGCTGTCATGCCCTCCCCCCACTGCCATGCACTTCAGGCAGCACCACGACCTAGGTCTCAAGTAGCAAAGGTTCAGACTTTTCCAGTAAAATATTGCTTAGCTGGAGCCAGTCATTACAGCTTTCCTCCTCATTATAGATCTTACAGGAATGAGATCAAGCAAATACAGTCAAAAACATGACCACTCAAATATAAGATCCGAGAGCATATTTAACTAATGTGCAGCCAGAAAGCAATTGTCAAGAGTTTAATATGATTCAGAATGTTCTTGGTTTTCCTTGTAAAACAGCCTCCTTGAACAATGGAGAGGTTTAAACAGGATTTTTTTTACTCACCCTGTGGACACAAGGAGAGAGTGCCAGGTGATTACAGCAAAATATTCATTCAGTTGATTTGAGGAAGGACATTAATTCTTTTCTTCATAGCTTATTTGATGTAATCTTATCATACATTTTAAAGCTGATCTCTTAAAATACCAGAGCAAGTTGCTTCATGTACCTTCCAAATAGTTTTCTTCTGAGAAGGTGCTGATTAGAGATCCATGAATATCAAAAATTAGAATGGGTCAGTCAGGATAAGGCCCCTTTCCCAAAGATCAGAGGCTTATCCAGACCTGACCCACAAAAGCCAGACTGGTTAGGTCTAGGAGCACTATAGCCCTAGGGTCAAAAAACAACAGAAAGTTAACACAGAGCTGGCCAAAAGGGGACAGTAAATCAATTATTAATACATCTCTAATACAAAGGATTGCGCTTTCCTAAAGTCTGGGTTTCCCCTCATTTCCTCCGGGGATTTTTTAACAGCTGGATGAGCGGGATAACTTGGCTTAAAGATGCTTTTCCTGTACTGGCTCCTATGTTTGCAATCAAAAAGGACTCAAGATCACAAAAAGCGTTCCGGTCTGAAGAACAATGATCTCCCCCAGGTATCGAGAAATATGATATAATCAACGGGCCACAGTCACCGGTATGCTTGGGATGCTTTGCATCCTCTGGGTGATACAAGCCAGTCATAAACCTGGACTGTCTCTGGAGCCATATAAAGCAGCCAAGGAGAGGCCTGACCCACAGTCATCAGCATCATAGATCACATGCACCAAGCAGCCCCCAAAGAATTATCCTTTCATTTAGGTCTCTGGACTTTAGTGAAACACTGCCTGATACCACAACTTTTATCATCCTAATCACAGAAATCAGTTCAAAACAGAGCATCTTGGAGCCAAGTTCAGCTGTACCAGGTGTTTTGAAATGCCCCAGAGGAAATGTAGGAAGACTCAGAATGTAACAATAATTTCTTTTTAAATATTAAAAAAATTATAAAGCTCCATGCTTTACAAGTAAGGCTGCAACAGAGTGAGAAATGCTGCACTGCCAGGGTGGGATTGAGGCTGCAGAAGCTGGCACAGAATCTAAGTCAGAGAATGCTGCTTCCTGATGGCTGGTTCAGGCAGAAGTCACGGAGGGGGTGAGCAGAGCAGCCAGAGGCAGCACCACGGCCCCTCTATCAGCCTTCAAGATCTTTGCCACTAGCTGGGCTAGGTCAGAAGAGAGCGTTGCAAATGTGCTACCTATTCCCTGGAGACACTTGTGGTTCAGTCTCTAATTCACTGTACTACTGCCTGCCAAAGAAACTTCCCTAGGTTATGTTAGGTATTGGAGGAGATTACACACACACATAGACCCTGGGTATTAGACCTCTAAACCACATCATGCAGCTCAGTGCAGGAACATTGCAGTCCTATGTGAGCAAATAAAACTGGAAATGTTTCCAAGCACTGAAAATTGAACCTCTCTTAAATTGTTTGAATGGCCTGTGCTCTGTGGTGATGTCTCAGGCCGAACCATTCCCAGGCACATCCTGAAAGTTAGTGCAGCCAGAGACCACAGTTGATGGAGCTGTCCCACTTCAGAGACAAGTTCTTGCTGTGCTTATGGCCTTTCAGGTAGGCAGCAGAGCAGATCATGCTTAATTTCCTGGTAAGGACTGACCTGCTGGGACTACTTCAGATGTACTGGGCATGCAAGAGACTGCCCATAGTTCTGGTTTTAAAGATTATTGTGTTCATAGGAAGGAGATGTGTTGCTTGTTAGCTTATGCAGAATTATCTTTAGCAGAAGATTTACATATGGTATAATGAGTTTATTTGAAGTATATACTTTCATAACAATGAAATAAACTCTCAAAATCTAAACCAAAATCCCATTATTAAGACTAAACTAGCAGCAAGAAGTCTCCATGCTTTTCCAGTCCCCTAGGTAGCTTGCTAGGAACATCAGGCAGCTGGTGCAAGTGACCTCAGGTAGGCTGCAAGCATCCTTCCTTGCTTTGACTATTCAGAACATCTCCTGAAGCCACTCTGGGCAGTTACTTACGGTGCTCCTTTCCCACTGCCCTGGGGAATGACCTACTTCATCTTCTCCTTTCCTGTTTATTTGCCTCATTCCCTGTGATTGGATGCTGAGACATTGCACGACAACGTGGGGAATGAAGTAATTTCCTCTTTTCATACCTTCAGTCTGTGAAGTCATTTCCTTCCCCCACCCACTCAGCATTTCTCAATATTTCTGTATTGTATGCTGTTTACCACTTTCTTGGCTTTATTCTGCTTTCTTCTCTCACAGCCAAAGACATACATATCAGTAAAATATTACACATCAGATCATAAGAAAAATGACGCTAGCAAAGAATGCTGTGTATGTCAAAATTATTCTTTCTTTGAGACTAGCATATAAAGAGAAAATATAGCATAACAGCAGGGTACCTGCAGTACTAAAGTGTGCCCCCATCAACACTCCTGCCTGGAAAGGGGATAAAGATGAGTGGAGCAGGATGCTGGATGGTTTACAGCTGTAATGGAAAGCTAGACACCTAGACATTTAAAAGCCAAATCTTGTATAAAATCACCCATAGAGAGTAGCATCACCATACTCCTTTCCTCCCTGGCAGGAGCCTAGCTATCAATGGCAAATATCAGCTGAAAACTCAAATCAAATAAACATGCCCTACCCACTGATAGGCACCCTATCCTGCAGAAGCCAGGTTTCCAGTGGGAGCTAATTTCAGAGCTAGGGAACCCAGGGTAGTGCAGTCCAGGCACCAGCGTTCATCCCTTAGGGCACAAAGCAAGAGACTTCTTCTTGGTCCACGCTATGCCAGGAGCCTACAGGTAAGCTGTGGTGATCTGTCCTGTTGTGAGACCCCACAGCGTGGGCACACCCCACAGCTGTGACTGTTTGCAACCAGAGACAATTTAAAGCGAAGCTCATGTATTTGAGTCACAACAGAGTGTTCCATGTACTGTGTTTCCCCACAGCCATGTCAGCCTTTTCCATTTCAATTTCAGGGCATACTGGAACAATTATAGATAGAGCCAAGAATTCACACAGTGTCTGTGCCCAGGACAAGTAGTGCAAGATATGCCCGAGAGTACATCTTGCTGCCTGATTGACTTCACTTGGGAATTTAGGAATTCCATTTCAAACAAAAATACATAGCTGGAACTAATTCAAACCACAAGGGAATAAAGCAAAGAAATAAAATCAAACTAATAAATCAAGATTACAGCTCTCTCGAAAAAAGATGTGTTCTAATTCAGCCACAGGTTATGAGATGCAGGAATAACTGGAGGTAACTCTATAGCCTGTGACTGCTGCTGGTCATATGAAATAATCCTGTTAGTCTCTTTTGTCTTTAGTGTAAGCAGTGCAAATATAGTGGTGTGAAGGATGACAAGGTCTCTTTCTGCCCACAGTGACTGCCAGCTACCAATTACACTTGGGGTGTCCACAGTGAAACAGCTGAGGACTCTCCACAGATGAAGAGAGGAGCATCCCACTTGACAAAAGCACCTTCTTGAGCCACAGCTGGAGCCCATAGCCCAGGAATCACACTCCACAAGTGTCTTTGCCTTTTCAGTTACAAACTGCCCTTTATGGAGAAAGAACTGAATGAAAAATGAATGCTGCAGAATGCACTCTTCGAATTGACAGAAAAAAGGTCTTATCAAAATTTAGGTTATAATGATAAGAAAGGATATTGGTAGGGAGGGGTAAAATGTGTTTTCCTTAGTTCTCTTTGTAAATCCTAACTTGGTGATACTGTATTTATCCTGAGTAGATAATCACTGTATATTCCAGGGAAAGGGTTTGGAAATTTCGGTGAAACATTGCATTGGATATTCTGTCATTGCTGCATTTTAAAAGCAGGAAAAGCTCTCTGAGAAGATTCATGCCCTTTTTTAGTCAATGACAAACAAATATGTAGTCCAGAGAAAAATCCATTCTCTTTCTTTTTTGCAGTCAGTGTGACTTTTCATGGGAACATGTATTTTGAGTATGTTCACAGATTTGCTACCACCAAAAGTTTTAACTGCTCCAACCAAAACATTGTGGAGACGACTTTACATGATTTTTGAACTATCACAACAAAATTCAAACAGAAGTTGAAAGCATAATATATTTCTTGTATACTTCTTGTTCATATATGAATACTTTGCTGCGAAAACAAGTCATACCCATGCCTCAGCCCACAGTAACTGCCTGCAATTCAAAACAATGATTCAGCACAGGGTATGTGAAGTTGTGAACAGTTTAACGATTTTTTTTTCCTCAAAACTTTTGGCACTTCAGCCTCAGACGCTATTTGTGCAGAGCAAAAGTTCAGGCAAGTTTTTCAAACTAAAAAAGCCTGAGAGTTTTCAGTTCATGCTTAAATGCTTGAAGAGCAGTTAAAGGCTATCAATCAAAAGGCTTTACATTTCAAGCCCATTTGGATTTCTCTGAGGATGTTTTCCAGAAGATCTGTGTGTTCAAATGCAATATGAGAGGGAAGCTCCAACGGCTGCTTTCTGTTTCTTTCTCAGATGAGCGACCCTTGTTCCCATACTTACCCTCTCACCCTCTTGGGCCAGCTCTCGTGTCTGCACAGACCTTTATTGCAAAGGATCTTCCCATCCCTACCCCCCGGGGTGACAGGAGGGTTGCCACAGACTGGGTTATACAGTCTGGGTTATAGCCCACTTGTAGCCAGCCAGCCAGATGGTCTGTAGGGCTCTGACCCCAGCTGTAGGATGCCATGACTCACACCTGCCCTTGGGAATGCTGCGGGGAGTTTCTTCTCATCACCTTCCTGGAAAACCAGCAGGAGCGAGTGTGGTGCCAGACGCTCGCGAGCTTCCAGGTAAGAATTACCTGGCATCCAGACAAGTGGTGAGACAGGCTCAAAATGGAAATTGTGTCTCCCTTCCCAGAGGATTTCACCACGCATGTGGGTTTGTGTCACCCGCCGAAGCGAGTGCCGGACCTCCTAGGAAAGCCCAGCATGGCATGTCTGCATCCTCCAAGGGTGAAACTTCCCATCCAACCAGCAGCATCAACGGCTGGAAGGTGATGTCCAGGTGGGCAGCTGCCCATCACCTCTGTCCTAGGCTATTGATCAGTGGTTTTCAAGCTTCAGCAGTGTAGTCACCACCAAATCTCCTCATGGAAGCACAGATTCTTGGGTGGCCAATTAAACTGATTGATATTTCAGTTGTCCAAGGACCTGCAAAAGGGAACCATGGATCAAAGATTTAAAAATCTGGGAAATGGAGGGCAACCAAATTAAACCCCTGTGAGGTCTTAAAGCCACATTTTGAAATAAAAGTATTAAATTTTGTACTTTTATACATCTTCTTCCTTTTGGGATGATAACTCAAATCCAAATGTTCTCTGAGAAGTGTGAGAGATAAAAATAAGTCTAAATCTCGTGCATTTGTTTTAGTTTTAATTTGTATTGTCCTTTTCCAAGAGTAAACATCCATTTGCAGCCGGATCAGCAGAGCATAATAGGAGGGGGAACCAAGAGTTTTTGCACTGAGTTTTAGTTAACACAAAACAGGAATTTTCTTTCCAGGAAGAATTTTAACTGTCAAGGTACATGGTAGCATCTAAATATATGCAAGGTGTAAGATGAACAGGGAAGGTCCAAAGTTGTTAAGCAGGTGGTGGTGACACTTGAAAAAGTAACACTAAATAAAAGAAAAATTAATTCTTAAGTAATAAACAAAGATAAATTGAATAATAGTAACTGCTGACATCCTTGTTCCTCATCATTAAAGGGCCAAGCAGGCTTATGAAGTACAGAGCTTTCAAGACAAAAGGAGATATTTTTAAACAAACTTAGAAAATCCAGAAAGAATGTTAAATTATACATGTCTGGACTGATTCATTATGCTGACTCTAGATGTAAGTCACTGCAACACCATGTTCTTTAAATAGAGTAATTTGAATATAAATTTCAGCATAAATTGAAACTGAGATAACTATGTAATCATATAGTATAAGGTTTTTTAAAAAGCATTGAAAATGTATCACGAAATCTAGTACTCTGCAGCTTTTTTGGGCACAAAAGGAAAACATTAGGGATGAAGGTTATTTTTTCTTCTCATAAACTAGTTTTATTCCTGGAAAAAAACCCTTGTCTTTGTCTCAGTGAAAATTTTCGAGTACAAATGAAATATTGAGATTCAGTGCTTGAGAAAACAATGCTCTTAAGAACAACTGTAATGTCCCAGTTCAATGCTTTAGAAAACAAATGACTTTTTATATTTCCTTTTTATTAGATACCTCAGATTTATTTTAATCCTTGAAATCTTGAAGCAAAAACTAGTTATTTTTGGTACTGCATTTCCTTCCCTGAAGTACCGATGAGGGAAAACAGAAAAAAGGTTGTTATGTGTGATCATAAATAAAATTTAATAAATATCCATTGTGACAGATCCTACCTTTCCTTTTCAGATTCTTGTCATTTGCCTATTTGTACTTCTAAGAAGACAGGTTACAGAAAAACCTTTTGTTCAGAATTCTGTAAACAAAATTTGTAATCTGGGAATTGTGAAAGGAAAGTTGATCTCAGCTTTGGATTAATTCTCTTTTACATTGTTAGCCAAATTTCCTCTTCACTCTTCTTTCTAAACACTGTTTTGTGAAGTTCTTCTTGGTTTTTTTGTTTTAATCAGAGGGTGAAAGACTATTTCCATCCAACTCATATCCCATATGAGGAATCTGCATTTGTTTCCTGTGAGCAAGTATGGATTTTCCACTTATATCTACTCAGACCCTGATCATAACGGCACTGTGTCAGCAGCTTTGCAAGAGTTCACATGTTTTTTCCAAGATCTGGTGATGGAAAATCTGGAAAGCAATATTTCATGTCTCTCAGAAGGCTGTTTATTCTCAAAAATACTCAGTTATTTAGCCTTTTAGCAATTACCCATTCCTAATTTGAAGACCATTCGTCCAGGAGGTAAAGCATTGAGCTGTAATGAATCATTTGTTTCTTTTAGGGGGATTAAGTGCATTGCTAAACAAAAAATAAGTTGCATAATTTTCTTTTTCTTTTTAGCGAATAGGAAAGTGACAAAGGAAGGAGGAATATATATATATATTTTATATACATACATATATATAAAATACATATATATAAGTTTTTTGGGGTTTGGAATTCCTTTTTTAGAGGCTCCATTTCTGGCACTGCCAGTACTACCAGCAGAGCCCGCTATGGGACCACTCAAATTTGGAGGAGAAAGGTGGACGTTCACAGCCAGGTTTCTGAAATTTCACTGTTTTCATAAATCACCAGAATTAAGGTTCACAAAGAGCCGTCATCCATCAGGCCTAAGCACCTACTTAACCATGGAAGACGAGACACCGAGTGTCACCCAGCGGATGTTGCCTTCAGCAGATCAGCAGTAATCTTAGAGGTAGCACCACGTCCACCTAAGCTCATCCTTCCTGAATTTTTGCAATGATTTGCCTAAGTATAGAGTTAATTAAACTTCCCAGCTGGTCTAGGAGACAAGGCGTCAGATGGGTGTAATGTATTCAGCAGCGAAGGGACAAGGAGTATTTAGGTTGATTGTTAAGCAACAACACTACGTGCTGTGGGCAAGAAGGACACAATGCCAGCTCTGGAAATTTCACAACTGTTGAGTTTTTTTCCTCAAGACTTTGTAATTGAGGCTTGCGGGGTTAATAAACAACAACCACCACCAAAAGTAACACTTATGACAGGAGAGAAGAAAAGGACAAGAAGAACGTTTTGGACTGCTTACAGTTGTTATTCTGCTTATACTCCAGTAAGAAAGTGAGAGGTCTTTTGTGCCTTTTTTAGTCCAACAGCACGTCTCTAAATAAATCCCAGAGGGGTCACACTTTTGAAAGCCAAGATGAAAGTGGAAGCTAAAGCAGGCAGAGGGAAAGGTGGTTTTGGCTAGACCCGAGCAGCTGTGCTTTGCATGTCCAAAACCAAAACCACACTTCGAATTTGTACATTAGGTGTCACCGGGAGTGGCGTGTGCAGAATGGGGCCACGTACGGCTCAGCGCAGTCCTGCGCAAGCAACCCAAGGAGGGGCACAACTTTCTCAGGTAGGAGACAGCAGGGTGAGTAAGGGAAGGCACCAAAACAGAGCTGGTAGATAGCTGGAGCCACAGGGAAGAGAGGCCATGGCAGGAGAATGATTCTTGTTGATCTTGGCATGTGGCGTACAGAGTGCACCCGGGGTGATGTGGGTCAAAGCTGAGGTAGCAATGAGCTCAAACTCTGGTCTACAGCTGTAGGCTCCATCTCTTCCTCAGGGATGTGCAGATAAGACATTTATCTCTGAGGTAGATGGGCATTTTAATTTTCTTCATGTGGAGCCCTGAATTGAACGACTTGCTTTATCTCAATGACTGAAGGAAAAACAAGAGAAAGTCTTCTCTGCTTTCTGCTAGCCATGGCAACTGCAGCAATAGGTATGTGCTGAGACAAACCTACCCCAGCCACGCTCACATGCACAAATAGTAGTGCAGGCTGTGGTTGCTTAATATCACAAATGAGTGTCTAATTACTTCATGAGCTAATTAAGAGTACCTAGGCACTGTCTATGCAACCTGGTAAAAATAGGTCTCATGCATTCAAAACCAGGTCAAACACAAAGCAATGCAGAAGAAATGGTCTGTAGAAGGGTGAGCGACACGTGTCTCAGGCTCTGCCATTTGCCCATGGGCAGCCACTGTCACGAGGGCACAGCATGGCTAAAACTCAAGGATTGGTGAAGCTGGGTATTAGTGTTAAGGAAACTGGATTTAAAAACCAGAGCAGTGCTGAACTTAGATACTGTCCTGTGTTCCTGACAAATCCCCTTCTAAATAATGCTGAAAGTCCAGCCAGACCAGGCTTTTGTGCAGGCAAAATGTTTCTCACTGCTATACAGAAAGCATAAACCACAGGCAGACAGCAAAATTATACTTTCTTGAGTCCAAAAGCTGGAGTGCTGGAGTCATGGCCACAGGAGATTATGCTGAAGTTTAGTGTCAATTGCTAAAATTAAAACAAGTTATTCGAGACACTGGAAAGTCAAGTATTCTTTCCCCATAGAAGGAACCACTTCTTCTTGTGGGGCTACTCTGAACTGCCTCTGAAAGACACGGGCAGCACGGCACAACCACAGAGAGGCCACTGAAAACAAGAGGCAGAAGGGAAACAGAGGAAGAGGGATTATTTGAGGGGAGGCAACTCAGAGTGTACTTTTCTTAATGTGCCCAGTTCGCTGCTGTTGAATGACAGGAAGAGAATGATAGTGGCATTAATTTGTTTTTTTTTAAGGTGAAGTGTTGTGTTAGCCTAGATGCATGAAAATATAAAGTGAATATTAATATTACAATAATACAGTTTTAATATACTGCATAGGCTATGTGTGTCTAGTATTTTCTGGACTGTACAAATCTCTGCAAATTAGCTGCAAGACATTAAAAAAATGCTTCTGTGGTTGCAAATTAAAATTTTTTGAACTTTTGCTTTGCAGGAAATGTGACTTGTTATTCCACCCAAGACCTCCCAAAAAAATGCAATTTTGAAATATATCTCTCCCACAAATCCTTAGGGATTTCAGTTCAACAGAGGAGCTATGGGGAAGATTCACCATTGTAAGATTTTGCAATGATTTGGAGTTTGAAGCTGTCTGAAAATAGCAGACCATCTGAGAGCTGGACTATTAATGTCCTGGATTTAGACACACTTCCAGTTGTCTCTTATCACTCACTTAGTAGCCTTTGGATTAATGGTTTTTGCTTTTCTGGTAATAGATTGTCTTGGTTTCATTTCAAATACCTGGCCAACACTATAAATGGGTCTCAGGACTACAGTTCTGAAAGTAACAAAATGCAATGGAGTAATTCAAGAGATAGAGAGGCAATATGTTAGTAGGTAAACACTTGTTTAATGTGACAGCATTTACAAATGCGTGCTCTAATTTTAGATGATAATTCTATCGTGTAATTAAAGCATATTAAAGCATAAGGATGAATCCTTTTGTTGTTTAAGACCACAAACTTTTGTCTGAACATCTGCATCTTTCCAAAGTAAACTCTTTGCTGGTTAAAGCTCGCTTCCCTTCTCAACACTTCTGATCAGGGGCTAGATAAAGGCCACTAGCCTATGGTCTGGAGGTGAATCCACAACTTGGATAACTGGGGTAAAGTGCTTCTTGCAACAAGATCTGCTTGTTCCCCACAGGCATACACATACATTTTTGGGGGGTGAAAAGGACTGATGCAGAGTGGGAGAAGGAGGGTAGGAAGGGAAAGCAAGCAATGTGGCACAAAGACCGTGTAGGGGAAGGCTGAAGCTCACAACTTGTCCTTTTTTTTCTTTCAGGTAGGAGGACACTCAGTTGTTGGAACTGTTTTTTGACAATAGGTCACCACCACTTTTACTTCCCAGAAGACAATACTAGCACCAGTCTCTGTATTTTCTCCCTTTTCTGTGCATGTTTTATTCTAACGGCTGGTGGGTGGTTTTTCATTTCTGAGAGGCCCTCCAGCACCAGTAGGTTTCCCTGATGACTCCTCAGCCACTGAGCATGGAAGCTATGACAGTGTGTGTGCCCTGGGTCAGGAGTAAAATAATGGAAAAGTCTCCAGAGCAGCTGCACAAGTTGGTCATAAACAGGAGGTATTTTTCTTTCCTCTTGCCTGCCGAATGCAGCTTTGGGAGAGCCGTGCTCCTTGCTGGAGTGTGGCCCTGCCTTGCCAGAACAGATACCCATTTGGCATTGCAAAGCCCAGAAGAGGTTACCTGGTCAAGGTGGCTGTCTGGAGCAGTCTAAACAAATTCTGTGTTTCTGGGAATTACCGCTCTGTTGGTCAGAGCACTGGTCGTGTGGCTGCTGGCATACCAGCTCTACAAACAGAGAAAAAAAGTGTCAGGGCTATTTTAATAAAGGATTCCAATGGGAGTCAAAAGCATGTTGATGATTTCTTTCATGTGTTAATGCCATTAGCTACCTCAGGCATTAAGCGTGGGGAGTACCAGTAACTGACAGTGCACTGAGAGGGAATGAATCATTTTATTTTTATTTAAGTAACTTTGTTGTTCTCATGAAATTTGGCCTCGGCAACATTGTCAGGTTTCAATTAGTGTTGGTAACTCTGGTTCAGAAAAAAAAAATTAAACTTGATCCATGATGTGTTACTAGAAATTTGACAAAGAGTGCCTTCCAGCCCTCTTTAAAGTGGTCTGTGTCATGAAGGGCATTGAGAAAAAACAGGCCTATGGCAGAAGGACTGTTCTTGTGTCCTGGTTTTTCATGGAGGATGTAAATAGAGAAAGTTTCCTTATGTTTCTCCATGGCCAGCCCATCCAACTTGCAGGCATCTCTTAAGTCAAAATGCATACGTTTTGTACAAATTAAGCTTTTGTGTCACTTCCTTAACAAAGATTGCTGAGAATTGTCAGATTCATAGCAGAAAGCACATCACAGCTGGAGATGGGGACTTCTGAAAGCAAGAGGAACAAACACATGAGCAGCTTTGCAACCAGAGAAACATTTTCTTTTGTGCTGATCCTGACCGGCTGCACGCTACTTTTCTATTTCAAATGTAGACAGAAACAAGAGTAGGGCTCTGGAGAATGAAGGGCAGAACCACAGAGGTTGCACTCTCTGCTCTAAAACTAAGATCTTCAAAACCCTATGTAATGGTATCTCCCCTCCCCAAACCTTCATGTGCCTGAAAGCCCAGATCCAGAGGGAAGTTGGTCCTAATGAGGATCTACAAGTCTCCTACCTCAGGTGTGTGTTCCTACTCCCTCCCCCACCATGAGCCTGGTTATGGATCCAAGCTGGCTGGCTGGAAATTCACTGTTTTTCTTTGCTGGGTTAGTCTTTACCTAGTTCAGCGCTGAGAGCTGGCTCCCTGCCCAGAGGAGCTGGATGGAGAAGGGTAGAACGGCAGCAGCGCTGACTAAGCTTGGCTTTGACTTACAGGGAACAGATCTTTCCCCTCCGCCAGAAACGCGGCAGCCGTCGTGGCCTTGAGCTCAGCATTGCCTAACTCACTTAGCTAAGCAGACCTAGAAGTATCAAATCAGTTCCATGGAAAGTGAAAAGCATTTCAAGAGTAATTAATACAACAAAATCTCCTTGAATAAATTTTAATGGGCAGACGCCTGTCTCTTGATACAGACCTCATTACTGAGTCATTTAGTAAACAAAGGAGTAATGCTATTAGTTAAGCATGCAGAGTTGACCCTCTTTAATCTCAGTGAAGAGTCTGGGGACCTGTATCAGAGCTTTAGAGCCTGCAGGCCAGCATACACCTAAAAATGAGCGAAAACCAGAGCTTTCAAAGGTTAACCTCAAAGTCTCTAAGCTATGTACAAGAGAGAGAAAAACAACAGTACTACAGATATGCTCAGGCAGAGCAGTCCATGTACTTAAGTCAGCCAAGCCTGGAGGAACCTTCCTGGGAAGTTAGAGGATATTTTATTATTGCTCCTGGACTTCTTTGGTGAGGCTGCCAGTGGGTGTGCCAATTAATTCTGGTGCTGACTGAGTTTTAGCAAGTGGCCACCTAACAGTCAAGCAATGATTACCAAATAACAGCATGTATTTCTTCCCCTACAGACATCAATGTAAAAGCTGAGCTGTCAATTAAATGAAACCTTTTTTTAGCATGCAAAGACTGATGCTAAACACACACATCTGCACAGACATATATATAAGAATTTTCTTTTTGTTTGTTTGTTTTCATTCTGAATTATGAAATACAATAAAATCTCCTGAAAAATTGCATGTGATGAAGTTGTCATTACAGGTGGATATGAAACTTTGAGGCCTGGGTGTACAAATACTACACATCTTTGAAGGAGATAAGAGTACTTTGTGTGACTGACAGCCACAAATTCACCTTTCCTGTGTACTAAGTCACAATTTTACCTGCGAATTGACAGCTGATGTAGGAAGAAGAACAAGACAGCTGATTAGAAGTATTAAAAAGGTCTTAATATGCACAATGAGAAAAGCAAAATGGACTACTGAACCTGTTTGACCTGGTATGGCAGCGTGTTGTGCCTTAAAATTGCAAAATCTAGTTCCCACTCCTCCTCACTTCTCATTCATGTCTAGACCAAACACCAAATTTAAGGTACTTTTACCACAGCATCTGTTTGCTTGGGAACTTCACTGGCCATCTTGATCACTCTGACTTTTTATGTCTGAAATGTGGTCACTGGGTCAGCTGCTGCAGCTCTCAGTTTTCCTGTCTGCATTGTGCTTTCTCTTGACTCATAAAAATCCTGGCTCATTAAGGAAGCTTCAGACGGTTCGACAATAGTGTCTACCCATTGCATACATATGTTTAAATCCGTTTTCATCTGCATTCACATCCAACTAGTGTGCAGCATTTGCTTTGTAGTTCTGGCATAATAGCCACAAACCCTCTGATGCATTATGAAATCATATGTTTGTAGCCCTTTCTTTTCCTTAATGAATTACAGTGTAATCAGACCTCTCAGCATCAAAAAAACCCACTCAAAAAGCAAATGAGAAATACTTAGAAGACAGGACACAAATAATGTGAAATAAAATCTATGAGTGGCAGGGTTGGCATCAGTGGTTTGTGATTATCTGTTCCACACACACTCACACAAATTTATATGATTCACTTTGAACGCTTGACCTTCTTTTTTCCTTGCACAAAACAATTCCATTTGATTTCAGATTGATGAATGAAGGAACTGAGCTATTGAAAGGGCAAGGAATGAATGACTGTAATCAAGTTAGAAACATCAGGGCGTTAATAATAGAATTTAACTAATGATCAGTAACTACTGGAACAAGAAAAGATCAAGAAAACCAGATCAGGTTATCCCTTCCCCTTGTGTAATCAATATGTATCAATTTTTAAAACTATATAAAGATGTCTTTTGAATATTGGCACTTTCTCTCTGTCTCTATTCATAACCATGATGGCACAAAGAAGAGGTCGGGACTCTCAGTACAAGAGGAACTTGTCTGCTTGCTGCCAGACCACTGAGGGTGTAAGGGGGAAGACCTGTCACTCTGCCAGACAGGTCTCTTCTCAAGAAGGAAACCCAGACAGAATAAGCCATTGAAATTTTCTTCTTATCTGTAGAGAAGATCATTGGGAAACTCATGACACCAAGTTGGTCAGGGAGAACCTGCCAGCACATGTGCTTCAGAGGAATTCTTAGGAAGGAACTGAATTTGAAGTTTCAGACTTCATTGTCTTGTACAAACTTCCACAAAATAAGAGGTTAACAGAATTTTGTGTAAAGCCACGTGTCTGAGTAAAACATTTCACTTTTATTTAGGTGGGGTTTTTCTGCCCATTCTGGTAGATAAGAGAATGAATCACTGGAATTTTTGTACTCTCCATTTCTAACCAGGGGGAAGGGAGGGCTGGTTATTTCTGGTAGGATCAGTGTTTGTAGTGGTTTCACTCTGCATATTCCCCTTCTACAAAATCAGCTGCTCTTTGTCAGAGTTCAGAAAACAAACCCATCTCACGTAAAGCAGGACAGACTTCTGAGAACTACTGGACCTTCTCTACAAGCCACTGTTTAGCCTGCTGGGATCAAGGAGACAAAATGCAGCCTACTTTCTATGCTACTTCCCAGCAAATAAGGGTCTGTCCCTCAGATCCCATCTGCGGTGGAAAACAGGAGGTCCTCACTCTTGCTGTGAGTTCCCTGAAAATATCACTCAGCTTGGGCTTGGATTTTACCACCAAGACCACTGACTTGAGCAAAAAGCCAACCTTTGGCATGTGGACTGTCATTGTGATTGGTATAGCTTTTCCTAATAACATGTTCCAGTGCTTAAGTAATATGAATTGCCTGGATTTTTCTACATTTTTGACAAGGTGACAGAGGGATGTTTTTATGTCTGAGATTAAATGAAAGCTTTTTGAAGTACTGGTTACCAACACACAACCTTGCTCAAGGTATGATCCAAGACTGAAGTGGAGGAAAGTCTGCTGCCTGATTGCAATGATTTCATATCAGATTCTTGCTCTTTCTTCCCCTTCTGTTCTCTGGTAACATGTACAGTAGAAATAGAGTAAAATCTGAAGAAAGGAAAATAAAATAGGAACATAAATCAAAAGAAATTAAATACAATACAATAAAATAAAATTAATCTAATAAGAGTATTCCATAATTTTGAGCTGTTTTAACAGGGAAGGGCAAAATCATTAATTTAACTCTGTCTGTATTTGAAAATGCCCTTCCTTGGCAAGCTACTCTGCCGTATTGAGGACAACAGGAGTTTAGTCTGTTCTTAAAATAATGGTGAAATTACATGCATGAGATCGTTGGCTACTTGCCAAGTCTAACCATTCAAACTGCACAGAATTTTGTTCTGCCCTGCTTAAAATGAATCCTTTTCCTATTGAAATCAAGCTTCTTGTTACCATTAGCCTCAGGAAGAGTGGTTTCAGACTGCTTTTCAGATGTTCAGAGGAAATATTTTGGGATTTTTCATCTGTAAATTGACATGGTTCCCTGTGAATAGGTGGGGCAAGATCTCAGGAGCCTCTGAAATGGGAGGGCAGAATTACACTTTCATTGCAAAAAGCATTGCTCTCAACCATGCAGCAGGGCTCTAGACCAGAAATCATGAGGAAAATGTGCCTCCATCATAAAGGTGGGATGATGGTTTAGCCCCTAGGGAGATCCCCTAGCCTAAAGAATAATAAAAAAATCTAGCCTTCTTGGATGGAGCCGTGTGTATCTACCGAAAGACCAACCATAAAAGCCACAGTAAAAGCTTACTGTTAATATGGTTGTCCCACAGGGGCTGTATAAGGGCTTTTTCACGTAATCATCCTGTGACTGCTTAAGATTTTTCCAGTAACAAGGATTTTCCCCTCTTTCTTTGGACTACACATTTTGTCAAGTGCACTGGAATTTACCTGGGAAGGAAGGAAGGGGATGAAGTTCACTTACACAGAAGCTGACACACGAGCTCTGCAAAAACCACTTTACCACTCCCAGAGAAAGCATCAGTGTTATTTCCTTATTTTGAGCTATAGGAGTTCACATCCTCATTTTTACTATAGGCACTTTCAGATCTCACTCACAAACACAGAGAACATCCCTCCCTCCTAATTTTCCTTTTGAGTTTATAGTCCACAGGTTCACTTCTTTTGCTGGGCCTCTTAGATTTTTGGAATCAGCACGTTTATATTCAAAGCCAAGGACAGGTATCCCAAGGAGAGGAAAAAGGCATTAATCAGGTCTTGCCTCTGCCACAAGCTCTTGGATGACCTCCAGAAAGTTACATGTGAACTTTGGCTCTTTTACCTATAAAATAAAGAGAATATTAGTTTTTTTCTCTTACCTTCTTAACGTAAACTGAAAAAATCTAGAGTTTAGCCACTTCCTCATATATGTCTCAGTGCTATGAAGCGGTTAGTGCTCTTTGGAGCCAGAGGTCTGCTACAACCTCCCTTGGCCACCTATGCCAGGATTACTCAGGATTTTATTCACAGGGCAGTTGTCATAGTTTGTAGTTGCCCTGACTGTCCTCACTACTGCTTATAGGTAATTCTCTAACTTCATCTTCTAATTGAAAACAGAAGGCTTGGTTGAGCCAAATAATGACTCAGATCAGTCTGTTATGTCAGAACAGCACTTGCCTCAAAAGTTGTCTTGTTCTCTAGATGCAGCTGTGCTCAAGCTGGGCATGTGTTGCTTTAAAAAATGTCTCTTTCTCTTTATGACTCAGAGGTGAATAGCACGGGCCATTTCTATGGATCTTACCTGTGATTTCAGATGACTTTCATCATCAGTGCTAAATCCCTTCAGTAAGGCTAGGGGATGTTTCCACTGGTCAAATTAAAGCTGTGCCATGCTGCCGATAGAAGCTAACAGGACTAAAGCAGGGCAGAAGCAGAGGCTTTGTAGCCCAGGGGCTGTAGCAGTCAGATGGAACAAAGCCGTCTTGGTTTCTGGTCCCTGCTTCCAGGCTTTTGTAGATTACCCGGTACCTATAATTCACATAGGTGATGTAGAATAAAAAAGTCACATCAGTCCCATACCTAGCTCCACTTGGAAGAAGAACTGAGTCTTGCCTGGAGCTGTTGTGGAGTGGAAACCTCTTCTCCTCCTTCTTCCTGCAAGTCTGGTGTTGTAGTATGCCCTTCCTGCCTTGTGTGTATGAAGACAGAGCTCCTTCAATACCTGGATGATTGTGTAAGATAAGGGCAATAATTACATACTACACACTTGCAACCCTTTTCATGCACAGCTTACAAAACTCCTCAAAAACATCCATCCATTCTCACAACATGCCTGGGAGGTAGAGAAGGTTTATTATGCATACAAGCCATCATTTACTGTGTACCAAGAGACACTAGGCTATTGCTGGTACACCAAAGATAAACAACTTGCCCAGGCAAAGCCTGGAAGGGATCTTCGGGTTGCTCCAAACCATGTGTTTCAATCCTTAGGCCGAAGCAGTGTTTTCAAAGTTATTTAGCCTGGCAAAAGTTAAGGCGGTGGGTTATGCCACTGTGATAAATCCTGCACCCCTGGTTTACCACAACAGGGATGAGCATGGCAAAGGAGACATGAGAAGGGCTGTTACGGATGGCAGTGCTCTACCCGCAGCTCTCCCATGTGCGTGTGCAGCTCTGCCCTCCTGGAGCTGAGCACTGCTTCTAGACTGCATGATGAGTCAAGGTATTGTGGCTGAGACTGCAAGCATTGGCTCTGTCACCAGGCAGACAGACAGACATTCAAAGAAACCACAGCCCTCTGGTTTGTTTGCCCTTGTTTGCTTAATCAAGTTTGGGTTGTGTGTGCGTGTACACATTTTTTCACCCACAGCACAAACAAATACTGCTTAACACCTGAGGGTGGCTGGCTCTCAGAAGTGCCTCTGGAAAGATGACTCAGAGGAGGAGTAGTGGGAGGCTCCTATGGCATTCGTCCTAACGCGGGAAAGAGCATTCCCTCTTACTGTAAGTGATCTAATTATATTACTGTAAATCTCACTCTCACATTTTCAGCTACCTCTGCATCAGCTCTCAGGCTGAACTTATGTAATTGTGGAAAACTCTGTCAAACAGAAGATTCCTGCTGCATGCCACATTGTTTGCAGAAGACTTGTATGTGAGAGTGAGTGGGGAAGGGAGACTTCAGTACAGAAGACTGAAAGTGATACCTCCTCTAAAGGTCATGAATTTGTGCACTAAGTTGCACCATGGGCCTATAACGCTTGCAAAGAAAACAAGCAGTCTAATTAAGGTATGTTGTTTTCTTCAGTGGGATATGTCCCATTTAGACAAATAGGTCTATTTTTTACTCCTAATGTTCCAATTAAACACAATATTCCTTCTACTTCTTGTCCTCAGTCTCACCTAGTGCCACTGATCCTATCATTAGGCTGCTGATAGAGTCCTGGCTTCATTTAAATGGTCCTCCACCTCTATCCCCCTATAGGTGCTCCCCAAAAGCCAGCTCATCTCACACAGACCCCTGCTAACATGGGAAGAGGACCCAGGACTAAGGTGAGGAGCATCTGGTAAAAGAGGATCGAGGTGATTAGCTGGCAGCAACTTGGGGAAGCACTCGGGAAATAAAAAGGTGGTTTATGGCTGTGCCAGTTATTACTGCTATGGCCAGCTGACCAGGCCTCATTAAGCTGGCATGTGGAAGTGACTCTTCCATTGGGGCCTATTGAGGGAGAGGGTAACCATAGAACGATGGAATAGTTCGGGTTGGAAGGGACATTACAGACCATCTAGTTCCAAACTCCCCACCATGGACAGGGATGCCTTCCACTAGACCAGCTTGTTCAAATCCCTGTCCAACCCAGCTGGGAACACTTCCAGGGATGGGGCATCCCGAGGTGCTCTGGGCAGCCTGTGCCAGTGCCTCACCACTCACACAGGGAAGAATTTCTTTCTATCATCTACTCTAAAGCTCTCCTTTTCCTTAGTTTACACCATTCCCTCTTATCCTGTCACTATCTGCCCACGTAAAAAGTCTGTTCCTGTCTTTCTTATAAGCCCCCTTCAGATATCAGAAGGTGCTCTAAGGTCTCCCCAGAGCCTTCTGTTCTCCAGCTGAGCAACCCCAACTCTCTCAGCCTGTCTTCATAAGGAAAGGTTCTCCAGCCTTATCATCTTCCTCTAGACTTGCTCCAGCAGATCCCTGTCTTTCTTATGCTGGGGACCCCAAGGCTGGGTCCAGCACTCCAGGTGGGGCCTCAGAGAGCGGAGTAGAGGAGACGACACTTCTCTCAAGTTACTGGCCTTGCTTCTTCTGATGCAGCCCAGGATTCAGTTGACTTTCTGGGTTGATAGTGCACATTAACAGGTCATGTCCAGCCTCTCACCCACATGAACACGCAAGTCCTTCTCCACAGGGCTGCCCTCCACGTGTTCTTCTCCCAGTTCTGTATTCACATCTGGGATTGCCCTGACCCAGGTGCATCACCTTGCACTTGGACTTGTTGAACCTCATGAGGTTCTCGTGGGCCCAATTCTCACAGCTGTCCAAGTCCCCCTGGATGGCATTCCTTCTGTTGTCTCAACTGCACAACTCAGCTTCGTGTCATCTGCTGAAGGTGCACTTGATCCCACTGTCTATGTAATTGATAAAGATATTAAAGAGCACTGGTCCCAAAATATAGCCCCATGGGGCAGCACTCGTCATCAGCCTCCACATGGACATAAAGCCATTGACCACAACTTTCTGGCTGCATTTGAAAAGAAAAGGAAGGGAGGAGCACTGTCTGCAAGCCCTGCTCTCACTGCAGCTCAGAGACATCACTAGAGAATGAAGCAGAGGCACGAATGGCTGCAGCTGTGTGTGCCAGTGCTTGCCAGAGCAACTGAGCAGAGTTTCAGAGAGGTACAAGTACCAAGGATGCAGTGAGAGCAGCACCCTGAGCACGTCCTGAGAAAATGTCTGAGAAGGTGCCTGGGGAAAAATGTAGAATGGAAAAGAAACCTGAAGGGCAGAAGTTTCTGAGCATGTCTCTGCAGCCTGGTGCCCCTGGCGGGTGCCATTCCACGTGTGTGCTGGGCCAGCCTGGGCGGAGAGCCTGAGCTTGTCTGTGCCGCCCCTCAGAAGATGCTGTTGAGCTCAGCTGGCTGAGATCCAGCCGCCTCCGAGCCCTGCAGAGCAGCCTGTCCGCATCTGATCAAAGGCACGTCTACACAGCCTCTGAGATGATTCTGATTCCTCTTTTAAATTGTTTTTATTTTAACCCCTGCTCTGTTCAGAGAAGAAAAAAAACCACAAAGCAAAACACACATTCCTTGTAAATAAGGTAGAACATCTCAAGCAATTGACACCACCACCTTCTCCATTTAACTGAGGCAGCCCTCTTGGACTGTGCATTTGATGGTCACGCATTGGATGGTTGAGACAGAAGAGACAATATTATTGTTAAAAGATAGTTTCTAAAAGAGCCCAGAATTTGATTTATTTTCTAGGGAACCCAAATGGCAATAGGCCATATAAAAAGGGGAAGGAAATGGTCGCTTCAGTCCATACTTCTAAATCGAAAACAAGCGAAGAAAGATGAAAACTGCATGAGGTCAACAAAGAACTAACACCAGAGTCCAGGAAATTGTCAGACAAAGCAACTGCAGTTCATTTGGACCCCTTTCTGTTTGCTAGAATTACACTTGCACCTCTGCACAATGTCCACATTCAAATTCTAGCTAAACTAATGAGGGATGAAGAAGTGATTTTCTGAGGTAGGCACAAAATGGAAATAGAAACCAGGAATTTGTGCCAATGCCCTGCCACAGAAAGAGGGAATATAAGGGTGCATGAGCAACAAGATGCTGAAAGCAACCTGAAGGAGCTGTGGATTATGTGTCTAAGCTCCAAGTAAAACTTTTTTTCTGGAGTTGTTATTGTCTCTGTAAATGTGTGATGAAGACAGAAGCTCACATTATGCCTTTTAAAAAATCTAACACAGTGCATACTGTGAAGAAATGAGTTTTCTGTAATTATGATACTTGATTGTTTTAGCCTGTGAATACTTCCAAAAAGCACACACGTGCACACATAACCTCTCTATGAATGGCACCGAATTTTTATGTACACACGGGCGTTCCATTCCAGTTCACCCATCAATACACACATGTTGAATTTTATCTGTTTTCTTATTATTTACTGCACATGCATTAAAATGAGCGGCCAAATAATGTAGATGTATTTAGGACCCTGTCCTGCTTCAACTGAGTTGAAGTGGATATCTTTGATGTTTTCCAATGTTCTTTCCTCCCACATCAAAATCCCACCTGTTGGCATCAGGTGAGTAACTGGAAATCTCAGCCTGTCTTTAAGAATCAGGATTCTGGGCTTTAAGGCTGCAAACATGTCCTCAGGACATGAAACCAAAACACTCAAAGATCCAAAGGCAATAAAAAAAGGACCTGACAATCATAATGTTTTAAGACCCTGAAGTTTTTAAGCCACTCCCATGATTTTGTGGGACTAAATTGGCAGGCCTGGAATTCGTTGACTTGCACTGGGCAAGCCATTGCCCATGATGTCAGCACCTCCTCTCCCGGAGGGCTGGATGTGTCTCTTCTGCCCACAAGGTGCTGGTGATACATCTCTACCAAGGTCAATTTTCTAGATTTCTCTGAGTCACCCCACTCTTATTAAAGAGAAAAATATTTTTGGAAATTTAACAGGATCAAACAAATAGTGCTACTCTGTTTCAGATCCACAATATGCTCTAACATTTTGATCCCTTAGTTTTACAACACCCTTTTGTATGTACAAATGTGGTGTAAGGTAGCACAGAATTCTGGATTATCTAACTTGCCAAGGTAGGGAGTAGAGCTAGAAAAGCATAAGTGTAAGGACATATCTGCAAGGTGTAATTTCAGAGCTAAGCACAAGTAACAAACTGAGTGTTTAATCCTTTTATTCGATTGTGACAGACCTATGTGCTGTGTGTGTGATTTCCCAGAGTTAGTACATTAAATGATTAAAATAAAATGAACACACTAAGGAAATACAAACAAGACAAAATATCTAATTATCACCTAAGAAAAATTATACCTGTTTTATGAAGCACATTCTAATTGAACTGAGATGAACTTAAAGATAAGTGGAATTTTCTTGCTGAAGCAGGGCCACATTTAAAAGCAATTCTCAAAATGTTAAGATCTGCCCCTTATCTTCATTTCAGAGTTAACAAGCATGAAATCTATCTAACTGGTTAAAATCTGTAAAAGAATGCTACGGCAAATCACAATCAGCTGTCACGTTTGCCTGTTTTATGTCTTCATTGTTCACTATCTGTGAACATTTATTCAAGCCAAGCGTTGTTGGTATGAATGTTGGTTTTCATTTAACCGAGAAATCACTAGGATCATATAACTATCTAAGCACTTGTTGCAAAGATTGGTAGGTGAAATGGATCTCCAAAATATTCGTGAATATAATGTAGCCCTAGCTAAGGCTGCAAAAGCACAAGAAATCTCCATATCCAAGGGACTCCTATGAAATTAACAATTGCTTTTCTCTGAATCAGAAGAAAAAAGAATTGCCATGACTGAAAAAAAATTCATTGTATCGCGATACTTTTATTTCTGTGATAGACAGCAAATTAGAGTTTGAAAATAAAAGTAGTTTGGAAAAAACACCTCCTCCCCCTTAGCTTCCCTTCCAAAAATGTTGAAATGGAATATTTTGACCTTCTCATAATACTTCTTCCCGATTTTTTCCCCAAAACAAAAGGTTGTGAAAATCAACATGCCTCAGAGAGCAGTTTTGGTTAGACGAAATGGCATTTTCTGATGGAAAAAAAGCATTCCATTGAAAAAAAATTAACCAGCTCTAGCAATAACTCTGAATTTCACACTCTGGGCTAAATTTGCAACCCTTTGCCCTCTGCAATGAACTGGAACACTTGAGAAGTAAGGAACTAATCAGGGGAAAGAAGTACCCTCCCAGTACAGTTTGGAGACTATACGGTGGTGGGGGGGTGCCTACTGGAATGGATCTGCACAGGCATGCTGCTCTACAGGTTCCCATGGTGTTTGCTCCCACTAGTCCAATTACAGCATCAGAGACAGATTTGTAAGAGTCCAATCTTTTTCTTTTCCAGGGAAATAGCTCCAATTTTGTTTTGTTTCTTGCTGTTCTTGGCATGAAATTCATGTTTTATTGGTATGAAATACAAGTCTGTTTTGACACTTGCAGAGACAACGCAGACAGAGTGAAACATCTTTCTAGCTATAAACTGAAGTTTGTATGCCTTGTAAATAGTTTTTTATTGCTCATATAGTTAAAAGAAAAAAAGAAAATTTGTTACAAACACAGATAAGTTATCTGTGTCTTTCTGTGTGCTTTCCTCTTTCTTTCAAATCAGGAACCTGGTTCACCGAGAGCATCTGATCCTTTCACGTACTTCAGCACATGAAGCAATAAGCAAATCCCTGAAATCTGAGTACAGCTTCGCTGCATAGCTGTGGAACTTTGCCTCCCATTAGGCTCGGTAGAAAGCTGCTTCTCCACAAGCAAGCAGTAGGGACAAGATGGTCTTAGTGCCTCTTTGGCCTGAAGTGGCTCAGAAATGCTGGACTGGTAAGAAGAGTCTGGAGGTTTGGTCTGTGCTCTTGGAAAGCCATTGGCTCTACTTTAAGTTGCTTTTTATCTACCATAAGAGCTGAAGTGTACAGGACTGAAGCCAGCACATTTTTGTCTCGGAAGAGGCACAGATCTCTTATCTCCATGTTGCTTCCATATCTAATACAGTATAAATGTGACTTTCATCCTATAAGGACTTGAGGCTAAAGCAGGCAGGAAACAATGTTTTCTCTCTCTCAAAACTTTTAAAGACTTTTTTTTCAATAAGTCTGTACCTTATTAAGATGAATCAAAAGCCTTTAAGCCCTTTTCTTTGTCTTCGAGAGTGAAGACTTTGCACCCAAGACACAGGAGATGTAGAGGCCTCAAGAAGGACCAAACTGCTACATCTGTACCCAGGAGTGGAGCAGGACTGGGACACTCTCAAGATCTTCTTGGCCAGGAACACTCTGTTGACATGGTTCCATCCCCTGGAGTAAGGTCTGAGGCACTTGGGCTGTGACCCATACTGACTCCCGAACCATGCTAGTAAATGGGGCTAAAATTGTGGCAGGAAACTTTCCATCAGTTTAATGGCATGACCATGGCACAGCACCCAAGTCCATGGCACTGACACTATAATTTTATCAGTATCATCATACTGGATCAGACTAAGGGGTTGCTCTAAAATCTTGCACGTGAGTGCTCCATCCCTTGACTGTTAGTGCTTCTGTTTTAAGTCATGTTTTAGGACTGTTGATAACATCATGTGTCCCAGAGTTGTAACAGGATGACACTTTGTTCTGTGTCATCTTGAGGGCTCCCTATACAACCAGCCATCATTGTGTAGGACGATGGGAGGCAGAATTTTACCTAGACAATGAAAGACCTTGTATCAGTAACGTGGGATGGAGTGGAAAACCAGGTGGCTATGTGTAATCAGCTCGGGTTTGCTCCAGCCCTGCAGAACCCAGATAGCTTACTGCAATGTAATTTAAGTATTGTGGCAGCGTACTTTGAACTTGGTACATAGCTGCTCTATGTATTTGTGACAAGTAGTCATTAAAGACAAGCTTTAAATAGCATTTCTTCGAAGTTGGGACTCTGGAAATTCTCATTTTAATTGTGAAACTCAAACAGAAGGCTGCAGAAATGCACGCTTCGCCCACATATCATGGATTTACTTTCTTTCTCATCAAAAGGGTATGAGAGAGTTGTCTTCTCTTTCCAGAAGATTGTAGTATAGTTTTGTCTCCTTGCCCATGTGCAAGACAATGAATCTTATCTTTGCCTGTGACAGGGAGTACTTTTGGAAATGCCATCCGGTGCTCTTGGCCTTTTTAGTTCTTATTCAAGTTTGATGAAATTTTCTGGCATCTTCCTGAGGCTTTTCTGCTTCTCTGCCAAATGTTAACCGGCACCTGTTCCTGTACATTTCAATACTCTCTCCCATGGATGTAGTGATTAGCCTCAAGCATCTTTCTCTAAGACTTTAACATACCTTCAGAAACCTGAGTGGGACTTTTCTTCTGTGTGACCTGGTTGACTTCTTTACTGCTAAATATTTAATTTATAAGGTCATCCATTGCTCTATGGTCCTGCAGGTCTACAAGTGAGCTCACTGAAATCTCAGTGTTCACCTAACTTTATGTTTTTCATAAATGCTGTCCCTTTCTGGTCTGTGGGTAATTCATAAGCACCCGTCTCATGCAAAATGATCTGTGGCCAAATCTGAGCACGCCCCCCAGTCTTCAGGAGGCATATAACCACATCATCTGTCATTTCTCCCTCTCCATAGCATGTAGAGAAGACCAGTAATTTGAAGGTTCATCAGTCTGAAAGTTGATGTCGAGTAGATTGCCAAACTGTTTATTGCCCTTAAAGCACAGTTTCTCCCTGTAAATTTTGGGTTGCAGCCTGAAACAAAACAGCTAGTCAGCAATAATGAGAATGTGTATACACGTTATCTATCCGTATGTTAATATCTTTTATTTGCACAACTCATCAGATTATTGTCTGATGGTTTAGAGTCTAAGCATTATCTCTTAGAAGACTGTTTGTGCCTGCTCAAGCACGTGGACCTGAGACGACAATCTGAGGTTCAGGCAATGCTAATAAAAATTGTACTTTGCTGGATGTCAGTGATCCACCCCCAAAATATGAAACATGATAAACTGAGAGGAAAAGTAAGTAAAATACCTCTCAGGCAGAAGCTGCATTTAAGAAGAGACAGCTTGGCACCAACTCTAAATATTTACTACACAGAAGTGAGGCAGAGCTATACCTCAGATACCCATGCTGGTGTCTACCCTTTCAGTGGAGCAGAGGCCTTTATTGTATGGCCATTTACCAGAATTTCAGTGGAATGTCACATATCTCCAGAGCCTTTAGTGAAACACCTCAGCCTTCAACTGCTACCTCAGCTTCATGGATTATTCCCCCAGTACTAAGGAGTGACTCCATTGACTCAGGAGTGAGCAGCTCTTTACTGCAGTAGTGCTTCTCAGTAGCATAAGTGAGAAGGAGATTCACTTCTGTCATCACCAAGGACTAGTTTATGCCTGGTAGAGTTGTAATTAGATTGACTTAAAGCCAGTCTACTTCCATCACTGAGAAATTGTTTAAGCAGAACAGAATGGCTGAAACATCAGTTACATCAATTTATGCTAATTGTCACTACAATATAAATGAGTTAGAAAACCAATTTAGCTGTTACTGGTATTTCTATTTTGTGGTACAATAGGATAAAAGTACTCCAGTGTAACTGTTTCCTTCCACAGAAAGTTCTTCTAACTTTTCTAGGAAAGGACATCTATGTAACACATAGCTCCAAGCCCTAGCAATCTGGAATACAAAGCTTCTGATGTAAAATAAGAGATGGGAATGTGGGATCAGAGATTTCCTTAGATGTTCTTGGTGCCTCCTTGATGTTAAGCAATCTTGGTCTTACTCCATCCCGCTCACTCTTTCATGTACACACTCCTGCTATATGGCTTTGCTGCCTTTTACCAGTCTTCAAGACAGAAAGGCCCAGGCTCCAAGAGCAAAATCACAAGAGCAGCATTATTTGAGTTTTAAAAATACCTGGCCTTTATATCTGGATTGGATTTTGTTATAGACAAATAGGTCTAATTTGTTTGAAACCTCCTAGGAAAGGTCACATACAAGACTTTCTGTTATGTTGCAACAAGACCATCATATTTTGAGTCATGGAGAAAACAGGGTGAATGCACTCCTCCATGACCCAAGACTACACGTCTGAAAGTGAATTACATTGTTTACCATTCATGCATGATTGTGTTCCTTTTCGATGGACAGGTTTTTGCTTCCTGGAAAGCTCTTTTGATTTCCAAGGATCAACAAGAAATTGTTCTTTCCCCAGGCAATGCTGACATCCCAGTGCTCCTTCATCTGACTACTCTGGGCATGATTTTGTGTGTTTTTCCCAAGTGCACCATAAGAGCTCAACCTTGTATTCCCAGACACCCAAACTAGTACTGAATCACTGATGTTCTAGATATTCAGGGTATGCAAAAGGGGACTCAAAGAAAAAGGTCAATCTCTACTCAACTTTCTCCCTCGTTATCAGGATTTTAGCACAATGTAAGACCATACTAAAAATATTTTAACACACTATTTCTGCCTTCTCTCCCTTTCTAGTCTTCAGTGCTTTGGGTCTTTGTCCTACTCACCTTGATGCTTCCTCTTCACTCTGTTTTTCTGATTTTGGAGGTTTGCCCTGTTGATTTTTTCTATTTCTGTCTGTTATTTTTGTCTTTTGTTTCTTCAATTTGTCTCACTCATGCTTCCCTTTTAGTTCCCTTACCTCTCTTTCACTCTCTCTGTCTTTTTTCTTTTTTAAAGCCAGGGCAGTTTTGTATTCTTCCTTGTTTACAGCCATCCTGTTTTATTTATCGTCTTCTTATTAGTTTCTTCATTTTGCTGTGTCTACTGTGGTTGCTAGAGCTTGTGATGAATATGCAGTTAGAAATAGTCCCTGTTTAAAGAAATTTCCAATATAAATAGAAAAGAAAGACAAAAAAACAGTCGAAAAGAAAGGAAAACTTGCTATCTCCATTTTACTGAGGGAAAACTGTGGCAATAAAAAGATAAATAATATTTTTTAGGTCACACAGAAAGCCTGTGGCTGAACTGGGAGGAAATGCCAAGCCTCCCAGATTTCATTCAGCGTCTTACTCATAATTTCTTGCTGATTTTTGCAAGTGTCTGCAGTGTAATGATTTGCAGTGTGATAATAATGGCACTGTCCACAAAAGAGCAGACTTCCTGCACTACTATGGGTTTTCAAGCTTACCATAAAACTTGCTGATTATTTGTCATACACAGCATTACAGACTAAGAATTATTTTAAGAAAAACAGGATGTTTTTTTCCAGGACAAGTTCACATCTTATTGCGAAAGTCCACCAGACAACCAACCCTATAAGTTCTGACATCTGCATTTAACCAGCAAATTCTTTGAGGAAATTTGGAGTCGTCCAGTTTTCCTAAGTTTAAGTCAGCTCCATTAAGAAGAACATTGGTCCACATTTTAATACATTCACAGAATTCACCTCAGTCTGTGTTCAAAATCTTTATTTTATTTGAAATAAGTGTCGTTATTAACAACTACTGATTGTTTTGTGATTGGTGTTTGAGACTAATTGCAGTATCAGCTGACACTTGCAGTACTGGTTCTCATGGGGAAGGAGTTGGGAGCACCCAGGCATGTCTCTCTGAGGTCAGTTGAGTATCCATCACCGGTTATTGCTTGCTTTTCACTGTTTTAATCTGCTCCAGACAGGCCATTGCTCTCTGAATCTATTAATTTTAGGGAGATTTTACATAAATATGTCATGAGGGAGGAGGGCAGAAAGCGTGCAGGACTTTGAAACATCACTATGTATTATGTATGAGTAATGCCTAGGGAGATGCCAATGTGGAGCTGCAGAAAACCCAAGGGCACTCACTTACCTAGATCCTATGATTTTATAGGTACTCTCCAACAGCTGGAGAGTAAATGGGCATCAGCAGCATGACAGTACTCATCTTTCCTCCTCTGAAAACTGAGGATTCAGGCCGTGACTTAATGGTTGCTGGTTGAACTCAAAGCCTCAGTGTGTGCTGCCCCTGGGCAGCCCCTCTGCCCAGGACCCTGGGTCCACAGGCACCTGCTCCCAGCCAGCAGAGCTTCATGTTTATCAGGGGGAGAGCCTCCTCATAGTGAATGACAAGAAGCAATACAGCCTTGCCTTCACACAGGCCAGCTGTCTGTCACAGCATTCCTGTGACAGTACACCCCTGTGAGGCTTCCAGCTTCACCATGTACAGTGCCAAACTTTCCTCACCTGCAGAGTGGCCTTGGCCTTTTGTTGGGCATAACCACCATGGGGTGAATGTGGTTTTGATCTAAGTCCATTGGCTTGGTTGAGCTTGTAGCAGAAGCATGTGTGCATGTGAAGACACATCTCACTTCAGCTGTGCTTAAATTTCTCTCCTACCCCTGATGTGTCTACGGCTCCTGTGGGTAGTCTGGGAGAATTAAACAGACTATATAAATACAGCCATGTAGCACAGCATAAATGTGCTTTAAACATATTTATGCCTCTGAAGGGATTTCAGGATTAGTGTAACTGCTGTGCAGTTGCCTCAGTAAATGTGATGTGATAAATTGATATAATTGGCTTCTTGGTGCTGCACTGAGGCACAGGGATGGGAAGCGAAAGCAAAGTGCAGTCTGCTGAGGCTGCCCCCACTGATGGAGAAGCTTCTCAGAAATCTCAGAGAAGCCAACGCTCACATCCATTCAAACCGAAAACTAGCAAATGAGTGCACTGACAGTAAAACAAAACCCAAACCCACCAGCACCTCCTGATGAAGACAGAAAGGTGCCAGAGTGAAGATGAGAACTATGTCAAATTCAGATCTCAGAAACAGTGATGTAAATACAGAGTAACTACAGTGAAATCTATGAAATAGCTTTGAAATGGGCTAGAGGCGCATATTTACAGCATGTAAATTTAGACATTGACTCAAATCCCTAATTTATGGGGCAACGGGCTTCATCTAGAGTTTGGAGGTACCACAGAGAGATCCAGATACATCCAAGGCAAACTCAAACTATAAATTGTTCTAGAACCTGTCTGTCTCTCTGTTAATGGTAAAGAGAGTTTGGGGAAATAGAATTGTCAAGTTGGTGTATAAATTAGATGTGCAAAATCTGGCAGAGAGAAAATGCCCTAGAGTATCCGTATGTGGATACAAAAAACATTAGGTGTCACTGTTATATACCAGATACCCTCAAGGCTGTAATCTGCTCCCAGGCCTTTACTATCATTAGACAATCTTCTCTTTCAGTATAAAATTTCACCCCTTCCCATGTTCTTAATATCCTCACTGAAACATAACAGCATGCTTCATTTGGAAAAATACTTGTTGTAGATCCCATGATTAAAAGATTTGAGGCATCCTACATGGCTCCAGATAGGTGTCTGTGCTAAGTGCTGTGCTGTTTGGCACTCTCTGGTTGTACAGAGATTACAATGGTGCACCTGCAAGGGCAGACTTTTTAAAATTCTCCATCTCATATCAGCTTTCTGACTCATACTGTCACATGCAAAGCCAAAGATGGGTGCCTTTATAGGAGCGTGGTCACTGGAGTGGAGCAGGACACTAGTCCTGTTACTGAGCACACTCCTCCCTGCCACCCAGACAGGCCATCCATTCAGCTTCATGTACCAGCTAGAAGCACCTCAGGCTTCTTGAAGGCAAAGTTAAGCAGTAAAAATGAAGGTAGCTCACCCACAAGCACCTGGCCTCCCCTGAAATGCCTGAGCTGGGTGATGGCAAACAGCACTGGAGAAACAGCAGCTTTTTCTATCAACTCCCAACTTCAGTGGCTGACTAGGAGAGGACCATTTAAGAAACCTGATCCATGTGAACACTTAAAGGTTAGTTACCAGTCCTTCACTGAGAGAGAAACCTGACAGAAGCCATGTGGATGAGCTTAATATGCACTCTCATGCTCAATTTGGCATATCGGCAGATGTGGCAGCGTTCCTTAGGGGCAGCAGCACAGTCACTGCACCACCTGGATGCACACCCGAGGTGTGTGTGTTTGGATCTGGGACAGGCTCATAGGCAGCACTGGGCTCCTACCAAGTGCCCACGCCATTCCATGTTCAAGACAGCCCTCATGGCTCCTGTGCCTGCAAGTGTTTCCACTGACGGGAGACCTCCCTTGGTATGATTTTATCCTGATGGCTCCACAGGCAACCTACCCAACCCGACCTGGTTAGCAGGAGGCAGGATGGTGACAACTTCATGACTTTGAAGAGATAAGAGAGTTTTTCTATTACTGTACTGCCCCTTCTACTTTGCCTTTGCGGCGTGGTGCTGTGCTTCCTGCAGATTTTGTGGAAGGTGGCCTGTGCCATCCTGACCTGCAGTGATGGTTCGTCATCTTACATCTGGAGAAAAGTGTTTTGCCATTGATGGAGCTTTCTTTCCTCAACCCAGAGTGCAGCCTTGTCAATCTCAGAAAGCTGCGTTTTTAAAGCTCAGGAAAAGTCCCTATTTGAAGCAGCTTCTCAAACTCAAACTAGTTGTCTTCCTCAGCCTTGTTTGCTCCTCATTCTCTGCAGTTTCTGCAGCTGTTCTCTGCAGCTGAGGGCAAAGCTGGGGTGACAGCAGCTCCCAAAAACCCACAACCACAACTGCTTGGGTGATACTGGCACAAAACTTTACTGTTTGAAAGCAATACCTCCATCAGCTCCCCAGCACCCCCTCTGGAGCCCTGGGGATGAACCTCATGGTGCAGAAACTTGTCAGCCCATGACAGCCTCAGGTATTGGAGTCAGCTATTCCAAAGGAGCTTGATCTTGGTACAGGAAAAGAAAAATGTTGAGATTTTGCCCTCAGCCTGTGAAAGTGATTTAGAGCTAAATTCTTCTTACCATCCCCTTGTACAAAGCAGAAGTTCTCTCAGAGCTCTCTCATGAGCTCTCTCATGAGCTCTGTCATGCACAGGGCCTGGCATGAATACACAGGGCCATAGAGACCCCATACCTATGAATACACAGTTTCAGGGAAAATTCCCCAACGTGGAAATAAATATTAAAGTAGAAGTTCTCTGTCTGCTTAAACCAGGCTGGGACAGCAAGGCTGAACAATCTCTCAGCTCTTCCACACTCAGCCACCGACTCTTCATCTGTATTTTTTGGCCTGTGACTTTTGTAACTGGGACCTCCATCTACTCTCCCATCCAAGGACCATGTTTTCTCTGATGAACCATACGTCTTCCTCAGGATGACACAGGTCTTCTGCAAGGCCTGCTTCTCCTTAGGCTGAAGTCTCAATCACATTGATTTTGGAGAATGACGCTTCCTTTAGTTCTCCTTTGGGCCAGGCACTGGTTGCTGACTCTTTTAATATTCTGCATGTCCTGTGCATTACCTCTATTCCAGATGAAGTATGGGACAATATAAAGTCAAAAGCTGATTTAATTCTCTCAGTTTAAAAGCCTCTGGCTTTACACCCCTTAATGTTTGAATGCATACAGCATGATGGTGTCATACTTCTCATCTGTGCAGTGGCTACAAACATGGCAAAACAAATTCTGGTCTCCAGCAGAAACTCCTGATAGCTGATGGTAGACTTGCAGTGGCGTAATGAAGCATAGAATTTGCTCCAATGTGTTTTTAATACAACTAGAAAAACTCAGGCTATTTATTATGGGAATCATATAAACAAGTCATTCAAACAAAATCCTCCTGATTTTACAGCAGTCTAGACATGTAGCATATTGCGAAGCCATGTCTGAAGGACAGTGTCATTCCAGTTTTTATCCTTATTTTCAGTTCACAGGAGAACTAAGGATAAATGTGGCAGCCTGGCACCTAACATATTATCCCACAGTACCTAAAAGGAGCGTCAGAGTCATGTGAAGAGCCCTTTGATTATTACATGATAAGAAACATTTATTTAGTGTTTGCTGTGCTGGGATAACATTGGATCTACTGTGTTTTGCCAAGTTTGTACACTTTCTGTGGGAACCCTCCTCATTCCAATGAAATGGGATGATAGGAAGCATTTTATTAGAGCTTACTGGAAAAATGTGCCATAAGTGCCAAGGAGCCAGGAGTGCTGTCCAGCTGGCTGGAGACAGACAATGCGTAAGTTACAAAAAGTCACAGGATTCCAGGGCTGCGTGGAAATTCCTGTCTCAGCTGGTGCCTGGTCTCCCAAATTCATACACCTTCCATGAAACACATGCAAACCTTCTGTGCTAATCCTAAAAAATGCCTAGGAAATATACCGTAAGTGTTGCCTTAAGATCAGCGGGATTTTGAAGAAATGCGTTTGTGCAGAGTTGATCGTGCTCCTGGAAGACCTCCATGCTCCTGGGGACACAATAGCAGCATGACACTCCTGCACACCTTCAGGGCATACAGCACATTCCTTCCTGTGGGGCTTCGTGCGTTGGCACGGATTGGAAAATGTTGTCCCCTCTTCAGATTTTGCATGTGCCTCCCCTCTTACGTTTCGTGTGACTGAGGCTCGTCTTGAAACATAAAGCTTAGCCCACAGCTCTCTCAACACATAACATCTGGAAGTAGAAAATGCCTCCCAAATATTTATGAGATATGTCAGCATTTTCCAGATTATTATTTTTCCCTAGCGTCTAACCTGAAACTTCCTTACTGCATTTTTAACTAATTTTTTTTTGTTTATTCATGAAGATGTTTCAGTAATTAAATTTTATGAGCAATATTCTAAATGAGGGCATAAAATTAATTTCAGGAGACAGCAGACCAAAGAAGAGGAGTCCTGTGGAGAGATTTGGAAGAGGAGACTGGGTCTGATGTATCCTTTTCTGGCACAGGAAATGCCATAGGGGGAAGGAAGGCAGAAATTGTTTGTGGGAGGAAGCAATGGAAACTGCAGTCACTAGTGGATGACTGACAGGAGTGAGAAACGTAACACTAAAAGAAGTCGCACGCTATGTCTGGGTGAGATGTGCTACTGGGCAAAACATCGATGGAAAGACAAACTGAGATAGAGGGGGACACGGTTTCTCAAGCTACTGGGAAGAGGTTTTTGGCTGATTGCCAGGACATAAATATTTTAAATGAAGTTCAGGGTCCACCAAGGTCTGTGAGAGTTTAACTATCAGCTTCAGCGAGGTTAAAATTTCACTCTTTGTGTTTTTGTTGGTTTTCGTGTTCTTGGGGTTTTTTTTAAGTGGGTGTGGTAACTTCAGAAAATGTCAAAATACAGGTAGGCTGTTATTACATCTGTGACTCTGGATTCAGAGCTACAATCCTACTTCACCTGCCTCAAAGAACTGAAGCAAAACAGAGCAGCAACGGATTGAAAAAAGACACAGTCAGATCTAACATAAAAAGACTTCAGTTAGAAGCAATGTAACTCCTTAGTTCTGGAGCCATGGTCTTGCCTGAAACTGAAACAGATCATCACTCTACGTGTGGATCAGGTTTTATTCAATAATAGAGGAAGTAAAAAAGAAACTTTTCTACCAAAGTAGCAAGAAAAATTAGCAGCTGTTTTTCCTTTGTCTTTCTTTTTGTATCTGGTCACTCCCAATTTCATATCGATACACTGTAATGATACAATATTGGCTATCACATGTATTTCAGTTTGAACTTTCAAATATTGCTTCTCCTCTGTATTGTCTGGATGTATATATAAAAATAACATTGACAAATTTAAGTCAAAATTCAGCAAAGTCCCTAAGTGTCTCCTCTCCTGTGAGTCTATAAGATACCATTGTGTAAATGATAAATGTTCCAGGCCATGACTGAGCTGGAAAAAATGAGTGATGGGATTTTTGGGAGAGAGCAAGAAAAATGGAAAACATAGAGTATTTTATTTATCTTTGGTCTGAAATGTCTTATTTGGAATAAAGAATTTAGTGTTGCTCTTATTTATTTCTTCCCAAAACAATATGAGGCTAATATTAAAACATAAGAACCCTTGAGAACGAAATGTTCACCTTTCTGTACAATTGTCCTCTCTATTTTGTTTCTGAACACAGCTGCAGTTTTACAACAAACTGTAAAGTAGCCTAGCTGTCATGTAAATGACCTTATGCTACTCATATGATCAAAAGTTAGGCAACATTGATGCGTTTCGCAACATTAAGGTGAAAGAAAAGCAAGAGAAAGTCTGCACTGAGAGAGGAAGATACACACTGTGAATACAGATCAATGTGTGCAAAGAATTCATTCTAGCATGTAAACTATCTGCAAAAGTTTAGCTAGTGTACAAACAGTCTCACAATGTGTTTGCGTTTTGCAGGCCAACAAACACTCATCATTAAATCAGTGAGGCCAGTCAAGATGTCTGTAACACAGCAAGAGGCACAGCAAAAGCAGCAGCAACAGCAGCAACCAACTCCCCTCTCACTGTCTGCAAACATCCCAAACTTTTACGGCGTTCATTCCTAGCAGGCTGTTGGGAAGCACGCTATCTTCTGACCTTGGTATCTTTAGCCTAGCAGAGAGAATCTTCTTCTCGAAAGCTGGTACTTTGATCGCCCTCAGAAATACAGATCAGAGGATGACTAAGGGTCTCAGGAATTAAGTTCTTGCTCTCTTTCTCGCTCTTGCAGGCACACAAAATGCACACAAAGGCACATTTTCATGTATTGGCTATGGATGCAGACACACTTCGATGAGAGATCCTTAACAACGCACAAACTCAACTGACACATTACACAAATGTTTGCTGTGTACAGAACAATCAAGGAAACAGACTCATGTTTATTACTACTGAGTCAGCAGCAGTCCAATGGATTAAAAACATCCTCTTTCTTTTTTTTCTCTCTCCTGTTGTGAAAGTGCCAGTGTTGTAAACGCTCCCTGCGAGAGAAGTGGGTGGACATGAAACGATTCGTGACCTCCATGGTTCGTGAGCTCCCAGTCTCTCAGGTTAGGTCTTCTGGCTGCAACCCAAAATCCCAGAACACCAGCTACAGATATTTGGAGCCATTGGGTTGGGAAAGAAGACAGTAAATGTCTGTTTCCGGTTCACAGGCCCCTGAGCGTCACCACATATTTTGGAAGTCTGTCTGGCTTCCTGACTTTAAGAGTCTCTTGATTTAGAGTTCAGGGAGCAGCAGTGAAAGGGGGGGGGAAACAAAGGTTATCTAAAACCTCGTGAATGGTTGGAACTTCTTTTTTTTTCCTGACTTTTAACACTTCTAAAGCCTTAATTTATTAATTTTTTTAGAGATACCTCTAGTAACCCCTGTTACTATAATGAATTGTGCTTCTTTACATACATACTCTTCAGATTGGAAGAGATGCCCTAAAATGGGGCTGAATTCTTTATCCATCCAATTTTCCACTGATTTCAGTGGTATCAGGGCTGAACATCAAGGCCACTCTGAACCCAAAAAAGAAAGTTCAGTTTACACTGAAACAGTATTTTCTTAAATCTGAAAATACTGCCTGTCCTACTTAAACTCAGACTTAAGTCAGAACTTGTGAAGCTTTTGTACATCTAAGTTAATAAATTTGCTCAATCTGATTCAGTCTGTCTGAACATCTGCTTTTAATGTGGGAAGAACAGGATTAAGCAACACTTTACATATTGTTATGAAACTATTTTTAATCTCGCTGTGATAAGGACCAACACAGCACAGAGGCTTGGCTACCACTCAGAGTGGGGGGAAGCAGTGTGTAATTATGAGGGACTGAACCTGTTCTGGTTCATTAAAATAGCTCAGTTTTGTGAGGAGGTCATAAAAGGAGCAAAAACTGAGTTACTGCAATGATCTTGGGAGGGAAAGAGATGTGGAGTATGCAGAGAACTGGCATTACCCATGCTGGAAGGAGTAGTTAGAAAAGAAGAAAAAGATGAAAGGCAAAACACATATGGCACTTTTACCATTCTAACTGGTATGGGCATTCCTGTCACTCTATGCCATGTTCTGTGTTGTGGAAGAGGCTGGGTCTTGGGATTTGGATCTGCTTGGGTGCATGTGATGGGGTTGTAACTTCTGAAACCTCAGCTACATGCTGAACGCTGGTCTTTCTGTTATTGTTGTAATCAGAGTACAGACTGTTCCTTCCTGGGCAAGGACAGCATTCCACACGGGCTCCTCATCAATGTGGCACTATTACCACACCTCAGCAACAAACTCCTACCCACATTTCCATACATTTTCTCATTCTTGCAAAAGTGGCTCTGGCAGGGTCACATTTCCGGGACCAGGCCTACGGATCCATTTAACTTTCTCTTAATCAGAGCTGACCTGCATACCCTTGGCAGCGTGCCTGGGCAAGCACACAAAGCACAGCCTTCCCTTTTCATCCTGGGCGTTTATCAAAGGACACAGATGTTGTTCTTGTCTCTCCTCAGGCCAGTGTTCCTCCCCTGCTAACCACCTCTTCCAAGCCCAAGGTGACTCTGCCTGTTGGTGTGGCAGGCAGTGTTGGAAGGACAAGGAAACCTGCCAGTGGGAAAGGCAGTGAAACACAACCTAAACTACATAGATTGCTGCCTGCATTGCTGAAGAGAAGGCCTTGTAATTTTTAGCTGGTGTTTTTTGATCATCTTGCAATGGTCTTTTCACTGATGGCCTCTGACCAGATGCTGGGTCTTGCACTTTATCACCCCATGAAGGATGAGTGTTGCGTACGTGGCAACACTGACCTATGCAAACAAGATTTCCTCAGAAGCACAAGGTGGAAATGCCTTGTCATAATCTTTCCTGTGTAATTTTGGGTCTGCCTGCCACAGAGGTATGTCTGCTCTTTGTTCATCAGAGTGATGCCGCCAGATAGAAAGGACAGAGGGTGTTACATCCAGGGAGGTGTGGGGCACTAGAACACTCCTCCAGATGAACTCTGTCACCACAGGTATGCTCAGGCCAAGCCATCACTTGGCACTGGTCATTCCCCAGAGGTAGAACCTGTTGTGCATGTTTGTAGGGTTTAGCTTCACTCACTGCAGCGTACATCTGACAGTCATAGGAGGAGAGGAACATTTGGATGCATCACCTTCATCACTTCCACTGAAAATCCTTAGGGAAAGGTAAGGCAAGTAATGGAGAATATTCCCACTGCCACAGGCAGTTCATGCTCCTAGGGTGCTTGTGAAACCTTTTGCTGCTCCAAAATCTGGGATGCTAATCTCAGAAGATGGAGCTGTTGTAACTTTTGCAATTCCACATCAAAAAAGGTAAGTTTGGGCAAGCAAGAAATTTTCCATTAAAATTTTTTTGCCATCTGAAAGTTTCAAGCTCTTTTGTGTGAAGAATATTTGGTTGCCATAGAAATCATTCCTTGTCCCTGAAAATCTAAATCCCTGGCCTTGTGGCTATATATGGAGATCATGCTCAGTCTTTCTGGTTGCTTGTCCCTTTATTCTACACTGAAAATGCTGACAACAATGAAATATCTTGTAACTCACTTAATCAAGATTCTGAATTTCTTGCTATTCTTATTTATTTTAGTGTGAGCCCGTATTTAGTAGTGGAGGAAAGATCCAAGGGGTTTAGGGGACTCACTCCAGTGCAGGTGCCTTGTTGTCCATCGAGGTCATCTAAAAGGAGGAGCCTAAAGATGAAAAAACTTGGGGATCTGGGCCCCCCTCCAGATTTACAGCGGGATAACAGAAATTGCCTTTTGTAGCTCTGTCTTTTATTTTAGAGGCCTGTGTTGCATGTTTGCTCCTTGGCAGGATGAGAGCTACGAAGCGAATAAATATACTTCAACCACACATGAGCAAGCAAATGGAAGGAAGTGCTGTTTAAAAAAATGCTTTCAGTGACTTATTCAAGTTACAAGAATGGCAAGAGGCATTTTCTAGGAAGGAAGAGAATTTCTAAATTGTTTTATGCAAGATGGTCTATTTTATGACTTCATTCTGAAAAAAAAGTTAAGAGGTAACTACTGTGAACAGAATAGCTCTGGCAGAACATGAGCACTCCAGGGCTTGCTTTCTTTCAGAAAGAACATGTCATATCACCATGATCATCCTCTCTTGCAACATCACAGCATTTAATACCGAGATTGTATTGCTGTTGTCTGTAAGTCCACTTAGTCTCTTTTTTTTTCCCAGTCTGACCTCATTCCAGTGAGGGACAGCCAACTACTTCTCCCCACTTCTGTGGGCAACAACCATCTGCATGTATGGCTTGTTTCCTCATTAGTCTTGCATGTTGGACATTTCTCTGGTTGGTGAAATACTATGTCTGATGCCAGAAAGCTGAATAAAAACCTCTTACTGTGAGCTAGCAAGTCACTTACAGTCATTAGTCACTGAGCACCTTCTTCTGGATTAAATAACACAAAATATGACTTAATCAAATTCTCCTTATTACCTCAGTGCAACAGCAAAAATGGGCCTGAATTTGAACTTGGGATTCCAACTCCAGTTTTGGATTTACATAATAATCAGGCTTCCAGTTTATCTCTCATAATGAGCAAAACTCAGTGTACTCTGCATTTTGAAACTCACATTAAAGAATACTAAAATCCAAAGCCTTAGTTCTTTCTACTTTATAATGACCATATTTGGGTTCAGGGTCAGACTTCTGTCTCACCTCTCCGAATCACGTAATGTACACATTTCCTTTATAAACATTAACTTTTACTGAATGAAAAACCACTACTAGAGAGCTGGATTTGACTATTATCACACATAGTAATTAAACCTCTTTATTGTACTTACTGCTTTAGACTTGGGTCAAACCAGCTAGGAAACTTCTCTTGTTTTAAATTCTCATCTAGAGATGAGCCAGCTTATTACCAGAAATACCTGTATATAAAGGAATGAACCATGCCATGGGGGATAGTTCCTGGCCTCAGTGGCAAAGTAGGTAGGTAGGTAGCTTTGACTAAGAGTGGATTTTCTATCAATTGCACAGTAGCACCAGTGTTATTTTCTCCAGCAGCAAAGAGAGGACAGCTGGAATGAAATGCTGGCATGTGCTATCTACAGGCTTAAAATCAGGTAAGTAATCTTTTTAATACATCTGACTGCTGACATGTTTGATTACATCCATAGGATGGGCTACGCGCTAGTACTGAGCAGTGTACAGGAGTGCACCACTGTGCTCTGTGTCCCATTCTTGCAGGGAGATTTGTAATGTTGCCTGGTCACTGTCTCCTTGTCTACAAAGCAAATATTCAGGGTGGGGAGGGGAACAAGAGTTTTCATTTGTGAGTGCAAAAAGGTGAGGAAAAGAAACCAGCTTCCTGTGAAAGCTGAAACATGCTATGCAAATATATAGCAAATATACTCATTAATTTTCCACTAGTAATATAGTATGTGTTGCTTACAGAAAAGCTTGTATTTTTTGTTGCTGTGCTCCTCCTAACAGCTGCATGTATGTGCCACGAAGTGTTCTCCTAAAAGTACTTGTTCATTATCACGGAGGTTCAAGTCTCTGTGAGGAGACCCACCCACTTTTTGGATAAACAGAAGGAACAAAAAAAATGAAGACAGAAGCAAAGCAGAAGTGAATTATTTAAAGATTAACAAACACATAAAGATCAATATTAAGTTAATGTTGGAATGTTATTAAGGGAGAACAGCGAAGTAACACAGTGCCTTATGTCAGCAACGAGCTCTTGGAGGAGAGACCCCTGCTTCCCCCCATGGAACAATTAACTACTCTTGCATTAGAGAGGAGTGCTGGAGCTTCTTCCCACTTCTTCACATGAACACGGCACTTTCTCTGTCTCTGCAAAATGTTTCAAATGCCTTTTTTTTTTCCCTTTCTGTTTCTAATCTTTTCCTGGATTACTGAATGTACAGTGAAACTTCTTATCTCATGCAGGAATTATGTTTATAGCAGAAAAGGAACTTAGGGACTGAATGCCTCAGGGACTTGGATGATGGGATGTAGAGACTTTTATCTGAGGTTGTTTTCTTGAATCAGGCCCAAGTTGGTAGTGACCTAAAATTGCCTCAGCCTAATGACTGTTTGGTCTCCACTGTGAAATGTGTTTGGTGGTCTCAGTTTAATTCCTGGTAAATACTTGTTTGCGCACTAAATTACTTCCATAACTGGTATCCATGTTGGCAGTCTCACAGAGAGGTCAAGGGTTTGATGGGAACTGGGACTGAGCTATTCTTTCATGCTGTGAGCTGATCCTTTCTAGACATGCAAACTGAAGAAGCAGTGCAATTTGTACTGGGTCAAGGTCTGCTTGCTTGCTAATCTGCTTCCTTTCCAGACCATAAATTGCAAGATGCTAACTCTGAAAAATTTGATTCAAAATAAAGTTGCATTCATCCAGGGTCCTTTTAACGTGATGAAAGCCAAGGTGTCTCCAGAAACTTCAGATGACAAAGGGTTAACCCATGTCAGGACATAGTCTGACCTGCATAGTTGATGGTATATATCTGGATATAGATACAGTGCACAAACAGTTTAACTCACATAAATAATATCTGTCAGCCCTCCCCTCTTTCCCTTCACCCTACTGCTCATTTCTGGTCTCTCAGTTTTACTGGCAATGGTAGTCATGTGAATATATGAGGAATCAGACCAGGGAGATCTATAGATTACAGAAAATGAACCAGCAAAAATAAGTACATGTTAGAGTAAACTAAATAAGATTGTTTGTTGTACTCAGCCAGTGCAAAGAAGTTTTTTCTTAATTTAAAAGCCTTGTTTTTCCACACATTTACAAATATAAGATCCTGTGGACTGCTGTGAATAGCAGCCAAAGTGAAAAGAAAATTAGTATTTCATCAATTATTTTCACACATTTTCAAAAGTATGTCGAGGACATGTTTCTACAAGTGTGCATTTGAAACTGATATGAGCCAGAGGTCAGTAAAAAATTCAGCTGTCAGATGGCAATTTCTCAGTCACAGATTCACACAAAAATTCATTAGAACCCTCCTGCCAGATTGCACTGGCAGAACTTACAATAAACCTTATGTTGTCTGTCAAAATGGCACAACAAAATGCAACCACGGGCACTTTCAGTCTGCATGCCATGTAAGTCCAAAAGTGGGTTTAAGCACTGGAAATAACATCTGCTACATGCATGGTCTTAGAGTGTGATAAGATGTAAAGTGCAGAAAGAAATACAGATTGTTTGCTGTCACGCAGCAGATACAGGCGGTTAAGCTCCAGACCTGAAAGTGAGGTTTGACCACAGCTCCAGCCTATGCATGCAAGCTCTTCAACAATTACTAGTGTAAATTGTATTAAATCCACTCCTGCCAGCTGTTTAGGATTTTCAAGACAAGTCTCTTACTGTGTAGTTATAGCATTTACCATTGTAATTTTTAATTACAGGCTCTCATATTAACTGGAGCCACATGATATCATGGTTGAAGTGAATAACAACAGTGCTGTTGGAAATCTGTAAGACTGTATGCCACCATCTGAAAATACTGAGCTGTAATTAATTTTACAACAACATAGGTAGAATCAGTGTTTTCCTGTAGTATATACCTTCATGTTTGTACATATATTGTACTTAAATATTTTACAAAATATATGTAAGCTATCTGGAATTATTTTCCAAACACACTGTGTTTCTGAATTTTAAAGATGTTACTTTGCAGTAGATTTTACAAATAACTTAGAAACCACAGTGTGTATTGTAAGTATATGTGTCCATGTGATAAAAGGACAACATTTGCAACACCGTGCTCTTTTTTTTCTTAATGGATGAACTAGATATCAATAGTCGTTTATCTGTCTTGCAATTTTATTTTTCTGAGGTGAGCTCTGAAGTAATTTCCTTTAAAATGTAGAATTGAGAATGTGTTAGTTCGTGTGTGTAAAAAGATCATAAAATTGGCATCACTGCAGGCACTCAGATGCACAGAAAGTGCTAGTGGAAAAAATGAAACAAAGGAGACCTAAATGCAGCCAGCCATATGATAAACCAGATTTTATGAATGTGCTTGTTTGTGTCTAGGGAAGAGCTGGTCTGCCTTGAAGCTTGTCTGGTTTTCCCCAGTTTGTGTAATAAAAGATATTACCCACTTTATTTCTAAAAGCACATTCCATTATTGAAACGGCCAGAATGGCCTAAAAAAACCCCAAACCCCAAAACCCCCTTCTTTCAAGTCTATGTGATCTTGGTATGTAATGTCTTCTTAACTGGACTTTTGCAGAACCGATTCCTCACCAGTCCTCTGCTTTTCAGAAAAAGCCCATGGGTGTAAACACAAGCTACTAGCACAGCTGCACCTAGAAACACAGCACAGCTGTCATCTGGGTAAGAAGGGAGGTTTTCAGTTTGCAAAGGTAAAAGCATGATTTCGTATCCCTTCTCTGCTTCTGAGAAAGTGTAAGGGTGATCCTGCAGTGCCCTCGCTCCTTCCAGGCAAATCTACATCCATTTGATGAGAGCTGTATACACGAGCTACAAGGGACGCATGGCCCAACTCGGCAATTATCTTTTTAACTTACAAGAGTAACTGCCAAGAAACTGGTAGTGATTACACATTTCCCCACTCCTTGCATGCAGCTGCACTGGAAAGAAAGAGCATAACAACTCTGTCTTCAGTTTGCACGTGGGCAGTCTGTTCCTGAACCTCCTAAGACCCAAAAGCTTTGTTGTACCAGTTAACTGTACACCGACTTAAAAAACACTTGCAAGGGGAAAGAAGCAGGTCCTAGGTCATCAGGATTTTAGGAGGTGATTTTCAAGCTGCTGCCAGAGCAAGATGATATGTCTTAATAAGAGTTTCATCTATGCAGAGTAGCTGAGAACAAAATCAATCTGTTTCCCAGCATTGTTTTGCTTTTCTTCAGTGCTCACACAATGCAGACCCGTCAGTACCGCTCTGGTGGCAGTTTCCATGAAGCTGATTTTCTATAAATCTGAGTATACACTGTGCTAAATTGTTCCTTCTCCTGCATCGCCTTGCAGAGCGGTATTACTCAACACAGTATAAAATTCTTAGTCACCACTATCACTGGACTTTCTGTGGCACAGACCCAGTTTTCTGTGCTGCATTCCTCATTTTATAGAACAAACTGGAGCTTGTTTTTGTTTGAAGAGCATTGACCAACATCCTGAACACTGCCCATTAGGGTCAAGCGTGGAGCATTTCACCACCTCCCATTTCTCTGGGCTGCACTGTGTACCATCATTAAGTTTGTACTTGCAGGAAACTGAGTCATACACTCTTTGATACACAACAGTTGACAGTTGATGGACATTCAAAGACAGAAGCAGAGCTTTGCAGTTCTGTCCTGTGATATATCACCTCTCCAGAGAAAACAAGGTGATTTTCAAGCTCAGGTTTATTATGGCATTAAATTTCTATCCTCTGCTTTAATTAACAACATACAGTTCTCCCATCTGATCTGACTGGTCCTCACTGGCCAGCCATTAAAACACATTCTATCACTATAAGTTAAAGCAAGCAGTGGAAATTAGGGGAAGAAGATAAAAGAGTAGGAAAGCCAGCCAAGATTTCAGTGATGTATGCAAAGCAAGACCATCTCAGCACTCTCATCCAAACGCCCGAAGACCACCACGTGGAACAGCCTGGACAGCCTAGTAGAGGCAGGGTGATGACAGGAAGGGTAGGATGGAGAGGTGTCTTTTCTAAGTCTGCAGAGGACCTATGCCAGTCACTGTTTGGGCCCATGGGTGACCATTTCCTGGAGATAAATATTCAGGAGGGTTTTTATATCCTGCCAGCACACAACCAGAACAAGCAGGGCATTATATGCACTAACTCTTCTGTGAGGCTCTGAGAGGAGTGTGCCCCTTGTGGCAGGAGTTCTAGGGGTAGCTTGCCTCCTTCTTTTCCCCACAAGGTCAGGCTTCCACGTGGGGGACTTCTGCACCTGATAACTTATCAATTTTGATGAACTTGGGACACTGCATTACAGATACACTCTAGATTATCCTTCCTACTGGATTAACCTGTGGCTTAATTAAGCGTGACAAAGTTGCTATAGCAGAGTACCTGAAATAGTTCACACTCTCATCATGATGTACTGGGCTTGGCACATCTACACCACCCACGCCAAAAACATGCTATTGATGACAAAACCTGAAAGCCACCACAAGCCTTTCATAATCTAAATTACAGAGACAGTGTCTGAGTAGCAATCACATGGCAAAGATTCTCTCTGCAAGTTCAAAACCAGTTAGCCTGTGCAATCAGGAAGGAAGGTCAGGAGATGGACAGGGTTATATCACCTGCAAATTCACTGGGTTTTAATCCTCTCATTAACGTGGGCTGAGACGGTGGTATCCCATAACGTGAAATGGTTGTAGTCATAAAATCACAGCCATGTAAATTTTTTCCCTCCAAACTACAAGCTTGTCTTCCTTTGTACAGCATCATAGGCTGGGATTTGAGTTTTATTATCACACTGGTATCCACCAACAGTAGTGGTGGTTGGACTTGATCTTAAATTTCTACCTTAATGATACCATGATTCTATGGCAAACTCACTGATCATTCTGCACCAGATTTACCTATTAATGTCAAAGCAAGACTTTCCCATGACTCTCCTAATTCTTGGACTGTCTTGTCAGCCTGACTTAATCTCGCACCAAATTTCCTACCCCTTAAACACCTTTCTCTTGCTTCTCGCCTGGTTGGTTGAAAACTACAGGCTGTTTCCCCCCTTGCTTTCCTGGCAATTTGAAAAAAAAAAAGAAAGCTCCCAAGGAGTTCACTCAGTGTGTTCCCTGACACTTCTGTGAGTGCACAAGTGTGTACATGTGTGTGTGTCCACAAGGTTCCTCTCGCTCTGTTTCCAGGGTGAAGTCTGTATGCCTCTTGTGATCAACAGCGTACTCATTCTACCTGACATCAGACCTGAGATGTGATTGCCCTGTGAAAGATCTAATTGAGAGCAATCTGAAAAGAACAAATACAGCAAGAGTTGCTTACAGGACCCCAAAGTTATGTGATCAGCTAAAGAAGCAGAGATGTTTGCTTAGTCACTAACACTGAGTGAAATGCAAGCAGGTAATGTCATTTCTTTAGATAAGGTGCTGAGGATCAAAAGAATTTGGACTTGTTTCCATTGAGCACATAGCAGTAAATGAGGTAACTTGTGAAAAGTGTTTGAGAAGGCAGAATTTTGAGAAGGCAATATTTGTTGTATCTTGCAGGTGAGGGTTAATGGGTCAGGTTCCTTTAGCTGGTTTAAATGATTCAGCAGGATGAATAATTCTGTCTTTATTTGAAAGACAACTCCTAAATGTTCACATCTAACAAAATGGGGAATACTCAAAGACTTAAACTCCACATCTGGTCTCTACAGAAACAAAATCCGTAGTAACTGTGCACATCTATTTACTAGAAATTCAGTATCTGTTTCTTACAACTGTGGGTTGTGGTCCTCTCAAATAGAAATAGTTACTCTAGCTATTTAGTTTTAAGTTGACTTGCTTTGCAGTTATAGAATATCCTGATTTAACAGTAGGGCAAAGGTTGTTTTTCTTCTCTACTAGTGAAATTTTCTTTTCATTCTCTGTCTTTTTTTTAATAGGCAAGACGGAAAAAAAAGCAGTGATGACAATTGTTGAGGGACTTGAGTAAGGAAAATCTGAAGCAGCAGTAGAGGAATTTTAATAATTATCTATATCATTTGTAAACTTGGAATCTCTGTTTAGAGTAATAAATGATTGCTGTGTGAAAATATCAAAACTGTGTAGATTTATATAACAAATATTTGATTTTTTAAAATTCATTTGCTTTCATTTGTTGGCAATTCTCATTTCTTACAAAACTGCAAAACAGAATAGTTGCTCTGCTGTTTTGCTAGAAAATTGGAACATTTTAAACCAAATGTAGTAAGTTTAATTTCATTTAAATGAGTTTTTCTCTTACTCATTTAATATTCACTGGAGTTTTATGAAGAGAACTACCTTCCTCAGTGCCTGTGTCTATCTTATACACATATTTATATCTTTAGTAGAAACTCCTAATTCAGTACTAGTTTAAGTGTAAAGGCATCTTATTGATTTTTAAACTTGATAAAGTTGCAGATTATCTTAAATTTAGTTTAAAAAATTCAGTCTCTTTGCTATGAACCAAAACTGAGTCTTCCACAAAATGAAAAGTATCTCTGTTTAGCTGAACTGTAAAAATTCTTCAGACCATAGAGCTGGTAAATCCACCTTGGTTTTATCCCTGAATAAGAAATCCTTGATATTTGTAATGGCTCAGGAAAAAGACCCAAGCAAACCTCTTTTTTTACCCAATCTATCCATTCTCTTCCCTCACACATTTTAAAACAAGTCAGGCACATACAGGCAAGATGGCTGCAAAACTCATGGGCTGTGCGTGTCAGTACACGGTGCAGTGGGACACTGTGACTTAGAGCACTGCCCCTGGCCAAAGCCTCCTCTTGGCAAAGAATGGGAATGGATCGTGCAGAACCATTCCGGAGGTGGCTGGGATTGGAGACGCTTTGGTTTGTCCTGGCAGCAACAGAGTCATTGCTCGCAACACGGCGATGACGTGTGTGTGTGGCTATGGCCAGTTTCACTTTGAGTTTTCACGTTCACACAATACTGAAACCCAAAGCACAAATAGTGGAGGGGGTGTCCCAAAGTGAGCACACCCGGTCCATTTTCCAAAGCCTATGCAAATTGCAGGTGGTGGGTTTTGCACAGCCTTACCTGATCAATCGTAGTACAAAGCCAGCTAGCATATTTTACACTTAGAAGCTCAGGCTTCCAACAGGGTTGCAACAAGTGCCTCAAAAACACCACCTTGCACTCCTCTGACGCAGGAGGCAGACCTAATAATATCCACAATAAACACTTCAGAGAGCCCTCAGCAGAGGCTTAGGCTGCCTGTACACCATGCTTAACTCATTAAAAATGCAATGGGATTTGGGTGACGTGGAGTTCTTGTACTGGTTAAGTCATGGGACAAATTTCACCGCAAAGCAATCTAAAATGAGCACACAACTGGCTTTAACTACGGTGTGCAAATTGTGACCCTGCTACTAGCACGGATTTAGATGTCAGCATCTTTTGTGAGGCTGGTTTAATTGTGTCATGGCCACTATTTGCAAATGGAGCAGTCAAAATATTCGAGGGAAAAGATTTCTTGAAAAAATCTGAAGTTCTCCAGCATGCTGCCGAACTGTCACTTTTTTTTTTCAGTGCTTTTAGAGGACAAACATAAAAACTATATGCTAGTGCAGGCTGAGACTGAGAAATGCAGAAGGTGCCCACCTCATGATACTGCCACTTAAGAAACAGAGTTCTGTTTCAATTGCATATACCGTCATTTTTCACACTGGGAAGAACTGTTCCTTGGAAATTTTGACAGGAGGGAACCTGTTGGACTTAATATTGACTTGAATTATCACTTGAAAAGGAAACTTAATAAGATACCATTTCACAGAGAATCATTTCTCCATTCATGAGCATGAGATAGATCAGGATGAAATGAATCACTGACTTGTGATTTTATTCCACCAAAAATTGTCTATTTTCCTTCCTCTTCTCCTCTTTACATGGAAAGAGCAAGTTATCATGTGAGGCTTTCCAATTGCGTGGAGAATCTGGTTTTGAGCACTGTAGGTTTGCAGGTCAATGGTATATTACTGGCTAGCATTCACTGTGAAGTTATATTACAGCAGCTACATTAAGTAGTGCCAAAGCACTAATCTGAAGTAAATTAACAATTGCTATTAAGGGATGTTTCATTCTAATCTTTAAATAACTCACCTGCCTTTGATGTAAATAAAGTGGCTTAGACAAGTAGCATTTGATGGAAAAAAACCTCAGATGCCAGCAACAACATGAAAAGCTCCTGCTTATAGCAGTTAACAGCTGCAAAGCTAAGTGCAACAATAAAATGTATTAGTTAAAGAGATGTATATATATTTAAGTGTACTTAGATTTTATTACTAAAATGTATAATGGGATACCCTGCAAAATTTAAGCGGTAGGGCTTTTTATTACCTTCTCAAGTGTTCAGAAAGAACACAGTGGAGAATGAGGGATAATACACTGCATTTTTGTGGGCAGCACCCACATGTTCACATTTCCCAATGTTTTTTTCTTTATGGGAAAAAAAGAATGCACTGGGCAACAACTTGTTTTTTTCCCATGTAAAAATCATGTGCCAGTGATTCACTAATTCCTATTTTTTTCTTGTACTCATAAACGGGCAGAGGAATGACTGTCAATGAAATTATTAAAGGATGGAGAATACCTCAGAGAGTCAACATTCCATGATATATTTAAGATAAGACAGATTCAAACAGGTCACTGGTTTGCAGTTGCACAACTGTCTGGATTTTTTGGATGTAGTTCATTTCATTACAGTCTCCTGAAATTCTGACTTACGCACTGTTAGGAGCAAAACAGTTTGATGAGCTGACTTTACAGTCACTCCCAAATGTTAAAAAAGCATGAGTCAGGGAAATCCAGGGAATGGCTTTAAGAAAACCGTATGCTCTTTTATTTGTTTTCTGATTTCTGAGCCATTAGGGTGCACTCCCTCCACACTTTCTGGCTTTCCATTGCACCAAAGAAAGATAGAAATGTAAACTGATTAAAAACACAGACCAAGAGCCCCATACAACAATATGGCTCCGGGATTTGGATTCACAATAAAACTAGCAGTGTGTCCTGTATAACTGTGTGGAAAAATCCACTCCCTCCACCTGTATTTTTATGTCTTGTCTTCCCTTCAAATACTTGAGTGGTCACATTTTACTTCCCTGTGTCTTCACAGCAAGTCAGTGGTGAGTTTATATCCTGGGGTATCAATCAGTGGAAATAACAGATTCATCATCTCAGAGAGGAGGAAGGCTGCTAGGTATTTTAAGAGATAATCAAGGTCATTCCCTGCATTAAGTAGCCAAAAAATCAGACCTATGAATTAGGTATCTACTCAGTCAATTTTTCTTTCAAAACCAATTTTTTTTCTAATTTCTAATCTGTGTGGTGAAAAAATGTCAAGACTAAAATTAAGTGAAAAAATTAAGTTCATTTTTCCCCCTAGAAGTAAAACCTTTTCTCATTTATTTAAATAACAGATATTTTCTTGGGCCTGATTATAAAGATTTTTGTTTTGTTTTGTTTTGTTTATAACAATAGTACTAAAACAGTGTGGGAACAGAAAGGAATCCCTGTGATTTATGTAGCTATTTCCAGTTAAGCCAGATAAAATGTCAAATATCAGTATCAAGTAGTGCACTTTCATATCCATCTACCCAAGCAAATCTTCTTGAAAAACTTTAACAAAGGAAAAAAAAAAGAAGACAAAGTCAACACAAGTTATGAATTCCACAAAATCATCACTTCTGTTCAAACTAGATGCAAAATCCTCAAAAAAAAGCAGTCAAGGTCATGCACTTCCTTGAGGCAGCTAACAGGTTGTTAGGTGTTTCCCATGGATTATGCCCTGTATGGAAACAGCTCACATGAGAAACAGTTGAACCTCATAGTCGATTCTTCTGCATCAGCTCAGTTCTGCATCTGGATCTCTGACCTGATGAAGCTTTTCTCATGGAAGCTTGGAGCATCTTCCCCACTAGATGATGTTTAAGAATAGTCGTATTTGCTGGGAATCTCCTTCACCTTTAATCTTTTCTCTGTCCTGTGCAGCTCTTTAGGAAAACCACTAATTAAAGATCCATTAACTTCTGACTTCCGTGTGATGCAGATCAAATCTATAACATTTTTCAAACTGCTCCTTTGATTCAATAATCAATTCAAGAGAGTGCTGATATTAAGTGGCAGTGCTCTACTAGTTTCTACTAGCAATTTGCTGAGTGGCAACAGTAGAAAATGAAGGGGTAAAACACTATAAAGTGATTCACTAAGAACAATTTAAACTTTTGGAAAAGCTGGACCACAGGGGTTGATTAGAACAGAGCCTTGCAGGGACTGTGATAGGTGTGAACACCCTTTGGTGGTCTGCTCCTACTTTACGTAAAGAAGAACAGCTTGAAAAAACTTATGTGAAATGGGCTTTAGTGAAGAACAGCTGTTACGATATTTGGGAGGGTGCTTGGAAGCAGAGAAAGAAATGGTACAGTCAGCTAAATGAGAACATGCTGAGTGATGGAAAGAGGAATACAGAGATTTAACAAGAGGGCAAGAATGGATATTGTGAAGGCTATGGTTAAGCTGTTATGTTTCCCACCAGGCAAGAAATCAAGCACTGAGCTTTCTCCCAAGCCTGTCACAGATGTACTTTGTGAATTTGTGAGGGCCAGATAACCTCTCTATCTTTCTGGTTCTCCATCTGTCAGTCGGGAATAAAGTGCTCCTGTTAGCAGGTTGCTACAGGATTCTCCCCACTCTCCCATTCCTGGGAAGTGTTCAAATACCATGGTGTTGATAATCCTGCCTCTATCAGTAGATCAAAAATAATAAGTAAGACAAAATGTAGGTCAAAAACCGTCTGAATATGTTTTGAAAGTTTTCAGACTTCGTATTCTGTTTTTACGTGATACCCATCACTATGATATCAGACCACCTTCTAATAGTTATGTAAGCAAGGTGACTAATATCTGTCATGTTAAGTCCTTTCTCCTCCCAGGGGAAAACTGTGGGGGTTTAAAATACGCGTTTATATCTTCTTTAGTGTGATTTTAGTATTAACAGCTGGGTCAAAGAAGATTGCTTGCACTAAGAGCAGAACACCTTGGGGAGCCAAAATTCTGCAAGAGGCAATTCCATAAGCTTGGGCTGAGGCACTGAGAAAGACCTGTCTCAGCACAGCCTATTGGCATAACCAGGATTTACTCTTCTTAAAGCAGCCAGCATTTCTTTTTCAGATCTGCTATAGGTCTACTCACAGCACTCTCTAGCGTGAATGAAGATCACACTTTCTGTGTTACACAATATTTGCTGCTATGGAGAGGTATTTCCAGGCAGCATTACAGGTGCAGCATTTCCAGGCAGTAGTGTTACAGACCTTCATCCACGGACACTACTTTGTTTATTTAGGAGTTAGGACAAAACTGGTGGATACTGCATAAGCATTTAATAACCATCACCTCCGAGAGAGAAAAAAGAGGAAAATAACAAGATTTGCAGAGATTTTTTCATGTAATTGCTCAATTTTTATTTGGTTTGACTGGATTGAGAGTTTTGTTGTAAATCACTGTACACTTGTCATTGGAAAAGCCTCGCCCAAAATGTGGCCCAAAGAGCATTTTAGAAGTTTAACAATTATCTCTGGGCATAAGGATGTTGCCTCCCACCAAGATTATTAATAATATATTATCTGAAAAGATAACATAATAGAGTGACTTTCAGGTTTTACAATAATGTGTAGGTAGCTAAAGTATCCATGATGAAGGGAAGGGAGGCAGGCAGGAAAGGAGATGCTCAGAGGGCAAGGTTGACTGCTACCCTCCCATCTCTTCATTCTGTTTCTAATGTGATCCAGTCCCCAGTTAAAATGCTGTGCTTGTTCCAAGTAAGTTTTTATTAAGAAAACAAAACCACCGAAGAGGAGGTTGTGCAAACTGTCTGGAGCTCCAGAAGAGCAATGACTTACACACATACGTAGTGGACAAGCGCAGATGGACTCACCCATCTTCTGGCACGTCCCAGTGCACGCTAACTTTCCCTTGGGAAATTGTCATTTCCCATTGGCGAAGTTGGGGTTGAGAAAACAAAACAGCATTTACAGAAACAGACGTGCCAGCACATCACGCAATTTTTTGGCGCTTTCTTGCATGGTTTTTAAGAGAACAGAATATAGAGAATGTGTTTTAATAGGTAATGGTCACTGATTAAGGTTTCTTATTCGCTTTGTAGCCTGGGATAGTGAATGTTCAAACTGATTTACTGTTCCCCTTTTTGCTATTGTTTCTACTGAAGTTAATATGCTGATCTTAGAAAAAAAAACTATATTACAAAATTTAAATCAAAAAATAAAAGGCAGTAATAAAGCTCCTTATTTTTGTGCACTAGCCAGAGCAACCTTCTTTCATTGTGTATCATGCATTTAATTGGCCAAGGTCCTGGCCTGGTACAAAGGAAAAGGAGAAATGAGACCTCCCTCCTTCTGAATCCTCATTCATTGTACCATGTTTTCCAGAGGACAGTGCTGGCTTGCCTCTTCAGCACGTGAGCTGGGGCCATACGCTGTCTGAAGTCATCTCTATCCAGAGCTTCTGCCAGCAAGACGGCTTTTTTTTCTTTTTTTCTTTTTTTACAAGGGCAAGCTCATCTCAGTTTATATTTCTTTACCACAAAGAAGGAATATTGTAAGGCTCCTTTTCAGGATTTTGCTCCTGCACACCTTTCTCTCAGAGTAAACTTACATCAGTATTTTAAGACTGATATGAACATAGCCATCACATGCCTACTTTTTAAAATCAGTGGGTTCTTTGAGAAGGTAGGTAGCCATTTTAACACCTTCAGTAGAAGAGTGTTGGCACTGAATGAATACTAACAGCAAAATAGCAGTGAGATCTGCCAACACTCTTACTGGCTCTCTTACATGCTGGATTCAGACCTCACCAATACTCTGGCGTTTCTAAATGAAGGTTTATTTATTCTTTTATTCTTCAGAGCAGAATCTAGTCTAGGTTGGTGCAGACAAAAGAAATCTTAGCAGCCAAATATTTGGTATTCTGTTCAAAACTGAGCTACCTACTCACTTCAGTAAACAAAACTTACTGCTTTTTCAAACTGAAAAGTGACAAATGTCATTATCTCTTACAACCTCCCACATCAAACATTTCTACTTGAATTTTTATGTATGAGCTGTACAGAGACTTTATTCATTGCAGAGATAGTCACTCAAAGGGATTGCAGAGTTAAGCTTTCAAGGCGACTGCTCCAAGGCCCAGCTATCTTTACCTATACGTGGGAGACATCAGTATTTCCTTGTGCAAGCAGCCTCTACAGATGCAGTCCCCTGTGCTGCATAGACCAGTAAGATCTATTTCTACATGATAAAGGAGAGAACAATTGTTTGGCAGTACTTTACTATCCGATCCTAGAAATCAATTCCGAAAGCAGTAAACCGACGAACACTGCAGCATGGTTTTATGAAGTACTCCAAACACCCCTTTGCTGTTGACCATTCAGGTCACATATCTGAGGCAACCATTGAGTTTTTTCATACGGAATCATTAACATTGTGTTATTGTATTTTCTCTGCTTGTCTACTTGCTACTGAGTGTTAATCAGCCTGGTTCACGAAGCAGGACGTCACCTATATGAGTTCTTATCATAAAAGTCAAGCATGTTTACTTCAAAGATATTCTGTTAATCACATGCACGCTTGCAAGTTTGTAAAGAGTGAAAAAAGGGTCTTTAGTAGATTCTTTTAGCTAGTGAAGCTGATTTCTTTCTAAAAAGACTGTGAAGCTATATAGTGTTAGTTTTATGGTTGAATAGCTGCTAAAACCCAAGACTATTAAGCTATCCAGTTACTGCTTTCCATGAAAAACCTTTTTCCTCCACTGGCGCTATGTGTGAGATGATTAGTATGCTTTGTATCCCAGTTGCAACAGAGAAAAGCAGAACTATGGGTTAGACACTATCTATTTAGTCAGTGTGGAAATGGGGGTTGGATTAGATGATCTGTAGGTCCCTTCCAACCCAAACCCTTCCATGCTGCGTGCTGTGAGGGTGCACACCTGACTGACACCAACTCACGGGTTACACCTAGCGTAGCAATTCCCTGCACTAAATGGCACATTTGGAAGTGAGGGTGAGTGTGCTTGTTGCACGTAGCAAGGCTCTGCAGTGTGTTATGAACAGTCAGTGCTGCATGAATCCCAAAGCTGACCTGTGGGAACTTTCAGAGGGAAAAGATCATCTGACCTGGTTGCCGGTTCTTCAGATAGATTGCAACTCTGAGTAATCTCTGCAGTTCACTGAGTCCAAGTGGAGTTGAATTCACACAGATTCTACTGACCCAGTTTGGAGTAAATCTTCAGGTAGTTCAGAGAGGGAATGAAGTCAGTACGGCATATGCAAGCTGCCCTGTGCAAACATACCACTTGCATTGGCAGGTTAGAATGTGGCTAGTGCCTTTTATTTTTTTTAAGAAAAGACATTATTTTAATGGGACATGAATAGATATTCCAGCCTGATTTTATGAGGTTTTATCACAGTTCAGGGAAAAAAATAATAAAAAGACAACTTTTTTTGCCAGAAGTTCAGAAGGCTTACTTGAAACTAATTTTCCTGCCTTATAAATTTCCAAGGAACTTGTGTGGTAGAGGTGGAGATAACAAAATCTGCTGCAAACACCACTTCTATTCTGGTTCACCCTGTTTTGCTCTTCTATAATATGCTCCAAAAGAAACTGGGCTAATAGCTACAAAATCTAGGGTGAGGCATCCATAACCTCTCCCCAAATCCATTATAGCTTTGCACAGACACCTAGGTTTAGCAAGCTCTAGATCTTGCTGCAAAGTAAAGACAGGAAAAAGTTTAAATAGAATGTGGAAAGTTCAAGCAAGTTAGAAGAAATAGTAATTATTATAGTGGTCTGAATTGTCATACATCAGTGACATACATCATTGTAACTTCTCTGAAGACCGCGGGATCCAGACTTTAAAATACAGGATAGAATCCAGCTGCAAATTAAGCAAGATTAGGTCTTCCTCCTTTTCTTGCTTGCTTTCTTGCCTTGAGAAAAACACATGCTACTAATTTTGCCTTCCATCTGTACAAGAAGGTAGCAAGTATGCAGGCCATATCCCTGGACAGAAGTAAAAGAATACTCGGATCAGATGATTTCCAGTGGAAAAACATGGAGCAAGTGTCTGCTGTTTATGAAATGGCCACCCAGGTGTGAAGTTTCTTGCCTGATTTAAAGGGTCAGCAACAAAAATGCAGACAAGAAGTTCTTAGAGGGGTTAGTGCTAATGGGAGCTAAGAGAAGGAAAGGCAGTTTCTGTGCTGTTTTTCCTGCTGCTGTATCAAAGGGGAAGAGCCCCTCTGTCAGCTTGCCACCATGGATTTATAGCCAAATTTGGAAAAGTTCTGTGCTTGTCCAAAGATGAGTGCCATCACTGGTAGCTAAAGAGCACTCAGCAGCATGCAGAATGCACTTAGTCATCCCTCCAGTTGTATACTATCTTGGAATGTCTTTTGAGAAGCTGATGCACCAAATAACAGAACCAAATAAATGTGTAGAACCGTTTTCCCTGACAGCATGACTCATGCTGATCATCCTAATTTCCAGTTAACTTTCTAACACTATAGTGTGATTGTCACCTTCATCAGGTGCGGTTCAGTCTTACAGAAAGTTGCAGACATCTGGCCACAGTCACAACACATTTCAAACTACAAGAACATGAAGGAAGTGTAATCTTGTGACTTTATTTCTCATGACATTTACCGCCAACATACGGAAACTCAGATAAAATCCTCCGATGTTAATTCACCGAAGCCCCTAGAGACCAACACACCATGCTGCAGCCACCTCAGTGACACCAAATAAACAGCAAATAAATAACCACCAATGCTGATAAAATAAGTATACTTAGATGTACATGCAATTGTACAGGACAATAGGTATAAACACACACATAGTTTCACGAGCATGAGGAAATGCCATTCAAGTCAGAGAAAAAGATGACCACAATACCCCAAGCTGCCTGGATGCCCAGCATTCTCCAGCTCTACTGGAAAAATTCCATTTTTGGAGTGTCTTGAATAGTTTGAAGTGATTAAAGTGATTTTATAGGCTGTAGAAAGTTCCCCCTACCATTTAGACACCCACCTGACACCTGGGCTTATTTAGACACTTAGGCTCAAAGATGAGATAGAAAATCCCACCAAGGAGTTATGTGTTATCTGGTGGGCAGAAATGTCATTCTGTGAGATACCAGAGAATAGGGAGTTCCCTTATCAGCCTGTCAGTTCTTATGAGTTCGGTGGCATGGTGATTTATAGTTCTGCTTACGTTGCTGAGCTGCTGCTGGGATAAGATCCATCACTACTCCTGGCTACTCCTGGCTTGCCCTATTACCTCCTCTTCTCCAGGGATGACAAGATGCCTTTGCCATCCTTACCATTTTCCTGAATTGCAATAATCATGAGAACACCATTTATATTGTAGGCTGTAGAGGCACAAAATCTTATACAAAAGCTTCCTCACAGCTCTCAAAACATTTGCACTGAGCTATCCAGTTTTACAGTAAGAGAGCAAAGATGCAAAAGAAACATTCCAGAGCTGGTTGACTGTGGTGCTGTGTGAGTATGTGAGAGAAGCACATCCAAATCCCTGATGCAGAATGGAAAATCAGGGTAGAATCAGGTAGAGCAGGAAGCTGCACCTGGGTCTGCCACATGCCTGCCTTGTCCCTTCACCACCCAGCTATTAAAGTGACGCATTCATCCCACCAGTACACACAATGGACAGAACATTTCCTGATTTAATTTCGACAAAGAACAAAAACAAATCCTTAAACCTCAAAGCAGTCATGTAGCAGAATTGCTGTCCCCTAGTCAGCTAATGTTTACTGGCATCTTTCCTGGCCTCATTACTTTAGTTACTGCTTGCCATAATTGTCCTTGCCCATTACACATTAGAAAAGGAAAAAGTAAAAGGAAAAACTGCTCTAAGGGTGTTCCCACTTCCGGCAGCAAGTCCATGCTTGTAAGCAAGTCCTTGGTCTCAGGTAGCATGAGTTAATTTTCTGGTGAGTTTCTGATGAGTTTCTGACAAGCCAGTACTGAAGAAGGGTCTCCATCAAAACACTGCTGAAATCTATTTAGAGATGTTTCCAAGGCAGGCTTGTGTGTCTTCATCACATCCTCTCTTGGCTAGCAACATCTTGCTATATCCTCACATTTGATTTGCCCATAGCTATGTCTATCTGTTGTGATTGGACCCTGGGAGGCAGCTAAACACTCCGCAGCTGCTTGCTCACCACCACCCCTCCAGCCCCAGCAGGACAGGGGTGAGAATCAGAAAGGTGAAAGTGAGGAAACTTGGGGGTTGACATAAAGACTGTTAAACAGGTAAAGCAAAAGCCACACGCACAAGCAGAGCAAAATATAGAATCCATTCACTACTTCCCATGGGCAGACAGGTGTTCACCCTGAAATGGGTTTCAATCATTGCCCAGGAGTAAGGGACTTACACAAATTATTTAAACATTTCACTCTCCATAACAGCAGTATTTTTTAAAATTATAAAATTGATGTACCGACTTGGAAGAAAAAAAAATGCCCCACAGAAAGCGGGGTAAGGATATGGAATTAGGGCTTGCAAACTTTAATCAGTTTTAATTGAGGATCATAACCCTTGTTTCCAATTACATGTGACTCAGTTTGTTTGTTCCTGTTTATCAAGGACATGTCTCTGATCCTCAGGAAAGAAATTCTGTGGATGCTTAAATGTGAACCATGACTGGGGAGAACCTCTGAAACTTTTCACTTGTCAACACACAGGAAAAGAACTATGTAACTTTTCTCTTGTTCTTTCTAACATGTGGTATGATAAATAAAAGCCAAATAATAAGTAGGAAAAATAGTGATTTCTTGTAAACAACTAAGAATTCATTCCCTCCACATCAGGAATTATGATGTCAAATTCTACAGTTTATTTGAGACTAAGTGATAGCTTGTGGTGTGACTGAATCTACCAGTAAATTTTATTGCTACATGGGTTTAGTCATAAGTATACTTACTAGAATGTGAAGAAGATAGGTATCGCTTGAATAACTGTCTCCACATCTTCACAGTGACGAGTCAAATTAGTTGCACATGTTTAGTATCAGAAATGTAAACATTCCAATAATATTTGCAGTTTCATGTAATTATCAGTAAATAATATTTGTCATGTAGTTGCCTCAGTAAGGAACTAAGCTGTATCAAGGCTGTCATAATAATGCCAAAAAGAGGGCTTAAGAGTGATAAAACAGCAGAATGTCTTCAGTTTATTTCCTTAATCCCTGGTTTACATAGCAGAGAACACAAAAGCCCAGCTGTACCTTTTCTTGTACCCCAGACAAGGTGATCCAGTCACATGTGACTTCAGACTCAAAAATCTCACCATAATGCTTGTGAATCGTTAATTCAGAGGGAGCTTTGTCTGACCATCTGCAGGTGTCTGCAGTATGGACTTGCACGTGTGAACTACTTTTCCAGGAGTCCTTATCAGTCAGGGGAAGGCAGGCTTACAGTGCAGCTCCTCTCATCCTGTAGTAAGTAGCTAAAATAGATCAGATGAAGAGTGCTCATCTGAGAGTGAAGGTACTTTTTTCAGAGTCCCCATATTTGCCTTTTGTAGGCAAATCTTAAGGTCTTTTTTCTCTCTGAATAATCCAGCTAAGGCAGGTGTATAATCAGTAGGATACCAGACTGTGGTAGAAGTAGTAACTCATCTGCCTGTTCCCTAACAGACAAATTTTAACACATGTGCTTTTCAAATCTGGGCTCTAGGGAAGATCTACTGCAGTTCTATGAGAAAGGATTGTAATGAACTCCAGAATTATGAAAGTAAAAGAAAATTACTTGCTATTATATTAGAAAATAACCCTTCCTCTGGCCTAAATGTTCAGGGTTTTTTTACATTGGTAATATGCTGTGAGTCTCAATATTAAAATGAATAATGCCTAAAACCAACCAAAGATTAGAAGAGATATAAGTTATCACTTAACCATCAAATGAGTGCTTATGCAGCATAACATAATCTTGTGAAAGGAAGCATCATAAAATATATTTTCCTTTGTATTTCTTTTTACAGAAAAAAAAACTTGAACAATTGTGTATGGTTTGCCACAATGATTGGCATACAATCAGACAAGTGGTTTGGTTACTTGCAGAGCACATCTTCGTATGCATTCACACATGGCTTTGTAACCTGGAAAAGTGAGTAATTGCTTAAGATGTTCATCCCTATATATACCTGATTTGAATATTCACTTAGAATAGACTCAAAACCCTATCTAGGTCAAAAAAGGATTATTAATAATAAGGTAGGCTCCCAGGGAACTGGTACTTTGCACAATGACATGGAATCTAGCTGATTCATGACTACTGGCAATCCATATTTTAAGATGAAAATCTTCCCAGAATGCAAATCTCACATAACGGATGGTGGATCACTTTCTCTTGAACACACTTCACTGCTTTATTTTTATCTCTAATCAATACTGCCACATCTGTGTGAAATTTCTGAAGAAAAAAAATAGAGTAAAACACAAGACATTCTCTGTAAAAATAATAGATACAAAGAGAATAACACACAGTTCTTAAAATATGCAAGAAAGCAAATGAAGTCTACATGACAAAATGGTTCTAAAACACACATCACTTCTATTAAAGTTTAACTACTGGAGGAGTGTTTAGCATGCCACAGCAAAGAGGAGAAAAAGTGTACATCAACCTGTCTGTAATTCATATAACCCTTAGCTACTGCCATCAAAAGGCAGCTTTCCGTGACAGCACAGCAGGCAGATTGTCACTTTCTTACCCTTCTGCCAGGCAGATTTGCTTAGCTTTGTAATTTTGCATATGTGTAGGTTTCTGCTTGATGCACTCCAGTAAAAAGTCTGCTACTATGCGTATTCTGCATCTCTACCTTTCTGACTGAGCCTTCATTGCTAACCTTAAACAGATTATGAGTATACTTCTGGAAATACGCATTAACAGAACAGATTTTGAAATACATCAGCTTGAAAGTAAACATGTCTGTATGAGCAAGCCCAAGAGAGGTCGTTTCTAGACATTCTCACCTCCACAACTGCTGCTGTAATGGAAAGTCCAAACTGCAGGTGTTTGGTTCTTTTAAGTCACTGTTGCTGTTTCTGTTACAGTTCTCCCACAGACAAAAACTGATTTGGAGGTACAGGAGGTGTTGAACTCATTTGCTTTTTAGTATTTTTTATTGCATTGGGATATTGGTAAGGCAGTTGTAGAAGCTGAAATGTCCTTGAAACTATTTAGTCATAGGTGAAAATGCTTGCAGAAATATTTTGAGGTGATTATTTTATGTTGAAGCAGAAATTTATATGTGATTATTTTATGTTGAAGCAGAAATTGCTTATAGACGATTTGTCTTCTTTCTTGGGAGTTGTGGGCTGTGCTCTGGAAGATGATGTTGACAAAGAAAAGAATGGTAATTGAATTTTTTCAAAAGAGGGGTTGGATTGAGTTTTGGCTTGGGGTTAGGATATGTTCTTAGTTTAGCAGAGCTACTTCAAACATTGCTAATTAGAGAAGCATTAACATAAGAACAACATTTCAAATTCATTGATGTCATCTTGCTAACAGATTTGGATACATGGGCCATAATCCCACTGAAAATCAAGAGCTGTTTTTTTCCAGAATGGGGAAGGCCCACATGTCCAGATCTGTTTTCATGGCTAGAGAAAATGGGGGACATGGGAGGGGTGGGATCAATTCTTAATGGTCATTTTTCTTCCCAGGAGTCATCAGCAATAATGAACTACACAGAACATGTTTGGATCAAGCATCAGACTGGTTTTGGTTTGTGACTCACTTACTGGTCAGAAATAGAGCTTAATATAAAATCTCAGCAGTTTCAGTGTGCCACATGACACCAATATCACTGATATGTGTTGTCCCAGAAAGAGCGGCTACAGTTACCCAGAGAGAAAACAGGCTCCTCTCTTGCACGGAGAAGTCTTTAGGCATACCTCTCCAGTTTTTGACCAGGAGTTAATTTTACTGTGTGCTACATTTTTCTCATATGAATACACATCAAAATGCTTTTTTTCTTCTTAAGTCAGTGCCCTCAGTATTAATTTGCTTGGGCTGGTTAGAGTGTTTCAGGATCGATAGGGTATTTTCACTTGCTTTACTTCAGATGTATAACATTCCTAGTGCCTGCACAGCAAATGTCACATTGGCAAGACTGAAAGAACATGATGTATCAAGATGGTTTATTACCAATTCATATGATCCCAGCCCTCCAGCAATCCAGTACCTAGTAAAATTATTAATACCTAATAAAAAGACTTATTGCAGCTCTGAAGCTAGTGATTGTTTTTTAATTACATATTTCTTTTGATTTAATAAGGTAGTAAATATTTTCTTCATCTCTCCTTAAAGAGAAATATGCATTTCATGTATTGGTACCCTTTATATAGGTTATTTATATTCCATGCATAATCATCACCATATTTACCCTGGGTCACATCAACCTTTTAGCCACCTTTCTGCATTACTTTTGCTATCTTTACAGAACATCAGTTAGTTTACAAGTTGTAAAAAGAATTCCTTAAAGGATAAAAGATAACACAAGTTCTTCCTTGGTGTGAATATACTGCAGAGTAAGGAGGACCCTTACACAAGTCATGGCACATTTGTGTTTGTTCCAGCTCATCCCTGTGAAGAGGAAGTGATGGGGTGCGAGGCTGCACATGCACTCAAATTTAAGATAGTACTGTAGCTTGCATAGGTTGATGCCACGCCTGAAGAGAAACAGCATTGGATTGCTCACAGCATGGGATTCAACACAAACCTGCCTCTCCTTCCAGCAGCTGAACCCCTCAGCTTCTCTCTTCTCACTGTCACACACGCTCAGCATAGATGCCTCACCTTTAGCTAAGTCACTCCTTAAGCCAGGCATATACGGGCATGTGCAGCTTCACGCAGTCAGCCTAATCACAGCCCCGCATGACAAGGTGTCCGTGCCCACGCTGCTCCAGGACCTTGCTTTATTCTACAAGCTTTCTTCTGCCCTCTATGTTCCCTGCATATCCAGTGCTGCATCCACACGGTAAAATTAGTAGTCTTCTGAAATGTACAGTTGAGAGAGTGGCTGTCTTAGAAACCTGTGTACTTCCCAGTCACATTAATTGGCTGAATGCCAGGATGAGGTCAAATGAAAAGTGTTAATTTTGTGGTTGTGTAGAAACAAATTCAGCATCCCAGAATGTGCCGTTGGTCATGCTTCTCTCTCATCCATCTTGATGCTATCAGTAAGAACATGGACTTCCACTGGAATTTTGGCTTTTTCGGGCTCTTTATATCCGGAGATATTTCCAGTTTGGACTGCAAAAACTCATGAGAACACATTGCTAGGATTCCCTCTACATCATTGGCCCCCAGAATGTTGCATCAGCACTTTCATTGCCAGATGACAACAGGAAGACAGCCAAGAGCAGCATGGGGACAGGGACAAATAGGTAAGGTAGGAGAAAAGTGTGGGAACTTCCTGTGCTGAACAGAATGCTAAAGAAATTATTCATGCAATTGCACCCTGAAAATAGTCAAGAAAGCTTGGTAGTTTGGTGACTTGGCACCAGTTAATATTTGCTTTTTGCTCACATAACCTGAGAATCTACTATAACCCATTCTGGTTGGGTTAAACCTGCAGCTTTGAATTCAACCTTCCCAGTTACAAACCTCCTGAAAAGAAAGAAACCTGTTAAACAACAAACTGTGCAGTGTGTTAGTGCAAAGAAAGAGATGTAACTGCAGCCTGTCCCTAGGGGTTATTCGAAAAGCCTAGCATGCACCAAGCAGACATTCTGCCATGCTATAGACTGTAAACACAGTCCTTGTGTTACCCTCTTCACATTTGCTTAGGAGACCAAAAGCTGCATGGCAAAAGTGCTTATTTAGTTATGGCACACACAAGACATGGTGTGGTGGGTTGGCCGCGGCTGGACGCCAGGTGCCCACCCAAGTTGCCCTGTCACTGCCCTCCTCAGCTGCGCAGGGGAGAGAGAATGTAACTAAGGGCTCATGAGGAGAGATAAGGGCAGGCAAAGATCAGTCACCAGTTACTGTCATGGGCCGAGCAGGCTCAGCTTGAGAAAAATTAATTTAATTTATTACCAATCAAATCAGAGTAGGGTAATGAGAAATAAAAGCAAAATGGGGTCACAAGTCCTGCTGGCAAATCTGCTCCAGTGTGGGCTCCTCTCTCCATGTGGTCACAGGTCCTGCCTGGAGCCTTTTCCAGCACAGGCTTCCCACGGGGTCACAGTCTCCCTCATGCATGGGGTCCTCCAGGAGCTGCGTGTGGATCTCTGCTCCAGAGTGGACTCCCATGGGCTGCAGAGGGGCATCCTGCCTTACCATGGTCTACACCAGAGGCTACAGGGGAAGCTGCTCTGGCAGCTGGAGCACCTCCTCCCGCTCCTTCTTCATGGACATGGGTATCTACGGGACTGTTTCTCTCACATTTTCTGACTCCTCTCTCTGGCTGCAGTCGTGCAGGCGTTTTTGCCCTTTCTTAAATCTATTATCCCACCACTGCTGATGGTATCAGCCTTGGCCAGCAGTGGGTCCATTTCTGGAAACATTTGGTGTTGGATTTATCAGACAACAGGGGAAGCTTCCATCAGGTTACACAGAAGCCAGCCCTGTAGTCCCTCCATTACCTAAACCTTGCGACACAAACCCAGTAAGCATGGATAGGTACCAGGGCATAAAACACATTAAAAACATCACAAAATACTTATTTGGAACATTTAACTTAGCTTCTACTAGTAGGTAGTCTCTTTGAGGTTTTTTGCTTTGTTACTCTACTTAATGATTCACACTAGTGGCTGTATATGCTGAGACATATTCACTTAAATGGGATTAATTTTGTGTGTCTAAGGCCACCTTGAATCTGAGGGCTGCAAACTCAAAAGCACATCCGGTCTGTAAATGTCATTCCCAGCTCCAAGTCTTGGGTGCTGCCTTCCCTTTCCTTCCTGAGACAGCTTTACACATATCTTATTTTTCATCTAGGCCCACGCAGCTGAAATGCTTACCATGACAGAAAGTAAAGTCTCTTTATCCCCGCTTTTCATGTACCAAGCTGTGTGGCTAGAGAGTGGGCAGACTCATAGGTCATGGTGAAGTGATGCAGCACAGTGCCCAGCTACTGCTTGCTGCAGAAACCAAAGCAACCGCCCTCAGTCTTTATTTGAAAGAAACACAAGAAAAAACAACCCTTTCTGTTGAAGCTAATGGGGTATTGCCCCAGTAAACTAAGTGGGTTTAATCCTAAATTAATAGGAAAAAAGAATATATATACAGTGGAAGAAAATCAGTAATGAAGCCAAATACCACATTTTTCAGGATTCTTTTTTTAAATGCAAAACTATTCTCTGGTGACCTATGTCCAAAGGAAGAACCTATCTCTGGTCTGAAGGGCAGTCCTTGGATGGCTCACAGAGCAGTGTAATTCTCTAAGCTACAGTGACATAAGGCAAGCCACAGACTTTGCTCTATGCCTTAGGAAGTCTGTTTTCCCTCTGCTCTTCGATGCAGACACAGCATATGAAGAGAGAACAGCCTCATGGCTTAGGCACAGCTGTGGCCGTCAACAGTGCTGAGTCTTCTTCATGGTCATCTGCAGATCTGCTGCTTAAGTTGAGTTGTATGGCTGCAATCTCTGCCTTTTGCCGCTAACCTGAATGGTACAAACCCCCCTCAGTGGCAGTTTTGAAGCTATGTTACTGAGGGGATGCGAAGAATTTTAAAAATCCCTCTTAAAATTCCTAACTAGTGCCAAGAGCAGAAGAGGCTTTCTCCAGGCCACTCTTTTACTGTTGTTTGGTCAATTAGGGTAAATGAAGAGACAATGCCTGTGATTTTCCACTCCATCCTTTTAGTTTCACATTAATGTAATAGAGCAATTAACACTTGAGGCTTCAGCCCCTGCACCTGCTAAGCTGGAGCGAGCAGTTGTGGCTGGGCCACTGGGAAGGCAGAGCTGAGGCAGCTCCATGAGTGAAGGAGGCAGAGCTGTGAGCCAAGCTCCCTGCTGCACAGCCTGGGCGGGGAGGCTCTTTGATGTGCACCGAAATGCAAACAAGAGGTTGAACCTCAGTAATAAATAGCAACACTACATAGTAATAGCTGGGAATTACTAAGTGCTTCACTCTTATATAATGCCAGTCATTTTGCAAACGCTAACCTCTGCTATTAAGTGTGCGTACTGTGAGCTTATTAATTAGTTTATTTTTTCTGTTTTTTTTTTTTTAACCTGAAGCAGTTCCTCAGTCCAGCTCACAACACAGACCCACACCTAGTCACATGAATGTTAGTACCTAGATTTTGATGCTGCTGATAATGGAGGTAGGAGAAGGGAGATCTTTGCACCAGTGTAGTCCTTGAAGCCTTCCTATTGTTAAACCACGGGTTTAGGCAAAATTATATTTAATTCCCCACTCCTATATTTAATTCCTAACTCGAGCAATGCAGTTGTGATTAAGATTTTACTGCCTTTCATTATAGTCTCATTCCCCAGAGTTGTAAGAACAATTAAAAGGCCTTTTTCCTTGCCCTTGACATGACCCTTTCAAAAGTAGGTTAGGGCTCACCTTTCGCCTTCTCCTGCCTCGCTGCTATTAAAGAGAGGATTGAATTTTACAGCCACTAGATCTACTTAGAGTTACATTATGATTCATAAATTCCCTGAGGCACAGACTGGAGCAGATCTGTTGCTGGTATAAACTGGCAAAGCTCCACTGATTTTGACAGTAATTTGCACCACCTCACCTGTGCATGTTTTTCAAGGCACCATGTTGCCATTCGAGCAGTAATAAAATGAATGGGTCGTTATCGTGAGCACTGTACTTGTGTTGGCTACAGCAAAGACACATGAGGCATGGATTTGACTCAGTGTTTCTTCGGCCGATGGGGAAATCATGGTCCTACAGATAAACAATATGTTTTCTGTTTGTTCTCTTATCAATATCTGGATAGAACATATGGAGGAGGTTTTGAAAGCTTTCTTCCAAGCAAGGTTGTTTTCCACTTCTGAACTGACAATTAACCATGAGAAATCCGTTCACTGGAATGACAGAACGAGCAAGATGTACAGCAGGAATAGTATGGTCTGTTGCAATAAATTACAGGTTTCTTTTTCATGTGCAGCAGTAGAGGCGGCACTGATGCAATTATCTACAGCTGGTTATAGAAAGAAAACATGCATCTGTAGATGGCTCAGGCTGGAGGAAACTGAGATGTGTTCTCTGGAATTTATCACCGTAGAGAGAGCAGCGGGGGAAAAACTAGCAATTTTCATTCCTGGCTACAACAAACTTTAATAACCTTTATTTCCCCCCTGTTAAACTAACTTAACCTAATAAACACATTTAGTCCATTACATAGTAATTAGCAAATGCATCTAGGTCATCACAGATGCTCCAAAGGAAGGATATGAAGGGTCCATTTTCTGGAATAAAGGATTTGAAATAATTATTTTCTGAAGTAAAGAGCTGAAGTGTGCCATATGCTGTATGCCCTTTTACCTCTAGCCTTCAAATATCCCATTTAATTTTGTTGTAAGAAAGGCTTGGGACTAATTTGCCAGCAAAGCTCTTGCTGAAGGCTGTTCAGTTTGCATGTTCCCCAGTATCACAGTTTCCAGAAACATAGGTACAGAGGACGTGGCATACATACATGATTTTCAGCACCAGACTCACGGCGTAACAGAGCTTCTCTTCACAAATGTCTGGTTACAGAGTTACTTTGTCTCTGCCTGTTTTACCTGCCCATTTTTAAAAAATCTCTGTTCATTCACTGTTTTCTACCACATTCCTCCAACAAAACGTGATTATCTTTAATTTTTTTCTTTGAGAAACATGGGGTTTTTTTACTGCTAGAGACAACATGTTTCCCCAAATAAAGCTGCACCTAAATGTTTTCATTTGCTCAGTAAATCTGATCTAAAAAAAATTATAAAAGAGAATTGTGTTTTTCTGTGTCTGACTGATGTTTGAGTTGTCTTTTCAATTTCCCTTTCCTCCATTTTTTTATTTTCATGCTTCTATGAAAAATAAAATTAAACAAAACTTTTCCTCTGAAACTTTCTGTGGCAAGGTTTCTCCTTAGTCTCCTGCTTTGTTTGCCTCTCTCACTGCTCTGGCCCTCATCCTTTATGTAATATTATCTGCCAAGGTCAGGTCTGACAGAAAGGAGTGAGATCTGTCAGACCAATTCTTTCTGCTTGTAAGCGACTTTGAGCAAGACTTGGTTGCAAATAGAATATTTTCTCAAAATCTAAGTCCTTCTGCCACTACACCCCAGTTTCTCATTATCTGGCAGTCCTACAGCTCATCTACTCCTGTGGAGACATCTTCAATAGGTGCTTCATCTTCTGTGCTTTGCAACATACTTAAATTAGTGGGTTGGATCTTTTCCACTTCTGTTATGCATGAAACACTGAAGTCTGGGAAGTATAAGAGAATGATAGCCATGAACATTAGTATTTCCCAACAAGGCATAATGTTTTCATCCTTCAGTTCTACTGGAATCCTTCCACTTGTTTGAGTGGTAGAATGCGTTTCATGGCTTCAGCATCACAAAAGCAGCTTACTCAGCTATTTTTGCTATTGCTCTGGGTCAAAATAACATGGCAATGGCTAATTTGTCCTTGCTTAGACTAAAATCAGAACCTGGCTTGAAAACATCACAGGTTGGGAAAGGAGAGGTGACCTTGAACATTGGTTTTCAAGCCCAAAATTCAAAAGGGACTTCTGGACTTTTATCCCATGCTTAATCTATGTCTAAGCTGACAGTCCAGCAAAAAAACACAAAGGAGATTTCACCAATTCAGCATGATCACTGATTTGCCACTTATTTTTAAAGCTGTGTTTGAAAGTAAAATGCCACTTCTTAGACTTCCTCCCTTTTTACACAGCCTGCTTTAATGTTCCATCAAAACAAAAGAAAAACAACTGTTCCCACATTAGGCATACATTAGCCATGGAGGAAAAAAGGAAAAACATTTTATTATTACACGCTTTGGAAAAGGAAAGGAGCCAGGGTGTGTGCCTAGACGACAAATTTCTATAATCTCCACACCTATAATTTACTTCAGAAATGTGTGGTTACCTTGAAGAAAAGAGGGATCTTCCCGGCTTGCCAGTATAATGAATGATTCAGGTGTGAATGGAAACACATGAAGGGAAAAATAAAGATCTAAGGAAGACTGAGTTTAAAAACTGTAAGGCTAAACAATGTCTCCTCAGACCTCACCCACTCAAATTCCTGCCCCACAACTCAGCAAAAGGAGACAAGCTGTCTTGATACTGGCACCCTACTGCATTTAAATAATAATAAAAAAAGCAAATATTGAAACCCACAGGACAGATGGCAAAGGAGGCATTTGAAGCTCTCAGATCATCCTGTAAGTTGAAAACAGATTTTGACAAGCTTCAAGCTATTGAAAACGGATCCAAGGAAGACTTGAGGCTGCTGCCAATTACTCTCTCCTTAATTACAATCAATTTGTGTCGTGTGCTCACCAGAAGGAAAAAAACACCACCCTAACTTTTGTATTGGAGATGGGAAGTACAACCTGTACTCATACATTTCATTCATGATACTGAATGCAGAAGATGTTCAGAACACAGGGGAACTGTGGCTACTTAATTTGCTCATGAACAGAATACCTTATACCAACTGCTCCCAAAAAGGATGATGAGAAAGTCTGTTTTCCTCATTACTCGCTTTGGAAACAATCTTTACAAATCCCACCAGTAATGGAAGACTAAAGTAAGTCCAAATAGATCACTTAAAGTGAACAAAAAAACCTCATTTTCCGTATCAGAAATTAGCAGTGCATGCTGATGTACTCGGTTTGGATATTGTCTTCAGTGCTTGTCCAAGAGTCTGGTAACAAGGGAGAATAAATCCATCAAGCCCGGTATAAAGAACTCCCAGCAGTGTGACACATTTGTTTAGCATTCCAGGGGACCCTGCTTCAGCTGGCTTCAGCTGTCTGCAAGCTGGTTCTCTCAGGCTGAGCTAATCACCTGAGACTTCTTCATCAATAGCAGCACTTTCAGGAGATGGTTTGGGACACCATTCTCAGATATTCTTTAGGATGACAACAGCTTTCCAGAAATGCATGTGTCTCTCCTCTGAATGTGGAGGCAGTTTGGGCTGACAAGGCTAGGCCAAGGCTGCAATTCAGCTGTACAGCAAACACTGCCTTAGGGTTCCTAAGTGTGGTCCTTAAGCCTAAATGTGGTCACATGTTTGATGGCTCAGTTTTTCATCAGTGGGTCTTGCACCAGACCTGGCATTATCCACGCTCTTGCAGACAGAGAAAACCAGTATGAAACAGCATAAATGTAGAGCATGCGTTCTGGCCAACTTGATGGAAAAGCAGAGGTGCACCTGTATGGGATGAGGCTCAGGTTTGGGCACTCCATAAGTAATATGGTGAAACACATCCTGGGGCACTGGCATTTCAGCTGTCAGAGAGCCAAAGGCCCTTTAGGGAGCAACATAAAGAGCCTTGGGGGAAATGGGTCTCTGGCCTTCCTGTTCCTCCAGGCTCGGGTGGAATAGAGGCTCTCTGTGCACCTTTTGGGAGAGGGAGCGACGTACTCAGTCTGGACTGTCACTGGTGGGAGATGGCTGCTCTCTCACCAGGCAGTAATGCCAGACCTCCCCTCCCCGCCTCCTGCAGCTGGGTTCATGCCTGAGTTTCTGCCTTCTCCATGTGAGAGAAGGGTGGGGGGGAAAGGAGCAATCAGCTCTGAAATATTTTGGGCCCATGAGCAATTGACTCATGTCATCCATCCCTTTGATGTACCGTGGCTGTTTGTGGAGGCAGAGGATCACAGCTCAGCCCTGGACAAGCTGATTGTTTCAAACAAAGATTTAAATGAGTGCCACATGCAAATACAAAGAAATAAAGCTGAGCTCCAGAGCAGGCTCCACCCTCCCGGGACCCCTGGAGCACCCGGTAGCATGGAGGTGCTGCAAGGCTCTCCAGCCACTGGGGACAATTCCTTGTTGCAGCCCAGTCCATCCATCTGCCCTGAAGACAGTCCACACTTTTAAGAAACTCAGGAGCTCAGGGCTTATGTTTTAAAGCAAGTTTCTGTGTCAGCTTGGGGCCTGTCTTCTGCAGGATGTCGTCAGGACAGAGTAAGAGACCCATCCTGTGCCCAAGTGTTTCCTAAGGGGCAGCTCTCAGGTGCTCCCTGCTTGGTGTGCAGGTGGGTTTCAAACTCACTGTAAGGCATCCCTGCGGGCCTCACGTTGGGTGCCTGAGGGTCTGGATCACACCTCAAGTAGCGTCTTGACTCCAGTCTTGTGGGTCTCAGTTCCTCATGGGTAGGTTTCTCAGAGTCTACAGCAGTGGGAGTCAAGAAAACAAGGGGCAGTAATACATTCCTCAGAGTAAGACGTCTGTGGAAGAGCCATGAGATAGCTTGGTAGTGAGGAGAGGAAATGCCACTTGTACATCCAGGACTCTTGTTAACTTACTAATAACACTGTAATAATGTGTTCATTTATTTTACTTGACTGCACAGCCCAGAACTGCAGATTTTGTTCCACATCTCTGTCCAGTTCTAAGAGAAGATTGATGGTACTTGCATGTAATTGATTTTTGTGTCCTTTCTATGGAACCCAAGAATTTGATATCTATTTGAACGTCATGACAGAGTCCAAACAGCAAATACAAGGAGAACTGAAAATAGGTTGCTTGTTTGTCCAAAAGTAGGCAGTTCTGCCTGGTGAGAATTTGTCTTTTGTCCTTCCAGTAAATTAAATGGGCTCGAGTGCTATCTGTGCTGCTACCAAATTGCTACTTCTCACCTGAGCTGTCTAGAGATGATTCATCTTTAAAAACATGTTTTTGTGTTCGTGATATCCAAAGAGTAGTTGCCAGCTAATTTGGGTGGAAAGTTTGGCAGTGCTTTTAGGAATGTGAAGCTAAGTCTTTTAATCCTGGTCTGGCCTTTGAAAACTTGGAGCACACATGGCAAGAATAGCATCATACAAATCCCATTTTAGTTTATTCCAATATTTACTGAATATCAGGCATTCACTCTGTAAAAAATATGAAGGACCAGAGGCATAGGAATAGGTGGAGATAAGGGAAAAGATCCAGGAGGCTTCAGATATGCATACATGAAAACATGTAAATTTTAATGTACTATAGTAAGGACATGATTGATTTTATATGAAGGGGGATCTGCTTCTGAATTTAAGCAGGTTGCTCTTGTTCAGGGCTCAAGCTTTGGAACCATCCAATTATATCAGGCTCAGGCTTGTGTTTGAGTGTTTTTCTACCTTTTACTGCTCAATAAAACACTTTGGAGATGTGAACAGGCTATAGTGTAGATATAGATATGCCTTTCTGAGTCAGCAGATAGCCTAAAACAATCATTCCAGAGCTGCAGCTCTTTCCCTCCATCTCCAGGAGCTATTTACTACAAGTTTTACTGTCTTGAGATGCTGCTGACCCAGTCTACCCTGGGAACACTGTGCAGGACAAAGGAAGAAAGACAATACAGTGTCTGTCCTTCCTAAGCAGGTAGAGCCTTACCTGCTGCTGGCAAGGCAAGGGATGCTGCCAGACTAACATTTTTAAGCAGAAAGACAGTTATGCTGAAGCTTCTGGCAAAGGAGGAGTATTCTACACCATGGCTTCTGTTTCTCAAAAAAACTCCAACCACTATCACACCATCTTGTTGAAGTCCTGGTGTGCTGTTCCATGGATTGCTAAACACAGCTCTCTGGGACAGAGAACAACAAACAAACATTTGTGAAATCACAATCAGAACTGTAAGCTCATCCTTGCTGTGCCCCTTGTGTAAGACTTCCAGCCAGCACCATGTTTTGTGCCAGTACGGGGGTCTGCCCATCTTGAGGAGCCCACAGAGTTGGGAACTACTTATGACAATAGCATTTGGCAAATTAATGTTCCACAGTTTCTCCAGCACCTCTGCTCGCAGTGTAACAGTTTCACAACAGCGTGCATGTAAATAATCATCAGAGCTGATCTGCGCTGTCTGAGCAAACCTCCAGCCAGAAACACCACACTTTATTGGAGGGAGCCACTTAGGCTGTCATGCTAATGATATGAAAACAAACATAGTATTGTGAGACTTAATACTGACGAACACTTGCTTTTACTCTGCTGAGCATATGTAGGTCTCATATGAAAAAATAACAAGTAATAGATTATTTCTAATCATATTTCCTTCTTATGTTTTTCTCTCACACTCCAGTTTTACCTTCTTCACACTTGAAAGTTAATATTGAAACACTGGTGTGTTTTAATTTCTTTTACTCCACCTTCTCTGACTTCTCAGTGCATAAACTATCTTGTGCAGGGACTGTGTGTGTACAAACTTCATACTCTTCAGAAATGACTCATGACAACAATATCTGCTCTGGCTCCTGAGGGAGTGCATGGTCCCTGTGAAGAGAGGCAAGGGGTACAAAATGCAAGTGCTCTGCATAGAAGGGTGGCATAAGCTAATGCTAAGGTGACAATCCCTGAAATTGTGAATTTAAGTGAGAAAGGGGACAACCTTATGAGTATGGCCTCAGGGCCTGTGGAACGGTAACACATAGATCCAAATGTTGTATGCACACATATGACTGAGCTTTAAAGCTATGCCAGCAGCAGAGGAGCGGTTCCTTCTGCCTGCTTTGCAAAAGCTCTCCTACATGGAGATCCATATCCATAGCTCAGGTCTTTGGGGAAGATGATTGCCAGGCCTCATGCATGAATAGAAATCTAGGATGTTAAGGTACAACTTTTGAGATTCATAGCAGCTATAAGCTTGCAGTGTTGGTGGGAAGCAAAGACAGATAGTAGCATGGAATTTCTCAGGATAATTGGTCTTTGCATGAAGATGAGGATTCACTGCATCCAACTTCAGATACTTGCAGTGCGGCAAGTTCTCCACAGACAAGGAAGAGTAAATAGATACTTCTGGGGCAAGGTTAATCTCGTCCTCACGTAGATATCTAAAATAGGTCAGATGAATCATCTCCTGTGAGTATTTCTTTCCACTGACTATAAAGAGAGCCTGGCCTCAGATGTAGAGCTCTGTATTACAAATGTCTAGAGTGAGGTGTACAGAGTTCGTCAGAAAAATATTCACTCCGGATGAACGTGCAGAAGCAAGCTCTAAATTTAAACGTCAATATTTAATGCATAGCAAAGAAGTGTAAATATATCTTCACAGTTGAACAACGGATATTAATAAATTTTGATTACAATCTCTAAGAGAACAAACACCTAGAAAATCAGCAGTGTGTTTCCTTCTCCTTAGGTCAATGTCCTTCCAGAAAGTTGTTACACTTTCCAGCTGATCAGCAAAGGAAGCAGAAGAAAAGGTTATAGTCCTGTGCCTCTCCAGGGCTGTGGGTGCCAGTGGGAGCACACCCCTCTCTTGCCAAGGGACAACCTCCGCTTCCTGGCCCAGGGCTTCCCCAGCTCACACCAAGGGCTGGATGTGTCACCAGCTGCCAACATTCCACCTGCTGTGACATGGCCACAGCATCACCAGGGCTAATGCCATGATGTTGGTGGCTGCCTATTGTGATATGACCATGACATCGACGGGGCTGGTTCATCCATGGTAATTCCACCTTTCCAGCAAGAAGAAACAAAGCAAGCAAAACCCCAACAACAAAAAATGCTGAAGAGGGAAATTAATGCAACTTCTGCAGCAATTCAAGTTTAAAAAAGAATTGAAGCAGTGGGTCCTATCTACTGCCCAATTTTAAAGATTTGTGTGGTACTTGCTGCCCATATTTGTATGTTTGGAGACTGAATTCTGGAAGAAAAATGCTTGTCAAGCTGACTGAAGGTAATATTTCACACTGTTGTAATTAAAGACATGTCCAGTACTAAACCCTGGACCCAGGACTGGCTGACAGTGACGAGGAGTAGCAGCAAACAGCAAGAGTCATGTCTTCCTTTACCTGAAAGAGTCTGAGTTGCAAAGTGGATCTTATTTGCTCACTTTGAGAGAGGCAACTGGAGGCCATCCTGCCTGAGGAAAGAGTTCAAAAACTGTGCTCAAAACTGTGAATCTCCAGGAGAGATACAGCGTTAATCCTCCTGATTTTATCAGGTTCTCCACTAGTTCCTCCTTGTTTGGACTTACGTCTACCACCTCCTAGTCCCTTCCAGACACTGCCAATGCCTCTGAGTGGTATGACCACATTTTTCTGCTATGAAAATCCCAGAGCCTGGCTCCCAAGGGATCTTGCTATTGAAAATGCAGCACTGGTCTTCTTGGGTTTGGGTTTTTTGTTGTTTGCCTCTGTGAGCTGTTTATTAAGTAATCAAATAGCAGCATAGTAAATAAATAATGTCTTGCCTCATAAGGGCTGAAATATGCAAGTAGTAAGTAAGCCTTAGATTTTACAAATATTTAATAAGTCAAAAGTAATACAAAATACGTGGCGACTAACCCTTGAAAATACTTTGGGATAAAGCACACTGGAAATTGGAATGGTTTGCTTCCTGTTATGTACAAAATGGCTGCAAAGGAGCTATTAAAGTCTCTCAAATAAATGCAGTTCTTTGTGTGTTTGTTTGTTTCCAGTTAGAGGTATCCAGTCACTCAAAAGACCATGTGCTGTATAGCCTCCACAGGGTTTGCTTTGTAGTACAGATAGTGCCTAACCACTACTTTCCTCTCTCTTGATCACTAACAAAAACAGACCATATACAGATGAAAGTGTTCTAAATCAGTGTTCTGTGTCATTTCCCACTTACTTTGCACTTTTCTGACAGCTGAAAGGCTGCAATAAATTGAGTGCATGCACACCCACATAGGATGACAGTACAACCATAACCTAGCATCTCAGGACATGCATTCTCTTCCCCAAGGGACTACATTAAAAAATTATCAAAGCAGGGGGTATCTTGGTGTTTTCTACTGTGATTTTAACTTTTTTGATCAATATAATTTCTTTGAGAGTTGAGTTTTCCTACTACTTTTAAAAAATCCCAGAACAACATTTTTAACTAAAGTAATTGAAAATGAATTTGATACTATAACTAAATAACAGTTTTATACTAGCACACATAAATATAAACATCAGGCATACAATACGAGAAGATTTTTTTCCTCTTTTTTTCTGCTTTCCTCCCGTCTTTTCCTCTCTTCCACTTTTTTCTCATTTCCTTCCTCTTACTCCCTTTTCTCTTTCTTTCTTTCTTTTTCTTTCTTTCTTTCTTT
>VXAZ01006530.1:1058311-1186814 GCA_013399875.1 Gymnorhina tibicen
TCCTTCTTTCTTTCTTTTCTCCTTCTCCTTCATTCTGTCCTGTCCTTCCTTCTACCCTCCTGCCCTCCTTCCTTCCCTTCCCCCTCCTCTTTCATTCTCCTGTTCTTTCTGCCTTTTTTTTCCCCCTCCTCCACTTCTAATTTTGTTTTGTAGGTAGTTGGAGATCTGTTTTATTTTAAAACAATGAAGAAGGCAGAATCCCCTGAGGTAAATTCATTGAGTACTGGGAGGTCTTGGTAACACAATTGAACTGGCACCAAATCAATAAAAACAGAACAGAAGAAAAAACAATAATTAAAACATTCTGTCAAAAAAATGGAGCAGTAATTAAAAGATGCAAACTATTGTTTTGCTACACTAATTACATTTTAATTTTCAATAGCTTGCTGAATAATATAAAAGCCCATGCCTATAAAATGTCCCAGTGACAGTGCTCTTTCTGCAACTAGCGTGATAACAGTGTTTATGTGCTGTAACAGAGTGGTATGTGCTTTCAACTCTGTGTGGGTGAAGCTAGCTTCCTTGTAAGATAGCATGACAACAAAGTTTCAATTTTTATTCTTCTTCTGCTGTGGAAAATTGTTACTCAACACACACACACACACACAGAGACACACACACACACACACAGACACACACACACACACACACAGACACACACGTAGACGTGCGCTCACATCTACACGCACACCAAACCAGGCTCAGTCCAAGGGAGATGCTGCTCTGGGCACTTCCACTGACCTCAGTGGGAATTCTGTGTGTGGTGCAATAGCGGGTTGCTGGCCTGCGTGAATACTGTACTTAGGTTTAGACCATGTTGTTTCCTTCACATGTTATTGGAGGATGAAGAGAAAAACAAATTGAATTTTCCTATTAATATACACCATTTGCAAACCTAACACATGCAACTTCTTAGGCAGGGTCCTGAGGACTTTTCTCACAGAACAGTCCTTATAGATTTCACTGGTAGATACCCAAACATAAAAGCAACATAATAAAGCCCATATTCTGTACAGTTATGAATCATAGTAGTCCTGAAAAAAATTACGTCATTAATTTAGCTGCTTTTGAGAAGGGTTTGCTTTTGAGAAATTTCCATAGGCAGATTCATAAAACACTCCAAATCAAGAGTACGTGTAAAGGAGTTTGTTGTTATTGTTGTTTGCAGCAGCTCAACACAAAGTCAAGTTATCCAGATGACTCCTGGCAAAATCTGGATCCATTAGCTACAATCTGTTTCTCCACAGCTGTAGTTTACACACTCTGCCTTTCATATCATCTCATTTGAATGATAGAGTTCTTCCAGAAACAACATCCCATGTGTTCAGGCATGCCCCAAAAACAATAGATCCCTTCCATCAAAGTGGGAGCGGTGGGGAAATAATTTCTCAGTAACTAATCCCTGGATTTCATATGTATGAAATCAATGAAATGCCTCAGTCTATGAAAACGGTCAGCACTGACAAACAACATTTCACAGCTGCATAACTTTTCTACATTATCACTTTAATTTGAAATTATTTCAAAATAATGTAAATACATTACTTTATAATATGAAAAATAAAGAAAAAACTGCACCAAATGATGGAATAAAACCAAAATACTTCATACTACTGCAGCCAGAAGCACAAATACAGAGGGCAATGTATTTTTAAAGAGAAAACCCTGAGCAAGCATTATCTACGTTTTCACCAGTTTACAGTTCCTTTCATATCCTCCTAAATTAACCTCTCATTTATGTTTATTCATTTCCATTCAGCTGATAAGGCTTAACAAGGTATAAATCCTGACAGCATCAGCCTACTGTCTGATACATAAAATATCATAAAAATTAAATACATAAATACATAAAAATTAAATTCAAATGGGAAGCGAGACTAACAACATTACCAAAGCCAGAGTCATTCACACTGTATACAAAATCTGTATGTTTTTCTAGGGAGTGATAAGATGATATTAATCACATGAACAGCATTGGTACCTTTTGAAGATGGGAGCTAACCAGGGGATTAGGACAGCTGACTAGCATCAGTAGCACCATTTATGTCAAGTGGAAAACTGCAATTACATATTTTCACACACCACAGTTGCAAAACCAAAACAGCTACAAAGCCCAGAGCAAAATCTGGAAAAAAAAATTTAAAATTAAAATTACAGTCCTCTAGTCTAAAAAAACTAGTCCCTTATCTTCTGGGAACAGCCCAAATTGAAGGGGTGTTTACAATGATGCAATAATAAATTGCTTCAATAATTATTTCATGGACACAGAGTATTCCCCAAATCCCTATTATTATAACGCTAGTGAAATGTCCTGATTTACTGAAGTTAAACAAAGACAGATATTTATTTAGAATTCCTGTAACTGCTACAACCAGTAAATGTGTTTCATCACTGTGATTGCAAAAACAAATACCTACCAGAGAAATGCAGCTCACAACAACACAGGACTGAATGGAAATAGAAATGTTGTTAATGTTACACTAATGCTCATGGCAGAACTATTTGACTGAAGGAAAAATAAACCAAAAATAACTGACTGAGCCTGAGCCATGGATGGCTCTCTGTGACCAGTGAGCTGGGAAGTTCCTGTGCAGTAGCATTATCACCAGAACAGCTGCCAGGGCACAGGAACGTGCTGAACAGCTCAGGAGGGGGAGGTGGGATTGGTGTGGGACACTAAACAGTGGGACTGTGGGTGTGGGGCCACAGCAAGGGAGAAGGCAAGGATGTTCTTATGGCCCTTGGTAGGATGCAAAAGACTCTGGATGCCAGAGTCATGCCACCTCCTCTGCACCACCTGGATGGAGCCACTAGCATATCCTGCAAGTATTTTGCCTCTCTCACTCTACCAGTCTCTGGAAATGTCTGACTATTGCAGATACAGCCTTTTTTCTTCATGTACAATATACCCTTGTTCTAGGGGCAGAATGTTGCAGCAGCACCAAAGTTATAATTCTCTTACCACTCCTATGTGCTGGAGTTGCTGCAGGATAGAAAGGAAAACAAGATATTTCCTCACAGCAGACAGAGCATATGTGGTCAACTTTATATGGTCAAGAGCGGAAATCATGCAATGATTGGTACTTACGGTAAAATTCTCACACTCCCAAGCTGCACTGTCTGTTCTGGATAGGTCACTGGATCCACCCTTGGGTACTCATGTCACTTCCTGAGAAGACAGGAGTAAAAGCAACATCAAGGCACAAATCTGTATTTATATATTCATCCTGCACTTGATTTTTTTGAGCATACAAAGGCTGTGGTTTCACAGCTTGGCAGAACAGGGGTATAAGCATTGTAACTTGGCAAGCACCCTGGAGACAGAGACAGGCTGCACTATAGCTGAAACCTGGTCCCAACCAGATGAACTTCTCTACATTGCCAGTAAATCTCTGTGTCAGGTATTGTCCTCTCAGCTGGGATGGGAATGCTGTGGGCAGCAGGAGAGCACAGACACACTGATGAGCCACGGTAGGGTTGCTCTCGAGTTATGTGCGAATGAGCTGCTCCAGTTGCGTGGTCAAGGGTCCATGTGTTTTAAAATTAGGTCTCTTTCAGACCCTCTGAGTGACTTTTTGCGTTGGAGATGATGATGTGACATAACCACAAACAGCTACTCAGAGTGTGTTTTGGATTGTATTTCCTCCTGCTGCAGATCTTTCTGTTAAAGGAGAGGATCAAGGCAATTGTAAATACGTGAATGAAACTCAGACATTATTACACCTTGGAAGCATAGTAATGATAGCCCTCTGCCCTCATTTGGGTAGTTGTCTAATGCTAAAGCCATGAGTTGGGTTTTATACAGTAGGCACACAATTCTGTCAGTTCTGTGCTGGTTGTAACAAATACTGGCTGATGGAATCAGTCTCTCCTTACTGGAAATCTAACATTTTGAATTAGCAAAAATCTAATTAAGCTAGGTCCAAAGGCTAAGACATACAGCTCTTTTTGTCTATGAAAAGATGCTAAACAAAAGACCAGATTTCCCACACATTTTCAGTACTCTCTGTAAACATACCTACCTTCTAATAATTTCTCACGTTTACCACACAGTCCTGTGGCAGCTCAGGAGGCCTTCTTTAAAGAATAAGGCAGTGTAGCGTGTGTAAGGTTACACTATACTGCACATTCATTTTCCCACAGAGCCCAGAGGACTAATGAAGTCCTCTCTTTAGTCTCTCTAGTAGAATTATTACGTATCTCTATAACAGATGTAAGTCTGTACTCAGCAAAATTTCTTGAAACGCCTTCTGAAATGCTACATGCCTCAGGCAGAGGCCTGCAGAGAAAGAGCAGTCTCCAAAGATCCTCGTGATCCTAGCAAACAGTCTATTCCTAGGAAAATAAAAAACCTTGCACCCCTTGCCCTTCTGATAAGGAAGAAATCCCTCTCTATCTCCAAAGAGTGAGGAACATCAATCAGCCTGCTGTCCCAGTTACTACCAGCAGCAAGTCATTGATGCTGCAGTAAAGAATAGGCTTCTCTTTCCTCTTCTCTAAGTTCCAAAATACATCCAGACAATCTTTACACTGGTAAAAATGTTTTTATCCTCACCCTGTTGCCTGTAAATTCTGAAGTCTGTGATTTGAGCTTCACTATCAGTGCAGAATCAGATGCTGAGACTATCCCAGATAATTTTCATCCCTCTCTGGCTCAGGATGGCAGTGATGAACTCAGGGGCTGATCAGTTTAGGGATTAATGGACTCCTATTCTGTGCAGAACAGCAATACTAACGGCCTTGACTTGGCATGGAAATTAAATTAAAATGAAACATTTTGATTTTTCTTGTTTAGACAATTACAAAGCAGGTGGGAAGTGGAGAGTGCTCTAATTCTACCGTATTTTTATCTTACCACATTTTTGAGTCTCTCCTGTGATTTGTTACAAGAGCAAAACTAACCATGAAGTCCAACATCTAGCAGTATCTAGATCATACAGAGGGCAGCTTCACAGGAAGTAAGTGCAGGCTAATTGGACGGGATTCAGAGAAGTGTAACAAAAGAGTAGCAAAAATAAATCTATGGTACAAGGTCTATGGTCAGCACAGAGAAAAAGGAAGCAGAAGATCTGCCTGCTGCCACATGAAGTTGTGCTCAAGTGTAGAGATCAAATAACAGGTTTCAGCAGTCACAATGAAACTACTAGGTTACACAAATATTAGGAACATTGCAGAGGATAAATTCCAAAATACGGTGGATAAATTCCTATTTAGTCAATCCTTACTTGCTTTCAAAATGAGCATTTCAGACTCTGCTGTACACTCCCCTTCCTCTGAGTGCATTGACAGTGGAAGTGACTAGTAAATACAGACACTTAGGAAGAGGAATTGTGGCTTTGCTGAAGGGTATCTCTTTTCTCCATTGTATAGTCAAGGGCATTAGCAGATGCCCCTTGAAATGACTGGTCTTTTGGCTTTATGAAGTGAACACGGTGTTCCCTGTTGAAGAATTCCTGGCCTGACCAGGAATAATAGAAATACTTAGAAAAGATGATGTTTTCTTTGAAAGCATAAGGCACATTTCTTCTGAAGAAGAATTAAAATATTAATTTGGACTGTGGTTAACGTTTATCACCTCTGTGACAACAATAGCAACATCCTCGTTTCCACTTCTACAGCCTTACAATCAAAAGCTCACTAATAGTGAGCTAACATCTTCTGAGGTTTTCAAATGGCAGAACACAGCAAAAACAGGTGAGGTCACAGGCTTGTGAGAAGGGGCAACACTGCCATGCAGAAAGTGCAGGCTGGCTGTTTCGCCAGCAGCCCGTGTCAGTTCCCACAGTTTAACAATAACTAGCACTGAGACTCGTTTAACAACAAAAGAAAATGAACTCTGCATGGGGAATCCTCCTGTGGCATTCACTGCAGTTAATAACATTAGAGACACTCCATTATTTTATCTTCATCATTTGTGAAGCTGTAACTGTACATACTCAGAGGCACCAGTCTGCACCCACTGCCAAGGCATAGCTACCCCTGGGCTCTACCATAGCACCTATAAGACAAAACAATGATTTTCTGCATTCTATATTCTACAGCTATAGACTCTACAGCTTCCTTTTTTTGGAACACATTGCAGGTCACATTTAAATATATCTAAATGTCATTCCTGGTGCATTTATGAGTGTTCAAAGGTGCTGACTCCTGCTTTATGTACCAAGAAGGCACAGCAGAGGGAAAGGGCCAAGAGAAAAAACCCTCACAATTTTTCAGCCCATTTTCCAGCCTTTCTCTAGACACAAATTATTATTAGGATTTAGTTTACTACCAACTTATCCAATAATTTTTTTCACATTAGAAAATGGAATGAAAACAGCAGGCAGCCTATAGGTAGCAATGACCTTTAGAGACTACAAAGTAAATCATACACAGAGAAGAAATCATGTGCTTTGTTTTTTGGTTTCTGTTACAAGTCCTGTCTTGCCTTCTTTTTTTTTTTTCCTTTTTTTGGACGATAATCCTGCTTTTCCTATCCAGCATCACTGATTGACACTGACACAAATCTGGAAAACATCTATTAGGTTTTGCAGATTGTAAGGTAATAAAAAGTAAGATAACATGCAATTATTATGAAGTTATTGTTATAATCCAAAGGGAGAGGTACCAGCTTTTTTTCTTAATTGTCATTAAAAACGTCTCACAACAAGCTATGGCTGCTTTAGGATTAGGATTCTGAGATCTGCCTTTTAAAATATACAAATATATATAAAATATATAAGTATGTAAATAATGCAAAATAAAAGCCTCTGTAAGAGTGGATCAGACACAAAAAGCAGGTATTACTTTTCTCAGTGCAAACATGACTTATTCAAACATGTACCCTGTTAATACTTGGAGGCAGAACAAATAAAACAGAAGACCTATTCATCAGGTACCAGAAGACTTATTCACCAGCTACCAGATCCAGTAAGCTATGGTAGTTCTTATTCCATCATTAAAAGGTGTTGATTCCACCATCATTAAAAGGTTATCTTGATTCCACCCAATTTTTATTTTGGAGTTCATCCAGTATGAAGTGTCTCTCTCAGTTATGATATACGTCTCTTTTCCTCGAAGAAAATATATTTCCTCCTGAAATATGTGTATGTGCTTTCTAACTTCATGTAATCCACCTGATTACATAAGCAGCCTGCCTGTACCTTCACTCTTGAACATTTCAACACATCCATTGCAGTAAGGAAGCCGTAGGCAGTGATTTATTTGACCTGTTTCATTCCCAAAATTTTTAATTCAGGAGTAAATGCTGTCACTACAGTTTACTGTCTTGAAGTTTATTTTCTTTAGCTTGTTCAGAAAGTTCTTGAGTTTTGCAGTATTTTGTTGGCTGTCTTGTTCTTCTGGTTTCCATTTCCTAGAACCTGATTAACACAGCAGCTCAGAGGTGAGGACACTGAGCCTTTTTCCACCTTTCTAATGCAATTGCACTGGTTACAGAGGTAAGAGGTAACTGGACCCAGCCTAGCCCTGGCTGCTGGCCACCATCATCCCTCCCTCACCCCTCTTCCTGACAACCTCTTCAATAGCTGTTACATGCACTCCTTTAAATATTTCAATGAGAATAGTCTGGATCAACAAAAAATTGCTATTTAAGATAATGCTGCTCAGTATGGTTGATATTCATAGGGAGGTCTTCACATGTGTAGCTGGCTTTGGGAAGGCAGCAATGTTTGCTGGCAGGGGAAAGGTGCTGCAGAGCTTCTAGGTGTGGAAACAGAGAATCGCAGCATGGCTGAGATTGGAAGAGATATCTAGAGTGGATTTGGTCCAAGTCGTTGATCACACCGGGTCACTTAGAACAAGGCCCAGGACCAAATGTACGGATGGTTTTTGAATATTGCCAAAGAGGGGTACTCCACAGATCCTCTGGACCACTTGGGCCAGTACTCAGTTACCCTGACAATAAAAAGGTGTTTCCTGATGTTCAGACAGAACCTTCTGTGTTTCAGTTTGTGCCTGTTGCGGGTGTCCTGTCAGTGCAGTGAGCCTGGCTCTGTCCTCTTTGCACCCTCGCTTCATGTATTTATATACATTGATAAGATCTGCCTGAGTCTCCTCTTCTCCAGCATGAAGTCATAGCTCTCTCAGCCTTTCCTAACAGGAGTGCTGCTCTAGTCCCCACCTTTGCTTAGAGAAGTCTTTAGCAACAGCACAGTGCTGTTTGTGCCTCTGCCATTTCTTGCTCCCTTAATAATCGTAATGGCTCTTTGCTGGTCTCTCTCCAGTATGCCCACCTCTTTCTTGTGCTGAGGATGCCAGAACTGGAGACAGTACTCTGGCTACAGCCTCAGCAGTGCTGAATGGATGGGGAGGATCACATCCCCTGATCTGTTAGAAACACTTGTCCTAATGCAGCCCAGGACAGAGTTCACCGTCTTTTCTGTGATGTGAGATTGCTGGCTCATGTCAACTTGGTGTCCCCCAGGACCTCCAGGTCCTGCTCTGCAAAGCTGTTTTCCAACTGGTCAGCTCCCATCATGTAGTGGGGCATTAGAACAATGTGGATTATTCCTCCTCAGGTGTAGGACTTCACATTTCCTCTTGTTGAACCTCACGAGGTTCCTGTCAGCCCATTTCTCCAGCCTATTGGAGTCCCTCTGGATGGCAACATGGCCCACTGGCACATCAGAGGTTCAGGGCAGTCATTTCTTTAGCTGGCATTGCTGGAGCCAGAAGACATGCACCTGCCATGTGCAATCTGCAATGCCTGTGCCATTCCTAATGTTATCATTTATTCTCTGGTGGGTCAGTTAATTCTGCAGCCTTTGCCTGGTCTGTCTTTGTACTACACACTCTGTAATAGAGTCTAACAGGTACTTAAATGCACACTGGTTTGTATGAGACATTCTGGCAGTTAGGGTATTCTTATTTCAAATAATATGCCATTATTTGGTCCATTATTAAAGCAGGCAGAGGTGAAAAGAAAAGATTCTTTTCTGCATTAGTTCATTTTTTGCTGGTTGGGGTTGATGGGATGAGCTGGGAGACAGACTTAGGGGGCTGAAAGACAGCAAAGAAGTGTTGAACCTGGCGACCTGAACCCAGCCTGTCACCCTACAGTCTCACCAGATATCATCAGTAGCACAAACCACAGCTTCTCCTGCACAAGTTTAATAGGTTGTAGGAGCTGGCACTTGCAATCAGAGAGGTACAGCGAGTTTCACTAATCTCTATGCCCACTTCTTTGAGCAGAACTCAGGCAGAACAGAGAGCTGTACTCTCAAGATATAAAACAAAGCCATGTCACTTCTTGTGGCACTGCCCTGAACCAATCCTTCATGCAGTGACTTTTACATTTTCCTTCCAGGCCACCAGCTGTCAGATGGTAACAATTTCCATCCACTTGCTGACGTGAGCTGGTTTTGAACTTTAATCCAGTCCATGTCTTAACTGTGGTGGCAAACACTTTTTAACTAAAAAGAGCCTTCAAAACAATTAAAAAAAAAAATAAAACCAACAGCCCCGAAACAGCCCTTGCTAGCAGCACAGCTTTTATAAAAGGCTTGACAGATGTAAACAGGCTGAGCAATCACATGAAGGAAGGGAGCAGCCATTGCGTGACTGCAGGAGCTCATGGTTGCTGTGACTGGGGCACCTGGATATTGCTTCACAAGACCACCACACCAAGGCCAGTGCTTGCCCCAGAGAGCTTCCAGTCTGCACTCACCATGGGGCACAAGATAGATGCCGACTGATGAGGGAACACAAGGAAACAATGAAACAGTGATGGTCAGCATGAGAAGCAGAAGTCTCATCATTAAATCATCTCCATTTACTTTCCTAATATGCTAACATTTTCTGCCACACACAGATCTCTTCCTCCCAGGCAGTATTGAGTGCCTTCAACTCCCAGGGAAGTCTATAAGTATGGAGAGACGTCAGCATCATGCATGAGGTGCTTAGCATTGTGCATGGCAAAGCCTGGAGAGTCAAATCTTGGCTATTTTACATACTCTGGCTTGGAGCAACAGTCACCTCTGTAATGGAAAATTATTATAATACAATAATACAGCTGGGAAGAATTGGCCATGTTTCTTGGACACAAACAATACTAGTTTCTTAGTCAAATATATATGGGTAATAGTTAAAACATTGCTCTTGCTACACTTCTGAAGATAATTTCTTTCTTAAACGTCAGACCTTCACAATAGAAAGAATAATACTGCCATTTTCTGCATGAATCTTTTCTGCTTGGGAGGTGGACAAGTCACTGCAGTCTCTGGGTATTTCGGTTTGCTCTTTGCATGCCTTCCATGCAACAAGTTTCTTAAGTTTTCTTTTCCTGAGTGGTGCTCACTGTGGGGACTCAACCGGTCAGTCACTTTTCTGTGTTCTCCCTGATGCCTGGTGACACCCTCACATTGCAGATATGCTGTCTTCACCTTCTATTCATTATCTGGATAATGAATTTCCTTGCTGGATAAATTTGGAGCGTTGAACTGTCTGACAAATCTTGGAATTTGTAATAAATTGATTCTACTTAATACCTAGTATTTTCCTATAATTGTTGCCATTGTCTGTGCCTTTGGTGGATTTATTAATTAGAGGGCTTAATCAAGCATATTAACTCTAGATTCAAAACTAAATGGTTGCAAATTAATTTGAATTACAAAGATTAGCCTTAGGAAGGAAAAATGTGGCAAACACCACAGTCTTCTGAGCTAACCGCACCTTTTGGAAATTCCCAGAGGAGCTGATTCATTGGAATGACAATAACCCCCCTGCTTCTCCCCCCTCTTTCCCCCCCCACAAAGCACATTGTTTTACAGGAAACTTAATAAAACTCAGTTTGTTAACAACAGTCATTAGAACTTTACTGAGATTGCTCATGCTGATGATAATCTTTGAAAAGTAATTTTTTTTTCATTCCAACGGGATTTCTCTGCTTATTCACACCTACCGATTGGTACGGGAACCTACCCTGAGGAAGGGCTATGAACCCGTTTGTACATTACTGATGTCACTGGGAATTTTCCTGTTGGGTTCAGTAGGAGCAAAGTTTATAATATCCTGAAAAGTAACCGTAACAGATTAGACATCCATTCTCTTGTTCCTTGCGCATTCAGTTTCTGGCAACAATAGTTTTAATTTCGAGTTGCTACGATTTTTTTTTTTAAATTACATATTATGAGTCAAAGGATGTTGAATCCAACACTCTGAGGAAACAATGGGGACAGATCCTTCACCCTGGCTAAGTGCCTTTTGTGTCCTTCTGTGTGGCTACTTTAATTTGTACCAGAGGCTAGCCATACACACATGCCTACACATGTACACACATGAGACCGAGCAAGCCTGAAAATCAAGGGGAAAAAAGAAAAACGTTTTACTTACTCTTTTAACTTCTGCTGCCTAGCTTGAGTTTTAACATACACAGCATGGAAGAGGGAAAGTTTTAATGGCTAAACAGAAAAGGAAAATAATCATTTTTAAGTTATTAGAGTGGTAGGTAGCTTGGGGACACAGCAAAGAAAGTAGAAGGAAAGAAAGTATTTACGATGCCAACAGAAAATGATTAACACTGTAGTGCTTTGCCTGACTGACTTAGTCAATCACAATTCACGCACAGATATTTTTGACTGCGATGGCCCTCTCCTTTTCACTAATTTCCACTCTTCAGCTACTTTCTTTCCTGTGTTTATATTCTGGCTCTGCTAAACTGATTCGTTTTCCTGGCTGTAAAGCTACAATACAATAACTTGTAACCTAGTACTCTACCCCATATATGTGCCACAAGTATGCAAAATGTGGTAGGAAAGCAATATTTTCTACAGGAAATAAAAGCAGCAGTGTTAGCTCTCTGATGAAATCATATTTACATACAGTCACAGTTTATAATTAGTATTAGTCAAATGTCCTTCCTATCTTTTAATTAGGAAAGCAAAGACATTTGTCCATTTTAGGGAGAAGGACAATTTTAAAGCTGGAAAGGGCTGGCAAAAACCATAGCTCAGTTGAAACCACTTTTGGGAAATTCCCAGAATGCTGAATCACTGGGGTGGGCAATTACCACCCTCTTCAGCTGAGCAATCAGAGATTCTAAAGAGAAGAAATGTATGCATGCTTAAAGAAAGGAAATGCATTTTTACTGTGACTGTTTGTTTTGAGAGTAATTCCTGAGAAATCATTTTCTATTCATAATGGGTTTCTTTTCTTCTTAACCTCACACTCACCAGGAGCAGAACTAACCACAAAGATTTCTAAAAGTTTATCAGTGACCTCCTTATTTTCCCACACCAATACACTTTCTGCAAGGCTTTTCCACCCTGGGACCCAGCTGCTGGGCAGGTTTTTTTAATGTCATCTAACTCCTCTATCATGTAATCCCTTAAGCATATGCATTATTGCATTATCTGAGGAGGCCTAATAAATCCAGACATCCCAATGAAGCCAACTACTTGAAAGCCAGCAATTTTGGGGCCTCATCTTCTGGAATTATTTAATACTATATCATGCTGAAAATCGAATATATTTTTCATATGCATCTACCACACTCCTTAAACAGATAAAAATGGCAGTGGTTTCTTTGATAGGATGCTTCCCCAAGACAGTATTCCTCTAGTGAGGTCCTCAACAGTGGGAGCAACTTGCACCTTCAGTTTGGGTTCAACAGCCCTGTCTCATGAGACAACAAGTGCACATCACTAACACAGCAGAAAAGGGCTGGATTTTGACATTTTTCTCAGGCCTCAAAAGTCTAAGAATACTCCCCTTTCATTAGTCTGTTAGATGGTACAATATTTAATCTTTCTGTGGTCCTCCAAACCCAAGTGATAAGGCCTTTCTGTAGAGATAGTGCTTTAACAAGCAATGTTTTGCTGTTTCTCAACAGACAGCCACTGCTTTGATGGAGGGATAATAAATCCCTCCAGTCCCCATCCTTCTACATATTTAGAGCTTTATTAAAATGGAGAGGAGCACAACACAAGGTATCACACAGGACAAAATAGAAAGACAAATTTGGGAGAATTTCACCTCTATGCTTTCCAAACAAACCAAATCCAAGCATGGAAAATCAAGAAATTTAAGCAATATTATTTGGCCATTAATACTTGCTTGTGTCTTACTCGGCCAGTTTCTTCCATAGCCTTCATTGTAAATTCCTCACCCAATTCCTCTGTAATCTCCACACCTCCTAGATTAGAGACTGTGCGCTCAGCACTCCTCCGAAGCCCTTCCCACACGCCACTTGCTGGGCGTTGGGACAATGTCAGCAGCAAGCTGCTCACCGAGTACCTGTGGGTGAGCTGTGCTCCCAGGAGCGTGTCTGCACGCCTGTCGGACCGGCGCACTCGCTTTCCTGCTGACCAAACAGAGAAAATCAGAGTCGCTCCTCACAGCGCCCTTGTTATTCATTGCTGCTCAAAAGCTGACAAGAGGAGCATCTCACAGATGTGCTCCCTCTCCTAAGGGGCTGGGAGAGTTGCACAAGAGTCGTGACCCACAGTCCCTGTCTGTGACCGAGCCATCAGTCAGAAAGCAAACCAGGCTCAGGTTCTGTCAATAAGCATGAGGTACAATTTCACAAACTTGAGCTGACTGAAAGGATCCAATACAGAGCCTCTCGCCCTTCAGCTGAGGGAGAGATTCCAGCACCTTCAGAAAGCAGCCCAACTCACCCTGCCTCAGAGAGGTGTCTCGTGCAGGAAGGATCAATCTTTCTTCAGAGCTACTCATTTCCCAGCTTATTGGAGAGAGAGCCTGGACAACCTGTTTACAAGGGTCCCACCTTTTTGGACTCATACTGCAGCTGTATTAGCATCGGTGTGTGTGCAGCTTGGAATGAAAACAAAGGTGATGGTTAAGGGTTTTTTTTCTAGGCGGTCTGGCTTTCCTTTGCTTTGAAAGAACTGGTATTGCAGTAAGACACTGGAGAATGTTGTAATGCAGTGAGATAGCCCCACACACAGTCTACTGAAAGTAGCTGGCATTTAGCCCAGTGACTGGCAACAACCCTTAGGTGTGGTGATATCTCTCAGTATCGCCCCACCCTGACATGTCCAGCATTTCATTAGCACAGGCATTAAGGTCCAGTTCTACTACCCTTACAATGAGTAAGGGTGGCGGGATCTAGGTCTAAGTGAATGAATAGTGCCATAATTGCAGCAGCATTTGTAACCTTATTATGCCAGTGAAAACTCCAAATCAGAGCTTTGAGAATAAGGAACTAATTGGCTTGAAACAGTTTCAGTCTAATGACCTCTTACCAGAAGCTCAACAGTGCATTAAGGTTTATACCCAGGGTTGGTTAGATTAGTTTCAATTTCAGGTAGTGGGTATCTATCCAATTACTTTCCTCCTCCTCGCTCCGGGTAGAGCACATGGCATTCCTTCTGCTACTTGATGTGCTAAGCAGCATGTGAGTTGGCAACTTGGGCTGAAAAGCAAATTAGCATTATGCAAACTGCAGGATTCTGGCACTCACATTAGGATCAGTGATCTGGCAACAAATCCTGCCAAGCTACCAAGCTTTCCTGAGCCCAGAGAGAGCTGCAAACCCTAATCCAAGAGACCAGCTGACAATAACAAAACAAAACAAAATGAGATTGTCGGGGAGGGGAACAAATTTTTGATTGTCTGGGAGGGTACTGGTGGGAGCTTGGAGGTGGATTTCCTACAGAGACCTAACTCTTGTATTACGGTGAAGAAATACAGACAGAAAGGTGAGAGACACAGAAGTGTAAGAGCGAAAGGGAGAAACAGAGAGATAAAAGAAGGTAAGGAAGAAAGAGAAAAGGGGAAGGAAGGAAGGAAGGAAGGAAGGAAGGAAGGAAGGAAGGAAGGAAGGAAGATTTATGACTGACCCACAACAGGCTATGTTGGCACCCCAGCAGTTTGTGGCTGCTTGTCTGGTGGCATTGCTGCCTGGCAGTGGGCCAGCATAGGAAAAAGAGGTAAACCCATTTTGCCACAAAGATTTCCTCAGTTAATGGGCTCATCTGTGTGATGGACCAGCCGGGATGGCTGTCCCCATACCCTTTTGCTGACTCTCTGAATACACAGTCTGCTGCAAGAGTGGCAGACGACAGCCGGGCAGTAATACCTTAAAGCACTTCAGCCGGATTCATCAGAATTCATCTGTCTTCAGGGTTTTTTTAAGGCATTCACTGGCAAAGATTGTTTTTTTCAAGTGTTGAAATAAGCTATTTCCTGGTGGTTTTGTCTGGTCTATGAAAGCAGGACAAGGTCAATAATCTTAACATCTTGGTTTGGATGGAAGGGAGTGGGAAACTCGAAGAAAGTGTAGAGCAGTACCTAAGCCTCAGTGAAAACCAAAGGGAGTTGTGCACCCATCTGTGACTGTGTGCCTTAGAAATTATTTCTGTATTTCAGCTTTAATAGGTATGGTTCTTTACAGCCTTAGCCATAGCCAGCACCCACCCCTGTCTGTACTAACACTGTACACATACAGCAAAAAGACTGTGTGGACCCTCAAAAGCTTTTTCAGCTCTTACATGGTAAAATATACCTAACCACATGAGGGTCAGATAGCATTCAGTAATAGTTTTAGGCCATCAGTTGCATCAGATTGCTCTCTAATTACACAAACACACGTTGTATTATGAAAGAAATTTTATGTTTTTTTAATAAAGGGGTTTTTTTAATGGCAAGATCTAGCAGTGTAAGTAGTTCTAAAACACTTGGTAATGATTCGTCACATTAATGGGGGAAAGTACAGTCGAATTTGTAGCTTTGTTGAGAGCAAGACATAGTCTGAGAACGATGATCCTAAGTCACAAGGTAATCAGATACAGCAGAGAAACAGAAATAGGAGCCTCTTTAATGGAGCTTTTTATCAAGCTAGTGCCCTATAGGATTGTATATACTTAATGTTTAAGAATTGTTGGTTTTTACCTTGCTCATGGTTTTATCCATGTAAAGGCTGTAGAGAGAATGCAATGGGTTGAGCCCTCTGATCCCCTACCTCTCAATGACCACCAAAGTTCAGTGTCGTTATCTCTACACTGAGCTCTACAAACGGTGCTTTTACCTTTTGACCAGTCCAAAGTCCTTTATTTCCAGTATTTATTTTGCAACTGTTTCAGTTCAGTGTGTTAACATCAGAACATGAGACACAGCTTTTCAGCCTGTTATTATTATGAGGACCTGGCCCAGTGCTGTGAACCCAGTAGGCAGAATGTACCAACCCTTTGAGGGTTTTGTGTGGAAGTCATTAAACCAAGGCAGTGGGATTGTTCCATTTACTTCATTAAATTTGTAATAGGTTTCATTAATTTCCTCTGGACTTTCATTACAATAGGAAGAAACTGAGTCAAGTTCTGGATTTCCGTTTCTTATGAAACAACTGTGCTTGCTTTTATTTCAGCTGGATACACAGTTCTGCATCTGCTACTCCAGACTCTTTCAAGTAAACTGACAGAGAAGGTCTACTTTTAGACAGACTTTTCTGCTCTGTTTCCTTTTCTCTGATGGTAGGGCCCCCAAAACAGCATCCAGAAAACAGGAACTAGCCTTTGATTTCTGTGCCTTCAGTTTTCTAAGCAGAACCCCGAACTGGGATCACAGGAAATAAGGTGCACCATTCCACAGCTACATGGCTGCAACAATGCTGCTGGAAGAAAGCTGAAGATTTTATTACCCGTATCTAGGTCACAAGGTCAAAACTAATATGCTTACGCTGAGAGGGGAGGTAACCCAAGTGCCTCTGGATAATATGATTTCATGATGGCAGGCAATCTTCCAGATTTCATTTAGTTTCTTGAGAAATCCTGGTTGGCAATCAGGTGCATGTTTCCTCACCTCCTCCTTACAGCAGAGCAAGCTGTATTTTAGGTTTTTGAAAAAATCTAGTCCTTCTCATCCAGGTAAAATTATGTAGCATATTTGACTTCCTCCATTACTAAAAAGGAACTACAAGCCAGGCAACACAAAGCAGGGTTTTGACCACCTCTGTCTCTGACCTTTCAGGAGAGTACAGGCAAGCTGATCCTCTACTCTGTTTCCTCTACCACACACTGGTTTCTCTATTTACATCACAACCTCTTTGTGCAGTGTAATTGTCTAGCACAATGGGGCCCTCAGTGGGAACCTCAAGGTATTTCCATCATAAGAATAACAAACAACAGCAAGGAAGAAGAACAAAAGAAGAAACACTATGAATACAAGAATAGGTCCAAACCTCATCAGACTGAAGAATTTCAGAATTTGGGACTTTGCAAAACTGGAAATAGAAGCAAATGAGAGGGTCCAACACTGGCTTTTATCTAGAGCTGCGATGTGTATCTCCAAAGAATCATGGCATGCATTGTATGTATTGCTTCTATTGTTAGAACATATCAAGTGAGAGTACAGTGAAGTTCTAGAAATTGTAGCGTGTCTAGCATCGTCACAACTACATAATACATTTTGCCGTGCAGTCTTCTTCCCAATATTTATGTTTTAAAAATCCAGTTAGGAGTTTTTACTCCTTTCCTACAAATGATTTATTTTGTTTTCTTGGAACAATAGGTCACATTGTTTTTCTCCTTCGGAGCTTTCACTTTGATGTGTTGGCTTTGACTGCTAGAGGAAATGTTGTGGACCAGAAAAGAAGCATTGCTGTGGTCCAGCTTCACTGTAAACAGCAGGTGCAACAGCTGCTGCAGGAAAGCCACTCGTTTTCCTGCTCTTTTTCGGGGATGAAAGAGGGGGATGTAGCAACTTATTTTTCTGGAAAATCTGAGACATAGGAAACAAAAATAAAGACACAGTTTGAAGTGTTTCCTTTATTTGTCAAAAGTCTCGACATGCAAAATAAAGAACATGTAAATACAGTACTTTAATATGTAAATACTGCATACAAGTATGCAAATACTTCACCTGGATATGATAGGCTTAGTGGTATCTATAAATCTGAGTACACCAGGCCAAACACTCAGCTGAGCTATAATTTGAACTGCCTCCTCAGCAGAGCCAAACTAATTTTCACCAACAGTTATGTGGCAGACTCTCACAGTAACGTGCAGGAGTATAACAGTAATTTGTGTTCTGCACAATCTTAAAGGGAAGGGTGCAGAAGAAACTGCTTACACATATCAGTGCTTCCCATGTTCAGAACACACAGTTAATTAATAAGCCCTTAATTGTATGTGTTTCTCACAAAGATGTCTGGGGCAAGCCGTAAAATGTGTGTGCAATTCTGCGTGTGTTCATACTGACCCTTGTTCTGGAGCTACAGGGAACAATTCTCCTAGTCCTCTGGAGAATATGGGTTGTGGTTTGCTATGCTTCTTACAAGTCCACAGCACTCCAGTTTCAAAGAGAATCTACTTAAAACATAAGGTTTTCCAGAATTTGCAAGGCAGCATCAAACTTCTGTTTTGTCTCATCATTTCCAACAGCTGAGTTTATCAGTAGAGTCAGTCTTTAAGAAATCAATCAGTCACTGTCAGCAGAAGTGCTTTGAGTCAAGGAAATTCAACTTCTTTACCTCTGACTATGGAAAACAGGATAAAATTTTGTGTAGGAGCTTGTCCATGAGTACTGCTACAATTTTGGTCCCAATAAATCTTGTTATTTCCTTCATGAAAACAGTTTCACAGGCAACATAACTGGGATTTCCATGCATCTGTGCTGAATATAATCTTTCTCACCTATGCTACAGAAAGCAGAGCAATATTTCTGTAGATAACTCTACCCCTTGCTGGTAAGTGCTCTCGCTTGTAGAATATAAAGAGGAGATATGCAGTCACCTCCACAGTATCTAATGAGCATTTGGCAGGGCTGCTTCATTTCATCGGGTGAAGCACTGAAGCCACAGAAAACAAAATGGGGATGGAAACACTTTGTGAGTCACACAGGCCCTCCTTCTTGCACTCTTTCCCTCTGCTCTGGACAGCCAAAATCCTGGCTCCACCAGACATACCAAAACTACGTTTTAAACAGGGATGTTAATCCTACTCAGAGTAGGATTAGCTGCCCCTGAAGCCTCTGAATGCCAACCAGATGTTGCTGTGCAGCTGGCAAAATGCCCAAAGCAGCTTTTAAATTCCTTTTTCTCTTTTAAGATGGAGGTCTCTTACCCGAAAGCAATATGCTCTGGGAATCTCAAAGGATTATAAATCCATCACAGGAGATGGCTCATTTTCACCCACTTGTAGTCTACTGATGCCAATCAAAAGACTCTCAGACTGTACCTGTATTAATAAACCAGGGAAGTTTACTGGCACAAGACTGTCCCACATATATCTAACAGGCTTCAAAGTCTGGTCCCAGCTCTGCCTGACACTGTCCAGGCAGCATTCAGGGATCAGAGCCATGGGTTGTCATTCCCCATGGCAGTCCGGTTCTGGTTGCTCTGTCCTTCTGGAAGAAGAAGAGAGCTGAGAAATATGGACATATGGCGTACTATCAGAACTTGACATCAGAGCCAGGGAATAGTCCTTGATTTATCTTCTTTACTGCAGTAGACGTGGCCCCATTGCCTTCAGTGAACATTGGATTGTACATAGAAAAAGATATACAATAGATTTTAAGTGTTAAAGACACTCAGCCCAGAAACTTGGTTAAACTGGAGCTAATTAGATACCAACAAGAGCATGCTGTGCTCCATGCCCATACCAATTCATATATCATCTCTTGAAACCTTGTATCTCCAAAGGGATGCCTGCAGCATGACTAAATGAAGGTTCATAAGTTGCAGATTGATTTTCCCTACCTTACAGGCCTCTTCTTGTGGTAAAGGAATTGCATCTCAAAAGCAGATTTTGAAACAGAACTTGGTGGCAGGTGATTTCTTACCGGGTAGCTTTTCTTGTCAAATGATTTAGACAGGACATTGTGGTCATCTCAGTACTCCAGCTTCTTCTGTACAAACTGTTGTACAGCACAGTTCTGGCTGAACTTACGCCATTTAAGCACAGGTTATATGTGCGGGCTTCCCCTACTTAATCACATAAACAAAGAGCCATATTTCTGAACTGATTACCACAGACCTCACCTTATTTTCCCAAGCTCACTCAATCACTCAACATACCCTCTTCTATCTTCTTTTTTTTCTCCACCAATCACTCATTCATCCATGACTCGCAGTCTTTTCCCTCCTTTCCAAATTGCTGCTTTTTGCTGACACAGCAGCCTACTTAGATAATGAAAATCAAATTGCTGTAATAAGATAATGCCATGCTTTTCACTAAGAACAAATAGAAGCAGAACTTAGAAGAAATCTGGAGGATTAGGAGCAGGGTTGTTATTATTGGTTAACTCCAAATGCCTGAGACAATCTGCCAAATCTTCTGAGTGTGCCTCACGTGGTTAAATTATCCTGAGATACTTTATGCTCCAAGAAGTTAGCAGAGTAGCCTCAGGTAAAGAAGTGTCTTTCAGCACATATAGAAAAAGCCCTGAAGAGCCCTTGATGTAAGGAGAGTGTGTTGAAACACATAGCTGGAGCCAAAGAATGTATCTGTAAAACAGAAACAAATCTAATAATAATTCTATTACTAAGATACTTGGAAGAGTTTTTACAGCATTATTTTTAGGTGTTTTTAAACCACTGATTTGTAGTGAAAGATCATAAATATTTGGGGGGGGGCATATCTGAAGTCCTGCGGTAATCAAGTGCAGACTTTAGAAATAGTTAGCAGTTGTTCAAATTCCTTTGTAGGGCTGGATAGCAGCTCTTGATATGAAGTGGTGTTATCTTTGACTGCTTTTGTACCTCTTGTCTATACTTAGTGTGTTCAAGGCTGAAGGTGATCCTCCCTCTCAGATATGTTAAGAACCCTGGTGGTACTTGGGCTCTTGTAGAACTTTCAAAGCTTTCAATTCTCCTACCATTTCATTTGCAAACGTACATCTATGCTGCTGAGTTACAGAGGTGATTTCCCATTCTGACTGGTCACAAGCAAGACCAATGAGAAATGTCTGTCCAGGGTCACACTTCAGTGCTGTCACTGATTTTGGACACATTATTCAAACTTGTGCTCTTCTGTGCATTGCTGATGCTTTTGTGTCAGGGAATGAAGATATGGTTGCTGACTGAAGTGCAATACTGTACCTACTATTCCATTGCACAGAGGAATTTGTTTTTTCTAGACATACAGTCTTGTTCTCAGACCACTTACTTTTTTTCATGTTGAGTAAAATGGAGCAATTCGGCACTTAAATGCAAGAAATTAATGAGGCATTCCTAAAGTAGAATCTACTTAATTCTAGGGGTGTGTAACACAATTCACAGAAATAAGACAGGGCTGTACTCATATAGTTTACTGAAGGGGTGTTGTTTATCTTAACTCAGTTAAAATATCTGAGTGAGTTTCTTACTCTAACACTAGTCATGTAATAGTCAATGGGAAAGGAGAGGAGACTCCAGAGGCCCCAATACACCCCAGTTATTTTAGATATTGATCTTAGGGTGGGATTATAAAGTCAGTCTGGATAATCACCTCTGATTTAGACAGGTGGAGATGTCTGAAGTTGGACAGGTGATTCCTGACAAGAAGCAGATATCTAAGCAGATATCTAAGCGAGAGCACTAGATGGAATTAGTCATCCTCCAGGTGGAAGAATTGACTTTGTGATGACTTTTCTCTGTTGATTGGACTGGAGAGGCATGCATATTATTTGTCACTTAATCTTAGGCTCCATGGAAGCATGGCTGATAGAGGGATTTTAGGGTAAATCATATTCTCACCTTCAACCGTGGAGGGCTCCATCTACAGTAAGGAAATGTAATCTGGGAAGGCAGCATAAGGAACCCTGTCCAAGCCTCCCTCAACAGCCCGGCAAACAGGGGCATTCTCAAGATTGTTCACACAAAGAGTTTGCAACGTGAGGAGCAGGTCAGAGTTGGAGCAAGGGCATTTTGCTGGTAAAGAAATGTATAAGCTGTTGTCCTAGAAAACAGGCACAGGAGTTTCGTGAGCAATCGTTATCTTCCAGGAATCATCCACAGATCTGGGGAAACCCTTCTCCAATGATTCCTGTAGGCAGCCTTATAGCTCTGCCCAGCTACTTTGTCTATTATTCTGAGAATATTTTTCTTGCCATAAAGGGAATCCCAGCAAGTCCTAAAGGGTTATTCCTCTAGCTGCTCCAAATGTGAGTGTATCTGTGAATAGGAGGCAGACAATGTGAATTTTGTACTGCATACTTTTTCTGTTTTAAATAGTTTCATCAGTGTGGGGTCTGGTTTTCACTTTCTAATACAAATTTCTAGTAAGTTAAAAACCTCTGTGAAGTCTCTCCCTTCCCTCTACCAGCTAAAAGGGTTGACTACTTTACATCAAATACACCTAGTATAACTAACTCTGTTAAGTCATGCTTATGGAGTGAAAACCAAATTGGAACCACAGAGAAACTTATCTGGGGACTCCACAATATGTGAATCCCTTTCAGATAGGAGAGTTTTGTAGCTTTGTCGCAGGACTTCCCAAATCCTGGGAATGGAACACAGGCCATGGGACCAGCTAGGTCTGCAGGGGAGCAATGTAAAGCTGGTAAAACTGCAACTGAATGGGAGAAAATGCTCACAGAATCGTGAAGGAACAGCTGGAAGAAAATGAGACCTCTCTTCTGACTCTGAGGTTGGCTCTCTTGGGCCTCCTTCCTCTGGATGACTCTGTTTCTTTTCACCAACAGAAAATTCTCACTATTCACTTTCCATGTGCTGCTCTAAGTGTATTACAAAGCAACAGAAATCAGAATAGGTCCCCATGGTACATTATGGACTTCAGAATTCTCACAGCTGTCACCAGCCAAAGACTGCTTTACAGATTAAGAAAGAAAAGTAAGCTGTTAAAAACAAGGAATGTTTTGGTTAGGGTCAGAAGTATGAAATCAGTATCACCCACCTCTGTGGCCCTGACCCTGTGCAGAGGTACACACACGCTTCATTTCTCATACTGTGGGTGCTCCCAGTCGCTGCCACGCACATGAATCAGTGTTTGCATGGTCACAGTCAATTGTTTGCAAAATGAAAGTTCTAGGGAAGTCTAGCTAAAAAACTTGTGACTCATTTAACATATTCACTAAATAAATATTATACTAAATACAGTCAGTATTGAAGGCTGATGTCATGAACTCTTATACAGATCCAAGCCCTTGCATACATTTTTTCAGCTTGTGGCTGCCTCTTGAAGCCTCTACACCCCATCTTTCCAAGCCAGAGTGTCAGCAATGGTTCTCTGCTAAAAGTATAGTTCAGTGGAAACCAGGTATTTTCAGTTCAGTTAAAAATTCACATTGTTTTTACCGTCATTTCGCCAAGTGGAAATAGATGATAACTTTTAAAAACTGACATTTGTTGTAAACCAATGCACTGAGGTTTAACCATGTCTTGGCTACTTAACTAAAATCCTCTCAAGCTAGACATTTGTCGCTCAAAAGTAACACAACAGAACTACAGGACAGGGAACTGACATGCCTCAGGTGAGTTCCACTGTGGATTAAAACTGTGTGTTTGAGAATAAATGTATATAGGTATAAGCAGCTCTGCTGTGGTTAGAACCGTTGTGGATATTCTGTATTATCACACTGATGCCAGGGCAGACCTCAGACAAATGCCAGCAATGAGCAAGAATTCAAATTAAGACCTAAGAACATACTTGAAACTCAAATCCACTTCTCTTTTGCTCAAAAATGCAGTCGTCTACTATATTATTACTCTGTGAATAGAAAAGGAATCATTATAAGGGTTTACATCTTGAAAAGCTGGTTAGTAACACTACTGTGCATATAAGCAAGTTTTATGGTAGGCATCTTTATAAATTAAGTTTAAAAATGTGTCTTTTATTTCAAAATAAGGAGACCTAAACATTCTGGGTAAAATCCTGGCCTTCTGAAGACATAAGCAAAATTCACATTCATCACAGCAGGTACAGGATTTTGTTCCATGTACTTTGTGTATGCCTAGATTTTAATTACATTTTTTCATTTTGCTAGTAAGCAAAGACATAGAGATTTCATATCAAATGGCTGATCCACCATGCTAAAATGGTACCAAGCCACCAGAGCTGAAAAGCAGCCAAGAAGCTTCCACACTACCGTGTCTGCTGGAAAGCTCTGGAAATTGTTTGATGGCTTCATCTATCTGTATCCTGGCAAAGTTTGGTGTGATCTAGCGCTCCTAGCTCTGCTTCTCATCATCAGCTGGTATTTTTCTTCACAATAAGTTTAGAACAGTGTGTGGCATTAAAATTTGAACAAATACCCCACAGTAAGTATGGAATTTATGAAACCATATGTCTTATTGTAATGAAGTCAACTGTCCACATCATGAAATCATTACCTGTCCTTGAAAAAGAGATTGGCTTTACATGCACACGTATACATATATATTTGTCATAAATACACAGTGACTTATTTCTTAGCCTTACTTAATTTTTGCACATCCAGGATTCTGTCATGGCTTTTTGCACTTATAAAGCATATTTCTTTTCATCGTGCTTCTTTTACAATGAAAGTTCAGTCTCTGCCCAGATTTTTTTACTGGTGAGAATGCCAGTTGTCTAAGAAAAAGCCTTAAAACACAAAGAATGGGAGTTCTGCTGCTTTCAGTCCAACAAAGCCCACACTAAGACTTGCCTAAGATTAAAAGTATAATAACATTAATGACAAGGAATAGACTTTTTCTAAATGAATCAAACTTCATCTATATCAAATCATTCATGATTTCATGACAGAAAATACACAGTAATTTCATAGAAGAAAATCATATAAATATTACTCATTAAGTAGATCATAAAATTACCAATATAATAAAGAAAACTGGGAACTTTAAGTGATATTGAAAGCTATGTTTGCATTGAAGGTGCAGTTACAGTGCCTGTTAGACAGCAGAATGGGGAAATGGAGAAGGGGAGGAGGCAAAGACATTATAGCCATTTCATACACGAGAAACAGAGGAATCAGCTCACAGCCAGGGACACGGGAGGAAACTGAGACCTCTGGATTCTCTCACATGTAATCATAAAGCTATTTCTCTCCACACCTCCTCTCTTAACACTTCCCTGAGAAAGCAGCTTACCAGCTTGAAGGACAGCTGCAAGGATACAGGGAGGAGAGGCAGCCTGGGCTTCCCAATCTGCAGCGGTGCATTTCCCAATACATTCACTGGAACTGTGTGCTGCAGCTCGCTCTGTGGAATGCAGCCAGGGGCAGACTGGCTTGATGTCTTGTCTGCAGTTGCTTCAGAACAACTAATTTAATAGTAATGATGATAACAGTATATCTGAACAGGACAGAGGTTAATTTAATTCTGTGAAGAGGTACATACCTTAGCATAATGAAACCATTATGAGAAGCATTTTTTGCCCAAATCAAGATAAGGGCAGATTGGAATGAGAATCTTGCAGCCACATGGGTTGGGAAAACAGTCCACTAAAAATGTGGAATCGGAAGGTAACATGGTTCTTTCATCTCCCACTCACTAATTATGCATGAATATAGGCCCAGGATAGTTTTCACTGCAGGCAATGAAAAGCATCCTATTAAGTTCCGTGGCCTTGAAGTAGAACTCTCAGAACAAAGTAATCCGTGTGACAGCTTGAATCTATTGGTGACTCTACCATTAACTAGGGTGAGTTTTAATGTTTTGAACCCAAATTTCAGACAAAGGTTTTCAGTCAGAGAAAGGAAAGCAGGTAGACTGAACTTTTTGCAGTCGGAAGTTATTCCTCACATACAGAAGCAGTAAAAAGTGAAATAAAAGGCCATAAAGGAAGAAGACAAAAGATTCAGATATTATATACCTGGGTTGTGATTGCTTTGTGCTGGAATCCTTTTTAACATGTTGCACAATGCTTTAAGAAGGATGCAGAGATGTGATAAAACAGATGCAGCAGATGCAGGAAATATAGCACTTCTCGCAGGACAGACTTTTGGGGGTAATTCAGCTTATTAATGGCATGTATTATGGAATAATAAGTTGCAGATGATCATTAAAACTTATCCTTAACAGAAATTCCTTGTGTAATCATCTTTTGTTGTTTCCATAGAAGGGATGAGAGAAATTTGTGTAGCCTGAGACTTCTGAGTTCCCAGGGTTCACATTTGCATTTTTGACTTGTGATTTAAAAGTAAGGATTATTTTTAAGAATGGTTTAATTAAAAAATAATAATGAAGTAATTCTGTCACAAGAAAAGCTTGTGATGTTATATATTCCGGATGGATTTGGCTCCAGGAATCTCATCCTTTATTCCCCTCATTTTCCTAACAACTCTAGCGAAAAGGCAAATTTCTGCTCCCATTAGAGATTCATTTCTTTCCTCAGAACAAACACTGCAGCTTTTCATCTTTGCCTTCAAGTCCATTCGCCTTAGCATTGGCAATTAAGAGGTGATCCAATGGCTCTCCTGGTGATTCCATCAGGAAGCTCCGTACCACTTGCAATCAAAGATAGCCAAAGTGAAGATAAAAGCCTACCAGAAGAGCAGCAGTAGCTGCAATGTGGTATAAAGATGCAGTACTTTATTCCCAACCCGTATGCAAAGCAGTCAGAATCAGGGATGTGCCATGACCAGGGAAAGGACAAACACGAATGCATGAGATGTATAAAGGGAGGGATAAAGGCTGTGAATTTGCAAGCAGAAGAACAATCCTGGCCGTGTTTTGAAGCAAAGACATAAATAACCACAAGGCAAACATGTCTATATCAGTTAAGCTTTGTGACTCCAAACTCCAGGTTGGAGCTAAAAAGACAGGGATGTTAGCAAATGAGAATGGAATCATTTTGGGAAAGAGGGCGAGAGCTGGATCATTATATTTCTGTCAGACTTAGCAGCAGCAGAATCTGAAATCACATGCTACATTTCAAAGGACAAGTTGCATTTCCAACCAAAGTTTACACAAAACATTAACAAGGGCAGAATGAAAATTATTGTTGAGAGGGATTTTGGATTTGCTGCAACTGAGAGGTTTTAAGAGTAGCTTAGACTTTTTAAAGACTAGATTAGACAAATGTCTTTCCAGACTAGCTTATGTTGTGGGTGTACTTTGAGCAGGGGGCAAATTAAGCCACTAACGTGGTCTTCAGACCACTTGGGGTCTCTTGCAGGCTTGTCTTCCAGTTATCCTGTGCTGTGCAAGTGCTGTGCAGGACAAGATGATGTAGGTCCAGAAAGAACAGGGGAGGTGGCATTTGTGAAGAGAGTGCAAATGATGTGGGGCCGATACGCAAGCTGAATGCCCTGTTGTTAATGCTGTGTGTGTGTCACCAAGCACGCTGCTGGTAACACTCAGTGCCAGGCACCCCTGATGCTAACAAATGAAATGTGTGCGGCCAAGGAGGTGGCTTTGCAGACAGGGTAAACAACAACAACAAATGCGATCAAGGCAAAATGTAAATATAACGGTAACCACTGTCAGTGCCATACTGCATATGTGACAGATGTGAAACACTGTAAGTGCTAAATGTACCCAAAATAAAAAGACACAGATGTCCTGACAGCAGGCAATCTGTGTGTTTCTTCTCTGTGCCAATTCCATATAGCACTTTGTAGTCCCCAGCTGTGAGCCCACACATATAGCTCCAGACTCAAAAGTTAAAAATTAATCAGTCCCAAGCTTCTGTGCCCCAACAGGCAGCAGTGACGTCACTCCAAATGCCAGTGCCCACCGGCATGCCATTCAAGGGTTGCTGTGACTCGGGGCCGCTCGACCCCAAAGAGAGGAAAGGACAAACATGTGGAGCAAACTCAGCGAGCAATCAAAGGACATGTTGCTGGTCATGCTTCAGTATGTGATGTTCAACTCATCTATCAGGCAGGATGAGAGGAGGCCAGGCACTGCAATGATGTGCAGAATTCCTTATCAGCTCGGTCATCACCTGGCAAAACACCAGAGTAGAGATAGAGTACTATCTATTCATTAGTGCTGCCAGGACCCTTCTCACTGTGTTGGGTACCTTTGCCAAAGAGATTCCTACTAATAGGACCATGCACTACAGTGTCTGGCCTGGTTAAGTGGAAGCAGGATGCTAAACCTCATTTTCAATACCCACTAGAAGTAAATATTTGCCTTTCCAGATGAGAAGAAATAAAGCAGAGAATACAGCATAAACGGTGCGTGCCATGACAAACAGTTATCTGCTTGCAAAGCAACAATCCAGGACATCACAGCAACCAACACTTCTGCATAACCAGGAGGGAAGGAAACCAAATTAAATTTGTGGTGACTACAGGCTTCCTCAAGTTTAGCTATTGGCATCTTGGTGCAAAAGTACAGCAGACAGGTTTCTGAGCTAGGTCATTAACTGCAGGCAAGTCCTCAGCCACCGTGAGACCATTTGATCTCCAAAGATGCAGTGGGGTGCTGCATATCCCATATTTACACCATGGTGTTTCCAAATGTAGTTGATTAGTATTACAGGCCACAGCACCATGTGTAATAAAAAAGGAGTTTGAAGCCGCCTGTGCCTTCAAAGGCAGAGAGGGCACAATCCAATTAATACCAGGTGACAAAGGCCTACACATAAACAGCATAAACATCCTGACAGATATTGGAAATGAACCATTGTCCCACAGAGCCTGAACTGTTGGCAGCCAGAGTCAGAGAAGTGCTGGCAAGGAAAAGTTGGTTTCCAAGTGTGATAGTGCTCTCAGTGAAGTCCACTGCCCAGCACACACATGGAAACAACCAGGGCCCCAAGGAATACTCAAAAATGGGCAGCTGATAAAGAGATATGTGAAAAAGCTGTGTGAATATGGTGTTACTGTCACCCAATACAGCATGTAACCACTCTGGTATGTGGTTTATATAGCACTCACGCATAGTACTCATGTAATATTCCAAGTCCTATGCGTGCTGCTCCAGCAGTACCACACATGCACACAATACCACAATCAAAAACACATCTTCCTGGCAAATTTTGACAACCTATATACCATGTATTGCAACCACCCGCACACATATGACGTGATGATAACAGCTGCCATTGCATCACTAGCAAATACTTCAATGGACCAGCACACATTTTCTCAGAGAGAGAGAATCTTCACACAGTCTCTGAACAACCTACAAGCAGATGGCAAACTGTGCGCATGAGGAAAAGCTTGATGAAGCACCCAACACAAAGGCAGGACGAGCAAATATGCTGATGATGAATCTGGCTAATTGAATGTTTCATGAAGTAAACACATCGGTAAAAGCTATCCCACCCATTAAAAACAGGCTGCATATTAAAGAGCTTCAGAGCACTTAATAGTTGGTGGGCCACCAGTTGTGAACATCGCTGGTGGGCAGTCCAGTCCAGGACACGCTGTAAATATTGCTGCTAGGAGAAAACCATGGCCTAGCATAACACATAGCATATAGCATTCTTCCTTCCTTCCTTCTTTACAGGCTTCTTCAATGTGACAGGGACAAGAAAAACTTGCCATATCGCTAACAGATGTAGCTCAGAGGAAAACTTAAAAATGGATTCCATTATTATGGCAAATATACTAATCCTAGATGTGATAATTTTGGTCATAAGCTGTACAGGACTAAATTTTCAGGTTTGTTGGGGTTTTTTTTTACCCATAAATCAATCAAATGACTGAAATAAACCTAGAATATTTAGTGAGATGTTTAAGAGAGTTAAATAATTGCCTTCTGATGGAAGGGCTGAGCTAGAAGCCATAGGTAACTGCGAGGCAACTGGTGAAGATAGATGAATTTCCAGCTAGTTCCATAACTACCCTTGGTGTTTGCACTAGGGAAGTTTGGTCTGTGTTTTGCTGTACGGCACTGTGTACGTGCAGTCACAACCATGCCTCCACGGGCCAACCTGTGCTCACAACAAGGCTTTAATCTCATCCCACAATCATTTCTGTTCTTACACGCCAGGCAGCAGAGCTGCACACCTGTCTTTACTTAGCTGGCTGCATTCTTTCTCATTTCTCCAGAACTTGTCCTAATCTACAGAAGATTTAGTTTGTGAGTGTTGCCTGGACAGCAATGCTCTGAGCATTTTCATGTTGTGCTTCGCATAGTAATTCCTGGAATTTGGCATTTCTGTGCCAGGTTGTGCTTTGTTGCATGCCTCTAGCAGCAGTGGCTCACAGGGCCCATATCCCAGCGGTGGGACACCTAGAGACAGCAAGCTCCATGAACACCCTTCCACCTCTATTGGAAAGGTTTTTCTCAAAAGCCTGAGTGAGCCTGGCCACTGGCACACCATGGCCCTGCAGCAGCGAAGGGCAGGGCAGCAGTGAGCGAGCCAAAGTGGGGTGCAAAGCTGTACCCACCAGCTCTGCCCTGCATGGTCAGGCAGGGCTGGGTTCCCGTTGGCGCAGTGTGCGGATGGCCGGTGGCGTTAATGAGCCTGGCTGTGCCGTGTGTGCAGCTCTTCTGGAATTCTGTTCAGAAACACCATGAGAAACTCAGAGCATGTACTATTTACGCTGGTTATTAGAAGCAGATGCTAATGTTTCTCTGCTGCGATCCCCCAAGTATCCTGTCCTTTTATGATGTGTGGCATGTGTTTGCAGTATGTATGTCTCTATATCACATGCAAATAAAAGGTTACTTTCACCATTTGTGTTGTGTTCATTGATAATGAGGACCTTACAACCTCTTTCTGTGGGCTTGCCCCTGCAGATGTTGACTGTGGAGCTGAGGTAAGCATCTGCAGTAATGTGTAGGGCTGCTGTATGGTGCACATGTGTGGAAGTCTGGCATGAGCAACGGATGAAGGATAAGTCGGGGCAACAACAGTGCTCCAAGCTGCCTGCTGGCACTGTGTAGGACAAGGGCAACCAGGATGTCTTACCTTTGGGTTCAGACCCAAAACAGTGCAAAATTCACATTTTCTGTCTCTTTCTCTTATGTATTCGTATACATTTGTATATATATATATATACATATGTGTTGAGTTCTTTCCCATCAAGCACCTCCTACAAATAAGAGTGAGTCTACAAATACTACTCTACACACAAAAGTTTATCTGGAAAATTATATACATACATATATATATATATACACATACATATATAAAGAAAATATTGTTAGCCTGGGTATTTCTCAGTATAATTTAAGTAGCAGCATAGCTGAATTCACTCAGTTAATTATTCAATAACTAGAAGATTTGTTCACATAACTCAAGTGCCCTTTAGTAGCAGAATAGCAATAATTCAATGCCTGTATCAGACAGAAGGGGCCAAAAGTGATCCTGCCATAAATTCAAGTCTTATCAAGATTTCTTAATCCAGTTTTCCTGGGGTGACTAGACCCTGTTTTAATGGAGCCACATGTTTGAAATTTCTATTTTTAATTTCAAGTTTTCAAGCCCTGCTTTTCACATTAAGAAATAGGGCATGCATAGGTTTCTCAGGCTTCTTAGGCACAGAACAATCATTGTCATCTCTTGCTATTACAGTTTGCATTTGTTTTCTGCTTCCTCCTTCTTCTCCATATTCTTCCAGGAGCCACTGTTTCCTTCCATTCTCAAGTCCTTGTCACAGCAAGACCTTGTCACTGAGCTTCCATCTGACAGCCCATGTCCCAGTGTTTGCAGGTACTCCTACCACAGTTACCATCCAGCCTAGGTAGACAAGCAGGACCCATGATGGTTCCTGAAGCATGAAACACAGAGTGAAACAAAAAGACATCCAAATTAGTCACACATGCACCCTATTACCACCACCAGAAATGCTAGTAGTTTCTGTCACTGCATACTTTGGTACATACTAAATGGAGAACCCTTAATCTAGATGGGTTTTCCCTTCTTTTCACATCTGACCAGCTATCTCCCAATAGCTTGGTGTTGGTACAGATGTAGCATTATTGCACTTACAGTCTCTTCAAAGAGATCTGATTATTTGTTTGAAGACAGCCAGACTGACCTTGTTCCTGATCACACCTACTTCTTCCTATTCCAAACTCTTGACTCAATGACACTTTCAAGGAGAAAATCTCCTTTAAGATGCTAGAGCTCCATAGCAGATCTGAAAGAATTTAGACCTCAGGTGTGCAGTGGTGCAATTTTTAAATGTCAAACTGGAAGACTGTCCCAAATTTCAGGTATGTAAAATGTTCAGTACAGCAAACCAGCACCTTCATGAACTTCTTGAACTCAAAGCACTATATATAAATGATTATTCAAAGTCTTCATAATTATTCTTATTAGATGCAAATAACAAGAGCTAAAGCTATATTTTCAGTCACTGGGCACATTGCTTTGTGTAAAATTATACACAATTATTCATGTATCCTCAATTTTTAAAATGCCAAAGCTATGAAAAACAATTTAAACAAAGACCTGAGAGCATTAAATTATGCAGCTGATATGCCTAAAACTTTTAAAAAGATGACATAAAGGCTACTTTTATATTGCATGTTCTCACGTTTATTTGGTACTGATTACAGCTTGAAAATGAAATATTTATGTAGCTTTTCCCCCCCTTTATGCAGTAGAGGGTCAGATATTCTGTCGGTAGGACAGGACTTCTCTCCTGACATCCCTGCTGGAAATGATTGAAGCTTTGGCTTGAAGAGAAACTAGAAGAGCCAACCACATAATGTTGGGTGAATCTCCGTAACAGCAATGTGTTCCTTCAAAGCTCTGCCTACCCTTTATTTGCTAAACAAAGGCCATTCGTTGCACCTTAAGCCAGGGTGGAGTAATTAGAGGGAAGGAATGGCAATTATGGCCTAAGCTGATAGGGGAAAAATAAAGAGGACAAGCAGGGTGCAACTTGTAATGACCTTTGTTTATAGCATGAAGCAGGACACGAAATGAGGAATGGGGCAGGTGCTTTTCTGTGATTTGACTATTAGGGCTGAGAGGCCTTTCTCTTACTTTTTAAAATTCAAGGCTCTGGGAAAAAACAAAAAAAAAGGTGAAAATCTTATTTAATACCCCTTAACAGCAGTACCACAAGGGAAACCATGGGATTATGGATCCGGTGGAGCCTGCTTTCCACAACCTCACTGAGCTGTGACAACTAAATATAAAATTAAGCACATTCTTTCCAACCACTACTAAGTCCTGCCCCGTTTTGGAGGCTGAGGGAGTCTGTCAGCGTGGATGTAGTCTGCTCTCTGCCAGCTTGCCACCATGCCCGGGAACGTCCTTCTGCAGATATGGCATCTGTGTTGTTATTGCAGCCTCTGGCAGTATGACTCTGACACTCTCTGAATCTGCTGGAAAAACCTCCCAAGGACTCACATTGAAGCCAAACGAAGTCACACTGGGAAGAAGGCAAAAGGGCTTCTGATTTCCATTGTCCAGTGGTTCACAGCACAGTGCACGTGAGGCGTCATCGTTACCTGAATGGATAGCGAGCTCCTGGCCTGAAGGAAAACCTTTGCTCATGGGGCCAGGTTCCAGCGCAGGAGCCAGTCTAGCCTGACACAGTCACCTGCCCTCCTGGCAAGGTGCACTCTTCAGGGGCTGGAAAGGACAAAACAACAACAAAACTACTTTCATTCAGGTGCCGGTGACTCAGGCTGCGTTCAGCGGCCAGGGGCTGTTGACAAGCGGCCGGGCACTCCCAATGACAACCTGCTCCTGCACCGGGTGGAGCTGCCCTTCCCCAGTTCACACTGCACCATCAGGACCTCCCCCCAGGGCCACAGTGCCACAAGAGTCCTGACCACAGGCAGGGTGGTGGGAAGGTCAGCAGGGCTGGGGCTGGGCTTGTCCACTGCCAAACCGCCTCCTTGCGGTGGGAGGCACCACAACATCCCTGGTCCATTCGTGCAGAGCCGGGGAGGAGAGATCATGATGGAACTCGGGAAGAGACAGGTTGGGTGTCATCCAGCAGCACACTCACTCTGTTACTGGGTTGTGTAATGCACCTTTTAATCACCAGACGAGGATCTGGATGTAAATGTGATCCTTGTGCAATGCGTGAGTAAGATTCTGTGCTGCCTGCAGCCTCTTTTCCAGGCTGTGTGGTTGCCTTCACTGCATGATGAACCTGAATGTCAAATATTAATAACAAAACAAATTATCTCCACCCTATCATCAAGGTGTGTCGCAGCTGATTCCTGTTTAACATCAAGGTTTCTACTGCTCAAGAATCCTTCTGCAATCCTGGGCTCTGGCTCTATCAGCTCTATGAGTGATTAAGGAATGACAAAAATCCTGAAAAACTTCCTGGTGTCTGAGCTCATCTTGATCCTCTTCCATGGTTTGCTGGGATGGGAGGAAAAAAATGGAGCTCCAAAGATAGAATGGCTGGAGTAATTCTTGCAAAACTAGCCTAACCCAACCATCAAAGCACTTCCTTCAGGTAAGAATTCAGCCCCACCAAGCTCACAGTGCATAAATGAAACTGTTTTTCTGTCTCATACAATAGGATTTGGTATACATCATAAATGACACTCCCATTGTTCTAGCCACAAGATCTTTAGTGCATTCAAGTACTTAGTCTGATCAAAAACCTTTTTTGCAATGCAGAATTCGAAGGCTGGAACAGACTGTCCAGAGTGGTTGTATCTCCTTTGACATACTCAGCAGGACAGGACCCTCAACAACCTGACCTAATGTCAAAGTTGGTCCTCGCCCAAGCAGGGGTGGAGCAGATCAGGTGTCCTCCAGAGATGCCTTCCATACTGCATTATTCAATTAATCTGTGATTCTATGGGAAGGGCTGGTAGTTACGGATGGTGGCAACCTGTTATTTCATTGCTATCTATTCGAATACTCAATAAAAAGGAGAAATGTACTGAGAAAATGGGATTCTATGAAAGACAGAAAAATGTGTGAAAGAGAAAGGAGAAGGAAAGAATAAAAACTAAATGAGGCCAAAAAAATCAACATGAAGGCACACAGAAATAAATAAAATAAATCGGAGCAGATTCTCATTCCTACCAGAACACATTGAAAGTAGTGCCCGTGCAAAGGAGAGGCAGATAGGTACACCCACTTCAAAGCACATTACTTCATATTAGTCTGAAAAAAGAGGAAATCTGTCTCACTGTAAATGCAAATTCAGGCTACTTTTTCTAAGGATTGAAGTTCCTCTCAAAAAAGTACCCTCACTTTCATTTGACTAATAGATTTACATGTAAAAAGTAAACTTTTTAAAATATTCCATGGAAATAGTAATTAGTACACTAGCAATAATAATTCCTGAACACTTCAGAAATTTAATCATAGGTTGTGTAGTGGTTCATCTGACCACCAGTTCACAATTCAGCCTCAAGAGATATTTAAAAAATACATTAAGCGGTCTCTCTTTTTCTGCAAATTATCCACATGCAGAACATATTCTCTTTCCAACATCTGAAGGTTCTTGAGCTCTTTCTGAACTGCCTACAGGCAAGTGTTTCTCTGTGCTAGCAGGTCTGAGGACTTTTGTGTCAGATTTCTGTTCCTGGCTAACTGGTGGCTCTGTGTCAATTTTCCTTTCTGATGGTGAGGTGAACAAGGTAGCTGCAGGACATGTCACACAAAAATGCCAAAAGCCAAATGAGAAACAACCATCTGGAAAGGTAAATCAATGACTGAATGAAATGGGAAGCCACTAATCATTTTCCCTCCCTTCTCCTATCCTTGGAGATGGATACATACTTATCCTAATGATAAGTATGAATAGAAGCTTCGTCATCCAACGCTTGCATGATGCCCTCTTTGAATTGGGTTGGACGGTATCCATATTACAAAAAATATCACAAGAACTGGAAATAATTGGTACTTCTTATAACATATGCAGATCCTGTGTGGAACAAAATGTCTCAGAGCAGTCTTTGATGTTTTTCAGTTATATAACCCCCAGGGAAGGAGGATGTTATTGTTTGCAGAGCACGTTCTCTCTATTTTCTGTATTTAAAAAAAAATTAAAAATAAAATCAAATAAAATTTTAAAAGCCTTGAGACCTTCATTAAATGAGCACCTAGAAATCAAACACTTCTGTGATGGCTCCTTCTGTGTTATCTCATTCATTTCCCCATCAGAAAATAGAGCTGAGTAACTCCGAACACAGCTGTTGCGTTGTTCCTAGAAGATTAATCAGTTACAGTCACAGAAGTAAATGAAAACTCATGCCTTATGGAGAGGTAGGGATTCGTGCTATTTCACATGGATAGAGATTAGAGACACCACGAAGTGAAATGGGATGTCCTGGTAGTGAATGAGAAGGTTTTTTTCTTGGAAAAACTCCACAATAGAGACGCTTTTAATTATGAGATACTTTACCCCCAGACCACAGTTTGATGGCCAGGAGAGAAATGGCGCTAATTATTAAAAGCAAAAAAAGTGCAGAGGGCTTTGGGTACCTTCACAGTTTGTCAGACAGAGGCTAAAGCAGAAGGGACTGTTTTGTAATTTTTTCTCTGCTCTCTCATAAGGAGGGAGCACGTTGATACCTTGTGACTCTGGTTAACCAGCATAAAAGTACTACAGTAGATTAAATGTATTTGCAAAAGTGAAACCAGCAGCTAATCATCTTGTTCATACACGTTGATTTTTCCCCCTGACTAATTTCTCTTGTAGTGGGAGTAATTAACTTTATTAGTAACACTGACTACTCTGGTACCTTCAGGCAAGCACTGGTGGAGCTGCTTATTAGCAATCACTCAGTTTCACTTACACTGAGCCTGAGCATTTCCTACAGGGTGAAGTGCCTGTTGAATGTAAAGGGGGACTGATTAGCCTACTACTTAAAAATTAATGATGATATGTCATGTTGGAAACAGGGGGAGGGCAGGGAGAGGCAGAAATCCTAAATTTTTTGCTTGCTCTGATTCATTATCTCTTTCAGTTCACCTACTGCCTTTGCAAGGGGAGAATGGCTGGAGTTGTAATCCTCATGTCCCAGTCGTGTCTCCTCAGGTGGGTTCTCAGTGACAAGTGTGCCCAGACTGGCCTCAGCCCAGGACACTCCCCATATGTCTGGGACATCTCCTACACAGCATTGTACAAGAGACCGCAGACAAGATTTCCATCCAGAGGTGCAGAGGTGGCAGTGGATTACTCAAGCAGCAGGCAAATCTGTGACACTTGCAGCATGGATGAGCTGGCACTTTGGTGCAGGACAGGAGCCAGTGTGGTACAGTTCTCTGGAAACACTTGCTGGTGCCAGCTTTCCTGTTTGGAATAGACCACAAGGTGAGGTGAAGAACACTGTACCTGTTCTGCCTTGCTGTTCCCAGGAATACTTTCTCCAAAACTGAGAGGCCACCTGGCAGGGGAGCTGCACTGCTCAGGGATTGTGAAACAGCTCTAGCGCTGAAAAGAAAGAAGGTCACACACCCACTCATTAACTGGGCATTGCAGTATGGAGCGTGCAAAGAGGCACTGGCAGCCAGTCTGAGTGTTGTTTTAGAGGTGGGGCAACTGGTAGAAAACTGTGCTCAAATAAATCTGAATGGTCTGAAGGCAAGGTCACAGGAAGAAAAACATCCAAGGAGAGGGAGAAGAAAGAAACCTCCCGCTCTGTCAGATCAGTCATTGACGCTTTTTCTACTATGACTGCAGCCGTCCATCCCCATAATGCATAGACTACACTTAATGACTTACTGGGATTAGGACATAGCCCTTTTTCTCCATACCAGGCATAGTCCCTTAAGATTCCCTTTGTGTCTTAGAGGAAAGTCAACAAAACCCATCTGGTTTACCTGTTTGAATCTATTTTGTCCATTCTGTCCCCGGTGCATGGATATTTCAGGAGACATTGCTTAGACAAATTTCACTCACAGATATATATAATAGGGCTGGAAATCACAACCTGTGGTTTGCTAAAGAGATTGGTGCACCACTGATACTGGAAACCACTGAAATCCATACTGTATAGACCAGATAGGCTGATCTTCTTATTATTGATATTTATTGAAGGAAAGGGAAGAAGCGCTGGGGAAGGCAAATTGCTGCACTTGCTGGCCCAGCTTGTGGCTCCTGCTGTGTTTGAATTTTGCTGCAAACATCTGCTCCCAGGCTCTGGTGTAGTAGAGGGGCACGTGTGCGGAGTGAGCATGGCTGAACCATCCCTACAGTCTACAACTCCAACCCTGGGCTGGCAGACTGGCCTGGATGTTGTGGATGGTTGGCAGCAGCTGGAGCAGAGCTGGGATGTCACTCACAGGCTCTGGCTGGCCCCAGGCCCATGGCAGCTCTGGTAAAGGCGTTTTGCAGTGTGCTCTGTGCCAAGCGCAAGTGAAACAATCCTAACACTATTATGCAGGCCAAAAAAAGGAGAAAGGAAGAGGTGGAATCACTGTGTGGGTGGAGTTTATATCATGTAAATAATTGGGAAATTACGAATTTACATAACTGAATTCTTTTTTTCACTGACCTGTTATTTTACAGGTGAAACTCATATACAAGCAGACAAACAATACCATTTGTCAGATAAAAATCATTTCCATGCTGAATAGCTGGCTGTGGCTCTTTCTGTAGCACACTTCATTCACTGACACACTGAATGCCCAAGAGACTTAAAAAATACCCCTGGCTCTATCAAGCTTAAGAAAACAGGAACTTCATTTTAGAAAAAAAAAAGTTGAGATTTCCCAAACAGATCCTTTTCTAATTTGTCCTTCTGTGTCATGTCCATAAAACTCAGTATACATTTTTGTCCTGGTTTTAGCTGGAACAGGGTTAATTTTTGCAGCAACCAGGAGGGGTACAGCCAGGATCCTGGGGTTATTGTACTCATGCCATGTGTTGTGGGGATGGAAAGGGTGTATTGTTCATCTTGTACACTCTGTCATTAGTATTGTTGTTGTTACTGCTCAATTTTCCACTTCATCACAGTTTCTAGTAAATCGTTATTATCTCAACCTGTGATCTTTACCTTTTTGTGCCTCCAGTTTTCCTCTCCATCCCGACACAGAAGGAGAGGAGAGGAATGAGTGAGCAATGCCTGGGCTGAGGTGTTTCAGTAGGAACACTAAATTGGGGAATAGCATTCCTAAACCATGACAATTTCTCAGAGAAAGAGATTAAAGTGCTGCTTGTACTAACCAGATATATCCAGAGAGATGCTAGCGCCTTTACACATAAAAGATGATACACAGGAACCAAAGAACAGAGACATGTCACCAGAGCTGCCTGGGACTCTGTGTACAGTGCCCCACTGTCATCAGAAGCCAATATTATATCATTATCATATCTGTGAGAGTATTAAAGTCCAGGTTTAAAATGAGAGGCAGTTTTGCACCTACACCTCCATTTGGAAACTTCGTTCAAAATCTCACTCCCCTGATGTACTTCATCCAGAATCTATATGTTCTGATTTTTATATCGAATTGTTTGACACCTTCCTCTTCATTTTAATCTTAAAAACTACTCCTTCACCTGTATTTACCTCCAGCTATAATAACAGAGAGCAATCACACCCTCTGTCAGCCCTCAGTGTAAAGGAGCTAAGGTTTGGCTCAGGTACAGGTGTGAACGCAACCCATCATTCAGTGGTTAATAAAGATCCAGTCCACCTACATTCACTTATTGCATTTACAGTAGATAGGGTGAATAGGTATTTTCAGCCTATAAAATTTTAATTATGAAACTAAAAGTACAAGCTATATAATCAGCTTTCAACATCATCTGACATTCCGGTTCTGCTTACATTAGCGTTCGGCTTCCAGTCATTAAAGGACGGATTTGCTCTTTAGTAAACAGAGCAAACAACTTTGCAAATTAAAATAATATCTGACCTGCCCTCAAGTATGTTTAAAGTGGGACAGATGTAATGGGATGTTCTCACCACTGCCTCACTGAAACATACTTGATCTTGGCATTTAGGACAAGCCTTTCTTACAGTGATTAAATATACACTCCAGTCAGAGAAAGAACATTTGTTTTGAATTCAGAAGCTAATGTCAGGCCCAACCAAAGTCCGTAGCACAGCCACACCACCCCGGAGACAATTGTGGGTAGCTAAATCTCGTTCACCATACCACGAGTAAATCCCACCAGTGATAACCACTTCAACACAGAGAACAAACCTCAGGGCTGCTCTGGCAGGTGTTTCTCTTTGACTCTGGCAGTTGCCCTTTCTGTCATGCAATAGAAATCTGGCAAGAAGACCCCATAGTTGTTGGACCCAACAGCCAAAGCAGCTGCCAAGACAGGCTTTGCTGTTTGTGCTGCTAATAGCTTCTTTCCCTCCACCCTGCTCCCCTCAAAGCCTCCCCAGACAACAGTCTCCTGGGATCTCTCTCCTGTGAGGGTGGCAGGTGACAGTTTAAGCCAAAGATCCCTCTCCATCATACGTTCAGAAGACAAAATGCTGAAATGAAAGTGTTTTACTTCCAGAAACAAGGGAAATAAACAACTTCATGGCCTATAGTCATTTCCTAAAACACTTGCAACATGAGCCAATAAGTTTAAGTATCAAAAATTCTAGGAATGGGCAGCTTTCAACTTTTGACCTCAGATATTATGCCAACTCGTTGCCTCTTATCCTGCCCTATTTGACAGAAGGGCAGGATGAAAGTGTCGTGGCATAATACAGCATTCAGTTGACTTTCCTGGTCCCACCCATTGATGTTTTCCAGTTTCAGTCTCTAAGTCTCCCCAGTTTCCTGGAGAAGATGCATTAAAAAAATATCTCCCTTCCTCTTGCTGGCTATGCACACAAAAAATTTCTAGTGTAAGTGGGAAGGAATCATGAAGAGAATAAGGAATTTATTGAATGCAATGTTGCAAAAATGACCCCTTGCCACTTGATAGTGTTGTCCAGTTGAAAGCTGATTAAAACCTGAATTTTTGAAAATACTGCAAAAATACATTGAAGCCTTTTGTTCCCTAGCTTTCACAAACATTTTATTTATTTTTTTAATGGTTGACAGAACCAGAGATTGCATAAATCCTTCCTTAAATAAAGATTTCTGCTTTCCTATGGGGCTAGTTAGGAGATGCATTTATTTAAATGGAAGCATTTCTCCAATTTGTTGGGGGGGGGAGTTAATTTTGACCAAAACAGTATCAAGTTACTCACGTAAAGTACCCTTTCCACTTCAGATAAGACACTTACCTATCATCATCGAGTACTTACTAAAACAAGATATGTCAGAACAATTTCTTTAACATACATTACTGGAAAAAAAAGTATTCAGCCATTAATATCAAAGAGCTCCCTCAGTGCAGTGCATATTCTAATGCCTCTGGTATGTGAGCCCTAGACCTACCCCGCCCTACAGTAGACACCTCATGGAGATACCCAGCAGATACAGAGCTCTGCTTAAGTCTTGCCCAACTTTACACCTCCCCCATATACTCCCTCTAGCAACGTGAGTTGCTTCAATGGAGAGGTGATGCCAGAGGGTCATCCATCTCCCAGGAGCAGGCTGTGAAACCCGTCCAGGCCTCCCCAAGACCCCCCAAACATGACACACACTATATTCATGCAGGAGCTCTCAGGAGAAATCCTCATCTCTCAGAGAGCTGGAAACGTGGGGCCAGCAAACAGATTCCTGCTGAGCAGGGCTTTGTTGTATGTTATTAAACAATTGTAAAATTAGCCAGACAAGCTCAGAAAAAGTTTATTGAGTAGTTGTGCTATAGAGAGAGTCAGGGTGGGTGTATGCCCCACTGCCTCTGGTACTTCAGTTCAGAGTCTAAACTTAGGACTGGAAGTAAGTAATGCTGATGCATGCTATGCAAAATAAATTCATCTGCATTGATGTACAGCTCCTCTTTTTTTCTGACATGGCAGTATGCTTTGGTAAGTATGTACAACACTAACTTCTCATTAGATCCTTACTCTGCGTATGCAAATCTAAAAACTCCTTAGGCTTCACGTAAAAGAGATCAGTTTAGGTGCATCTTATTGTCAAAATATAGTAGTAAGGCTTGTCTACAAAGAAAAACAGCCTGAAATAATTATTCTGCAATAACTATTCCACACACAGCATTCCACCATTGCTATTTTATAATAGTACCCCTAGGGACACAAGGCTGAGCTAAACCACAAAAAGGCACTCTTCAGGCAGAGTAAAATTGTCCCCCCCACAGCGAGTGTGGACTTGCTAACTCTGGCGAGCTCTTGGTTCACTCCCTAGTACACTTCCCATTTGAATCCACAGATGACTGATTTTTTTATTGTCTTCTGGATTTTTAATCTGAAAAAATTGATATCTAATAGAACCCTAGAAATTAGAATAAGACTTTCAGTAGCTGGCCATTCCAATCACGTTCCTGCCAGTTATTCTCTGCCATACAGGAACTTAAATGTTTTGCCCAGTTGAATTTTGGTGCTTGCAAAACAGAAAGTTCTGACCCTGCCCTTCAGAGTATAATCTACAGCACAATAGAAATCATTATTAAGAAATTTGCTTGATAATCGTTCATAATTTGCCTCTGCTTGGTTTTGTCCCACTCCTTGCACTCTGTTTTCCTTAGGGAAGGATGCCTTTGCTATTTTTGCAGCATGTTGTTGACAATGAGGGCTTTGTGGCTACACCTTTGAAAAAAAAAGAAGCAAATGGTCATAGTGATGCCAAGGAGTTCTATCATGTCCAAAATTTCGTGAGAGACGGTTTGGATGTCTGAAAGAAGCAGTCATTGGAACCACTTGAAGAACGACAAACCCTTACAACCCCTCAGCTGGAACCCTAAATCAGATGTGTTCATTAATGTAAGACAAGTGAAGTCAGGTTACCCAAAATGCCCTGTTGCTAAACATATGACATGTAAATAGCCTGTTGTTCCCTTGCCAGTACAATAAACTACCTCCTCCCCCACCTCTCCTTACGTAACCTTGTTAAATAAAGACTGAAGAACCCTGAACAGCACAAGTAAAAACAGGCCATGGATTTAAAAGAGGGGTGTGTGAATTGCTTTTGACAAACAGGTCTTCCTTTGCTGGAAGGGGACTCAGGGATTTCATTAAGGGAGAAAACCCAACACTTTTTGTTCTGGTTGTTTCAGAACTATGTTGCTGTAACAAACATTTTCATCTGCAAGTGGAAAAATCCCAGTAGAGAGAGTAAATTAAAAAGGCTAGCAACAATCAAACAAGACGTCCTGCAGTGTTTTTCAATACTAGATTTATTCTCTTTGGTTCTGAGAACATTGCATAACCCTTGTAATACTACAGCTTATTGCATCGCCTCGTCATACTGCGTGAACTTGTGCTGTGACACGTCCACCTGCAGATGCATCAGACACACTGGCAACACCTATGACACAATAAACCTGAACTATGTTAATTCAAGCTTGATGGGACATGTGGCATTCCCACCTACAGGACTGGAACCCTTCTGCTGTACGTACACAGTGGCCAGGCAGCCTCGGACTGCACTGTATTACACGCTGTGGACCTGAGCACCAGTGAAAAGATTAATTCAGGGAGGAGTCTCTACTGTTTGATATCCAAGTCGAAGGAGGAGTGAAAGGTCTTTGTTGCAGTTCCTAAATTACATTATTTTTAGACTTTGTTTTGTGCAGCAGAACCCAAACTACACAAAACCCCAACTGTGCCCTCAAAAACTCATTCATTTTCCCACTATTAGTCACCTGTTTCTAAAGGAGGCTTTTACATCTGCAGGACATTAGAATATCTTGAAACATTTGTGAGCAATGCATTGACGTGAAGAAAAGCTGAGAAAAGTTACCTTGGGGCTGAGAAAGGATTTCATAGTCATAATCAGCTCTAAAGTGCCAGTCTGAGTGAAGCTGCAGAATGCCAAAAAAGAGAGCCAAAAGAGGTCTCCCTGACTTTTCAGTCATCCTGGTTTTCCTGTTCTTGCCAGCTCTGTCACTTTCTTGAAGACAACCCTTCTTGTTTTGTCATTTTTTCTGCCTTTCACTCCAGTTTGGTTGATAGGATCTAATACATTTTAATAGGGTTCAAAGCACAGCCACATTAATTCTGTAAATGGCCCTAATCGCTTTCAAATGTTCCTATCAATGCTTTTACATCTTTAGTAATAAGAATGTGGAAGTATTTGTAGTCTGTAAAATAACAGGCAAAATTGGCTTCAGACATAAGTTTTACTGCCAATAAAACTGTATATAACCATTTGCCTATTTTTTAACCCAGATGAATTAGCAATATGAATTCTAAAAATAGTCTGAAAAAAGCTTAGTTTTGTCCTCTTGCCACCTTTGTCTCAAAATAAGGTGAGGCTGAGAAATGTGATAACTTCTAGTCTACCCAATCTCACTTTTCTGCTGTGCCTCCCTGACAGGGAAGAGTCACATTCTTCCATTCTTTTCACCACTGCTTCTCAGCAAATCGCTCCCAAGCCATCTAACATGATTATAAAAGCAGGAGGGCAATGGCTTTGAGTTTATTTTTCTTTCTAATTTTAGGAGGTAGTAAGATTATTTAGTAAGCAGATACAAAGTTTTCATCATGACATTGAAACCTGATGGATTTTGTTTGTCTTCTACTCTCAGAATTACTAAAATTGAACACTGATGGTAATGATTCAAAAGTGCTCATTCAATGCTCCCGCATTGCATATGTTTTGAAATATAGGATGAAAAAAACCCTAGCCTGAATACTTGATATGTTTGAATCAGGGTTGGTGTTATTGTGAATGGTGAAATAAATCACTTGGAATTGTTTCTCTTGTCTGATAGGAGAAGAAGACAAATACTTCCATCAAGATCTTCATTGTGTACAAACATAGCAATTTGATTTTAAAATTATCCTTGCTAGTAACTTTTGGCAGGTATCAGTCCCTGCAGTCAATTGTCTCAGTGTACGTGTCATACTGACTAAAAAATCTTTAGAAACTGATGTCTCTCTCCACAAAACTTACATGGGCCTCCTTACTGGAGGCTAAGAGGTTGTATCAACCTACAATACATTGGTAGAAACAAAAATGCAAATAATGGGAAGCTTCACCTCTACAAAGTGTAATGGTGTGGCTTACAAAGGGACAAAAGGTCCTTGCACTGATTTAATAAATTCTACTAAATGGGTACTCTACATGTCTGTGTAAATTCCAGCCCCAGAATGTAAGTGCTTCCCACTGATTCAGTACAATAGAAGATCAACATTGCTGAATTGAATCCATGCAAACATCCAAATAAATATATAGGAAATGATTTTATGATTCTTTTCATTCAGCTCTTATTTAGAAATGTGGAAATTTCATGCTTCTCTTTGAAAATAGGATAGCAGTAGGGATAGGCCCAAATTGCCTACTTTTGAGTCGCAATCCAAATCTGATTTTCCCAAGCAAGTTTATTTTGGCTCCAATACATTGATTAAGCTTCTCCCAGATGAAGAAAAAAAGTTGTTTCACAATGCACTAACTAAAACAAGGCAATATTTTCTCATTTATCTGGTCATGGAAAATATTGACACTGGCTACCTCTAGCCAAGAAACATGCAAGCCTTTAGAAAAGCTCATTATTATTAGTGACACTGTGTTTTGAGAAGCTGAGATCCCCTGGTTGGAGAAGAGGAGTCCAGGACTCTTTTGAAAACAGGACATATCCACTGACTGGATTCTAATGAAACCTCCTTGGCATATGAATTTCCTCATATGGTTTTCTCATTTGCCAGAACAGCAAATCCACAAAAATTACTTTTCACCGAGATTAAACAAAATCCAAATGACAGTTCTATCCCATTTTATGTAAATAATATGTAAACATTGAAGTAAAACCACACATGGGATATGTGCCACTTTGCTGCTTCTTCCCAAATGAGCCTTTGGACAACACGGTTATTAGAAGTATGAAGACAAGCAACATCTGCTTCCAAAGGAAGCCAGGTCCTCTGCATGATCCAGTATTATACAAATCAAGGCATAGTATTGGAGAACTGAAAACCACTTCTGTCTGTTAAAGGATTGGAGAGTTTTGATATACTTAGGCTACTTGTTGTCTATAGAGTTCCCATTGTTCATTTCCTATCTTAAAAAAGTGAGAGTTACAATGTCCTTTCTTTCTCATCTTTCTTAGAAAATAACTTTTTTCTCTTTTGAACAAGAGAGTTCACCGTTGTTCTTCTAGCAGTACACCTGGAAGTGGTCCTCTCTCTGTGGGAGTGGGAGGGCTGCAGAAGCAACGGAAGCACCAGGAAGAGGCTAAAGGGAGGAGTCACAGCAAGAGTTTCCATTTTGTTCCTCTAACCAAGGCAAGTAAACCTGTTAACCTCTTTCATTGCTGGAGCTAAAAATCTCCCCCAACCCTCACATATCTCACCTGGCAGAAGGTCTGCTTTGCTGTTTCCCCTTCATTCTTATTTATTCAAGAAGAAAAATATCCCAAATTAGGGCAGGCCATCTTCAACTCCAGTCAAATCAGCTTGAGAGTGCAGAGTGTCTGCTACCAATCACAGCAAACAGTAAATATCTGCTCTGGAAAATGGGTGGTGGAAGGTATAGTCTACCTTGCAGTACACAAAGCAGTTTTAAAGGGAGGTTTTACCTGAGAACTGCATTATCAGACCCTCTGTTCTTTCACGTGAAGTCTCAGGGTTGCATCTCTTTTCCCCTAGGAATGACCGTACAGGTTAAATGTAAACTTTATCTTAAACTTCCTTGTACAGGCATACAGACCTGGGAATCTTACTGTTCTCCAAAGTCTGATTTGTTTAAAACTAATTGTGAGACAATAGTATTTCTCTCTTGACATTTGTTTTCCTGTTAAAGATAATGTTGGAACCCGTGACATGACCACATCCAGCTGCACCAGACACATCAAAATCAGTGACAGGATGAAACCAAATTACTAGGCCTTTTTGTGGCTGGGGCACCATGTGATGCATCACAATGCAAGATGACAATTGAAACATTTTAAACTGTAGTTCAAACCACAGCAAAGAAAACCTCAGGACTCAAGATCAGAGAGCGAGAGAAAGAGAGAGGTGTTTGCAAACTGTGAAAGAGGAAGGGATTTAGCTCTTTGCTTCTTCACAGGTTCACCATCTCTGACTTGCTGCCAATTGCCCAAAGGCAATTGACATCTGAAGGACATTATACAAATCTACAGCACTCAAGAATAGCAGAGGGAGAAGGGAAGCATTTGGGTCATATGTGCAAAAGATCTAAGCATTCCTATCTCCCTTTCTGCTGCATCCATGGGCAGAAATAATCAAGCACTGAATGGGCCATAAGGCTGGCAGGACCAGGAGAGGATGAGGCAATTATCACAGATGTGCGAGGGAGGGAAGCTGGCCAAGGTTTTATCACAACAGTCACCCATAAAGCAACTAAAAGAGCAAACTTTCAGAGTAGGCCACCTCTTTAAAGTAGACATATGTAGAATATCAGAGGTGGAGAATGTTCTGTGCTTTGGGATAGTAAACTCAGTACAAACATAGACAAAATAGTCAAATAGCAAATGATTTGCTAGCTTGCTTTTCTGATTAACTATCCAGTGTGATGAGGCAATCCCTTTCTCAGGCTGTAACTTGTTGCTTTTTAAAAAAAATTAAACAGCTTTCTTTTCAATGTGCAGGTCTAAAATTTTCATCCTTTATCAAACATTGCCACAGTCAGAAAAATGCCGTTGTGCTTTCTGCATCTCTCTGATCCATGAGACTAGTCATGGTCAATTAATTTACAAAGTTGGGGGTTTTTAGGCCTCAGTGCTGCAAAAAGCTTACCGCTCTGAAAGTCAAACCCATGTTATTTCAAGTTGGAGGGTTATTGCCACCAATAAAGACTCCAGGGGAAGATTCTATGGAGATTTTATGGCAAGTTCAAATTTTTTGTCCTTATTTTCAAAATACACCATTGCTTAGCTGAATATTACCCTTGACCTAATCTTCTTCTGTGAAGCGCTTTCTCTTCCACGTCAGTTCAGTGGTATCATCCTGGTATATAAGAGCATCACTAAATATTCCTCAGGTTTCCCCCTTCACATCACATATATTCTCTCATAATTTTTTACCTGTCTATCCAAAGAAAATGCCTAGAAATGTACCCCATCTTTGAGTTCTACAAAGTATTCAATATTTATTTTCCCATTCTGCCTTCAGTTACAATTACTTAGATATTTTATATTTTAGGCATAGCCTAAATTTCATTTCAGTCACTTTATTGTATAACTGTGATGAGTCTGGGACCTGGATTTTAAAGTTAGGCCTAGATTGGGTGGAGTTATTCCAATGCTGTAGAAGTCAGGATATCTTTAATACCAATCATTTGCAGTTACGTGGCCCAAATGAAGGTGATGAAAAGATAAAATCTGGCAGAAATCACTCAAGAGTGAAGAATGTCTGCAAAGTACAGAGGTGGAGAAATAGAGTTTTCTGGTAGTTGCATTTCAGCCATCATTTTAAAATTAATTTTAATTTCACAACCACCTGTTTTAAGTATTCAGATATCTATGAACTATTATACAATTGCTCTGGAAAGAAACACCTATTCAACACGTTCGTTTCAGAGTGTTGCTTGCACAGGACTTTGCTTCGTTCCACCTCTGAAACAATTTCTGATTGGTCCCATAGGCACAGGAGTCTGGGAGCTCTGTGCATACAACGTTTGCTGTGTAAAGTCATATTTTTCCCCCTTTGCTCATCCTTAGAATGCATATCAGAAGTATTACCTCTTTGTGCAAGATGATTGCAAGCAGTTTAAGCTGAAGAGGAGAAAGTGAGCCTTCCCACTCATTATGTGTAATTTTCTTTTGATTTGTTTTGATTCGTCTTAATGGGGATGGAACACCGTGTAGGTGTGGGCGTAGATGATGGGGTGGGTAAATTTTATGGGGAATGAGCTGAGCGAGCAAGTTTGAAACTACCTCTCAAAATTACTCTTCATACAAACTTGAGGAGGCAATCAGACACTTGTTTTAGAATCCTTTGACAAATCCCCATGCTCTGCTTAACAAAATTGTGAAAGCAAAGGATTGTGCAGCCAAAATTAAATGGCCATGTCAGCTCCTCCTGCACAGGAATTTGTTTTGTTACTATGAAGTCTGTTGTCAATAACATCATGTGTCTTCTGGCTCAGAAGACCACATACATCATGTGTTTCTGCTCACATCTAATGCTATTGACCCACCTCAGTGAGGCAGCCAGGGTTACCCTAGGCTGGCCTGGAGCTCTTGAGGTTGAGGGATCAGTAGCAAAAGGAAGGATAAAAATTGTAGAGCAAGTCTATGGGTGGAAGAGGGCTTTCATCCATCCCATCTGTTTATGGTACCACAAAGAACTCAGTTAAAAATCAACAAGCAGCTCTAACTCTTCCACAGTCCACAGCCTGATAACCCAGAAAAGAAAAGGAGTTCAGGAAGACAACTTACTAGTAAATGCCTCAGCAAAATGTCTCTGTTGAAATCACACGGTCACAAAGCTGAAGGGACTGGAGAAATGAAAGAAGGGGGGAAAATTTCCTATATGTAAGCAGTGTCTGAAAGTTTCTAAGTGTATCAAAAGGTTGTCATGAGTCCTACAAATCCCACCCAAATAGCAGAAGAAACCTGTGAAAATTCTGCAGGGGGAACTCAAGAGCTTCTTTCAGTGGAAGCAAACAATCTGGCCTATAATTAAGTTTTCATCTCCTATTATTTATCCAACATCATAGCATCTCATCCAACATCTACCTTGCCGACGCTGTTTATTTAGTTAGTTCATTATATTTCTCTATAATTTGTTGCAGTTGAGCTGAACACAATGGCTTAGAAAAACACCATTCCAAAGACTTTCATCATTGCAACTTTCTAAATGTCCCATCCCTGCTTATTGCCAAGCAGAGAAAGAAGCGTTGCCATTTCTGTCGCACTTGACTGCCATCCTTCGCCCCTAAAAATCCATCGGCACTTGCTCTGGGACCTGCTATTCATTCATTCTCCATTGGTCTTCAGACAAGATGAATGCGGAGGGCAAAGGACAACCTAAGGAAATGTATAAATGTGAAATGTAAAACAGAAAGACATGAGTGACAGAAAGATAGTGACCTGCATCTGACACGCCCTGCTTTTCTAGATTGTAGTTTCACATTATTCTTTGTAAGCTGAGTGTTGTTTTCTTGACTGGGACTGTGACCGTGTTTTGTGTGATGTGGTAATAAAGCCTCAGTTACAACAGGTATGGGGCCATTAAGCAAGACTGCAAAGGGTCTCTGATCAGTTACAATCAACAAAACTAGAATGAGTCTTGATTTACTGTGGATGAAACTGTGCCAGGACCTGCATCATGTATGTGCATCAGTTAAACATGCACAGACCTGTGACAGGCTTCTACACAGCAGTAAATACCATCCATAACAAACATCCTGGTAGTTCAGGTCCTGTGTGCCGTGTAGATTATTGGAGACAGCCATCTTGGTATGAAAAACAACGAAATAATGAGGATCAGAAGGTCTGATTCTGATTTCAATTATATTTATGTAACCCAGAAGTGACTCCACCAAGACGTGGAGCAGTAATGGTGGATATGCAGTGGCAGGCCAAGATTCTGTCTTAGGTAAAAGGGCTTCGTCCTTAGCACTGCCAAGGCATTGTAGACAATTCAGTAACTGGAGATGTCACGGCGGTGTGGCCATGTTCTTGCCAGCTTCCAGAGTATGGCAGGGAATCGGCAGCTGTGCAGGCTATGGAAGGAGCTCCATACGTGTTTTGGAAGAAAGGAGTGAGAGCTTAAACCACCGTATCTTCCTGGCTCTTGTCAGTGCTAGATGAAAGCTGGTTTCAGTACACCTCACGTGCTGCAATCCCAGCTCTGAGCGCAGTGTGGGCATAGTGCTGGAGGCTGGCAGACATAAGCTGTGCTTACTGTAAATCTTAGCAAAGAAATGCACTTCTTCAAGGTACACTCCAGGTAATTCCCAAGAAGTATGAGGTATTGCAGATGAGAAATCTTTCCACAGACACAGGAGGATTTTTTTTTCTTCCTCTTTTTTCCCTTTTCTCTGGCAATCAGATGAACTGAGGGATGGTTTTGATTCAGAATCTGGAGCAGATATGGGGAGGATTGATTCATGGTCCTTTTCTTTTTTTTTTCCACTTTTAATGGGCTGACAGACTCTGCTTCAGGCCTGTGTTCCAAAGGCCTCATCCAAAACCCACTAAAGTCAATTCTTGTAGTAGAGTGCAGTGTGCTATGAATTTGGCTGTAAAGTAGTACTCAACTACCATTCTGTAAAAAAACATGGAATATCAATTTTTCTTTTAATTACCACAACTACTAAACTATCTCTAAAAGAACTACTGTGTCTTCTTCCTGCCAAAGCTTCCTGTCCCCTGTTCTGTACCTTACTTTTCAGCAGTTTGGCACTCCCCACTCACAGATAACCTGGCATCTGTCCTTGCCCTGTGGCAGGAATACTTGCCTGGTCCCATGCTGTGCTCTTTGTCTCCATTTTTCCCTTAGCACTGTTCCCAGACAAGCTCACGTGAGCCACTGAAATGAAAAGGTTGCACTGTGTAACAGAAAAGAAAAATGTAAGCAACCAAGATGTTCCTGCCACAGGAACATTTTCTCTCATCTTCTCGTGTTGCAAAAAATCTTTGGCATTTATATGCACACACACACACACACACCCTGCCCGTGCTTTACTGTCCTCTCTGCTATAATGACTGCATAATATTGAAAACTCCTGAGGGCAGGGTCCTGCTGCATGGCTTGCTCTCAAAAGCGTCGTGCACGCCTGGACTGTTGTTTTAATGATCAAGGTAAGGCTACCAGTCAACATACCACACTGAATAGGCATCTGGTATGTAGTCAGAGCTTCAAAAAGTCCTTTTGAAAATCCCACTTCATTAGAGCCAAAGAGGTGTTTGTGCCATTTAAGCTTGTAGCCCTAGAACTGTGCAAATAACAAGCTCTATCAGTTGAACTTCTGAACTGAAAAATTTTGGGGTAGAAACATTGCAATTTGAATACGAAATGGAATTAGAATAATCTAATTGGTCTTGCTGGAATGAAAACCTGTAAAATGTCATTTCATTCAACAGGAAATTTTGCATTTGACTGAAAATGATACATTTCAGTTTAGGAAATTTTGGAAGTTCAATGGAACTGAAGAGGCAGATCACAGAATCCTGGAATGGTTGAGGTTGGAAAGATGATCTGGAGATCATCTGGTTCACCCACCCCTGCTCAAGCAGGGCTATCAAGAGCCAGTTGCCCAAGACCATGTCCAGGCAGCTTTTGAACATCTCCAAGGACAAAAATTCATCAGCCTCTTCGGGAAACCTGTCCCAGTGCTCCGTCACCCTCACATTAACAAATATTTCCTTATGTTCAGATTCATAAGCATTTTACAGATGGATGTTTTGGTATCCTTCTCCCTTAAAACACTGGGGCAGAAACTGAGAGGTAGGTTTTAATGTCCATCTCTCTCTCTCTCTCTCTCTCTCTCTCTCAGCAGTGATTAATCAAGCAGTCTATGAGGATATCCTGAGACAGGATACTGCAGTCACTTTCTTTACTTGGCACTGTAACTTGGCCTTCACTAGAACAACTCTGAAGGCCATTCTCCATTTCCCAGCAGGCTGGCTCCATTGCCATGGCTCTGAAGCCATTTCACTCCCCTGCTACATGGCTGTGTAAGTACCCTAACATAAACAGAACAGCTCCTACAGGAGAGACACACCTCTGTGTATTTATAACCTCCTGGCTCACAGTTATGTTAGTGCAGGTCTAAAGTCTCCACTGGTTCAAGGCAGAGATTTGCATGTGAGAACTTTAACCCAGGATGTATTTTGTAGGTATTTTGTGGAAGAGACTGCTCTGTCTCCTCCTTTTGGAACTATCCCATTTTTCATAAAATATCCAGATAGTCATGGAGGAAGAGTGTGAAGAATGACTCCTGGCATGCTAGTTAAAACATTCTCCTGGAAGGTGTGACATGCAGGACACTCAACCCTTCTCCAATTAATGCCTAATTATTTACACAAAGAGGACAAGGTAAACAAGAATAAAAGCCTGGCCCTCAGCCCCTGGCTCCTGGATTAACTGAGAGGTCACAGGTGAAGAGAAGGGGAGGTTGGAAGATCAGATCCCCCAGCCCACACCACCATCTCCCACAGATATTTCTTCCTGTAAATTGGCTAACCAGGGAAATCTTCCCCCACCAGCTCTGTGACCCCAGTCCTCTACTCCTGACACTATTCATGGGAGTCAACCTCAACCCACAAATAGTTTCACGCTGACAAAAGTTGCCCAACGTATTGAGTCTTCACCAGAAAAAATTCACCAGCTCTGCAGGACCATTCACAGCTGAACAGCCGCCCACACACCTCCATCTCTCGGAGTTCCCTTCAGACTGCTGGAGCAGGCCAGGTAGCTTTATCTCCACACTCCTTTAAGGTGCTGCTGTCAGATCGCCAGGCATTTTAAGGTGCTTTGACTGCAGTGTCTAATTTACCTGCTAAGTGTTTGCACAATGCCAAGCACAATGGGGTCCTGACTCTGGCAGGGGTGCCCAGACACTGCTATCATTAACTGTAATTATGGCTGATTACCCAAATCACAGTTCACGTCATGGGGCAGGCTCTTCCCGGTGCTCAGAGGCCACAGGGCTCCACCTGAGCACCCAGGCAGGGCACCACGCCCTGGGCCACCAGCCCTGCTCCCCCCAGCAGGGGCAGCCGGAGGCTGGTGGGCAGCTGACAAGGTGGCCCCTGCTTCTGAGGGAGGAGGCAGAGGCTCATGCCTTATCCTCTGCCTGGGGCCCTTGCATGTTTAATGGCGCTTCTGCCAAAATATTCTGGCAGTCTTTCCCTCAAGGCTTGTTGGTAGCCGGCAGAAGTCAAGTTGTTTGCCAGGGCCTGTGCAATTAGTTGCCCTGTGGCAACCAAGAGGCTGCTGCCAATGTCTGCCAGTGTTGCCATGTCTTCCCCAGTCGGAGGGCATCAGGGATTCGGGGGCTGTGGATGCGTCACGTCTCAGGACAGGCTTACGAAAACAAAGAGAGAACTATGAAGAGCTGGCTGCTTCCAACCACTAGGCCTTAATTTTGGCATATGCAAATTAGTAAACACTGCATATTGGAGAAAGTATAGAGACTAAAATGATAGCTGCTAATTTTCACACACTTAATTAAATTGACTCTGATAATTACCACTCTGTATGTTTTAACTCTGTAAGAGCAACACAGAGCCTGTGCACATATGGTAGCAAATATTTCAGAGACTGAGTCAGAAGGTGTACACCAAGCTGTTCTACATATATTTTTCTGGACTTTGAAATATGGTATTTTTCAAGGTACTCCATGCACCTCACTGTTATCTACTTGTCCAGTGTCATACTCCTGCCATTTCTGGTCCTGTCTTTTCCACTGCATTAACGAGAAACAAAGCAAAATAGAAAACATTGTCTGAAGTGAAGTCTAGGCTAGCAGATGTAACTCTCAAAGTCACAGCTGTTTTCGGCTGGGATGATTCTCTAAGCATCACTCAAATTACTTTACAAAGAAAGTCAAGCTTTATCTTCCAGGTGGAGAAACACTGGCAGATGGCAGATCTGGGAGCAGGACATGGGCTCTGCAAGGTTTAGTATGGAAGACGAGCTTGAGAGAATCATGTAAGACCTCATCTTTTCTTGGTCAATGAAGGTTCATCCCTCAAATTCCACTGTATCATTGCTGTTACTCTCATCTGTCAAGGGTAGGTATTTCAGAAGCCCTCAGTAATATTTTCCATTATGTTGTCTAAGACTGCTGACATTTTGTCTTTTTTCAAAGTTCATTTTTTGAAATTTATATAAAATGGTGCTGTGTAATACTTTGGGCAGCAAACTGTGAAAACTGTAGCAAACCAAAGCTGCAAGTCTGTGATGTCAATTCTGGTAGTGGGATGATGTATTTTGCCCTCGGACAAGGCCTGATTAATTATGGTTGCTGTGGCACTGGGATGTACTCAGCACTTCTTCCAACTGAGACTAGAGTGTTTTTAAAATAAAGATTGCATAAAAGCACAATAGCACTGAAGATTTGAAATTTTAGAGTTCAACAAAAACATTTTGAACTCCTTCCATGAGATTTTTCTATCTCCTTTTTCCAATCTAAAATATTTTGCTGATATTGTGGATTTAGAATAACTCACTTCCAAATATATGCCATGAGGCTCTTTTACACTTGCCTCACAGATTTTCAGCTCACCACAAAACCAGGTCGTTGGACTCTTTTTTTTCATGTATCCATCTAAGCAACTCTTTAAGTCCTACCAGGGTTGTTCACAAATACTTGCAAGATTTCATATACTTGCTTTGTACAGATAGCACTGAACAGGCGATTTCCCTTTAAATGGCTTTGGATCATTTTTTAATGAGAAAAATATTTCTTTTAAACTTCTTTGAATAGAAGAATTTGCCTGCTGAAGAAGTAGACCTTTCAAAGTTGACAAGAGCCTTCCATTTCAATATGCATAAGGGGGCATTAGTTTTTCACTTAGAAATTGCTCTCAATGTAGAATTTTGCACTAAAGAATAAAGTTTAAAGTAGAAAAATTTGAAGTAATCTTTTTAACTTAATTTTAATGAAATGTCTATCTTGCTTGATGAAATGTTTTGCCTTGATGCATATTTTCCTGATTAGCCTCCTGAGTTTCCATCCAAGAGGACATCTTTTTTGTCACGCGTTAGGCAAGGAAAAAATGTTGAAATTTCAAAAACTCTCTGTGGACAATAAAGCTATTTCTCATTCTCCTCAGCTGCTAAATACTTTGTTAGCCTAGGAGGGGGCAGTGATGTACATAGGTGGCATTCCTGTGGCAGACTCGACAGAGCAGCTGACTTTTGCAAGCTTTGCTATGTGGACCCAGACCTGAAACCTCCACTAGGCTCAGCCCCTCCATGCAATGGGTTGGGGTTAGCCACAGGGAGCAGAGGCTGTGCAGAAGTGGGGACTGTGGTCTCTGGGTGGTACCCAGGGATGTGGCTTATGGCATATGAATCACTCAAACCTTTCTTCCAGTTCTTTAGGCAAAAAGGGCAGAGTCCTCCTGAACATGACAAAATGTTGACTGATGAAGTGTAGATATCATGATAGAATTTATTGTTCTCCCAACTATCTCCACTCAATGGAGAGACCAGAATACAAAATGCAGAGCACCAAAAAAACACCCTGTGATACAGGGGAAGGTTCATTTACATACTTCTGAGTTTTGTGAACAGAGTGCACATGTTCTACCTGAGAAGAGAAGCAGCAGACGGGATGTGTTGTCAGCTTTGGCATTTAACCTTAAGGTACTGTTAGGTAACTCTTTTCCATAGCAGAAGACATCATATCCCAGCTTTTCTCTAAACAAGGAGAAAGGGATTGTCTTCCCTAAAATACTAACGCTCTTGTTAAATGCATTGTATAATATTTTCAATGTGCTTATATCCTTTCTAATTGCAAAAAATATAATAAATTAAAATGAAAATTTAGAAGTTGCACCATGCTGTCAAGAGCCATAAAATGACCTAACTTGATGGTGTAGCTCTGCTCTCTATTTTGAATTTCAAAGCCATGTTTTCTCAGTAAAGCCTTCAAACACCAAAAACATCCAGCATTAAATATGTTTACAATTATGGGCAACTGAATGAGAAAAGCAGGCTTTATTTATCAGTCAGGATTTTTGCACACACCACATGCCATCAGGTACCACAGGTATTGCTGAACATACAGCACTGGCATCACTCCCATTCAAGGAGGGCAGGACACATCTGGGAAGCCACTATGCACATGCCAGCACCGCACAGTCTCGTGTACACACTGTGCCAGGGCAGGTAGCGGACAATGGGACAAGGCAGCCCAGGCTTTCTCCTTGCAGGCTGAGCAAAGCTGGAGTGTCCTGTGCGGAGGTTGGGCCCACCTGGAAGCTTTGACTGAAAGGAAGAAGAAATTTTGCCTTTTCTGCAGTAATGCCACAGCAGCCAAGCAATCCCTGCTGCCCTCTTGTTGCCTGGAAGGCTCAGACAAATGTCCCCACTCATGGACACATCAATTCATAAGGAGCTCAGTGCTCCTCAGAGGGATCCCCCTCAGATCTACAGCACACACACCCTCCATGGATCACCTGATACACAGGAACCTGATGAACTTGCTAAGCACACGTCAGCCATCTGTGGGGTACACGTGAGGCTGGTACAGTGATCCCAGCTGGGTCAGACTTGTGTGTGTATGTTATATAGTGCTCAAACCCTTATTTCTCCATGACATTTTCCAGGAAGAGCCTTGGGCATCCTACAATTAAAAAACTCACTCTGAGTACAAAATGGTCCAAACTTGAAGAAGGTCTAGAAGAAGTCAAAGCATTTGGAAAAACGTTGTTTTGATGTATTGTCTTCCTGCCACAAGAACGTATGTGCAAAGACTGACAGTCTTCCTTCATGAGAAACTGAAGTTGTTTCAGCATTTCAAAGCAGGATTGCATATCAGCACTGTAGCCACACTTATCTTCCCTGCTAGGAAGACTATTTGTAATTTTGTGGATGAAAAACTAAAAGGCTCTGATTCTACTGTCACTTACGACATGATAAATCAGCTGTAACTGAAGAGCAGACAATTAATGTAGTATATCATGCTCAAACAAACCTGCCTGAAAAACCAACGTTACAGGGTCTCTCCCTCTCTGAGACCAAAGGACCTCACACTGAAGACCCGAAGTAGCCCAGTGTTAGCTGGAAAAGTACACTGTAAAAGGAAAGTATCACTGTACACCTGTCTCCCTCTCACCTCGTTGGAAGACAACTAATCCAAAGTTGACAGGTTAATTATGCCCTAAAACTGTCTAACAAAATAAGGATGTGGACCTGATGGAATAAGTTCAAATGAGACAAAGCTGACCAGAGGGCTGGAGCACCAGTCCTATGAAGACAGGCTGAGAGACTTAGGGTTGTTCAGCCTGGAGAAAAGAAGACTGCAAGGAGACCTTACAGCACCTTCTAGTACCTGAAGGGAGCCTACAAGAAAGCTGGAGAGGGACTTTTTAAAAAGGCATGAAGTGATAGGACAAGAGGGAATGCCTTCAAACTGAAAGAAGACATGTTGAGGAAGAAACATAGATATTAGGAAGAAATTCTTTGCTGAGAGGGTGGTGAGGCACTGGAACAGGTTGTCCAGAGAAGTTGTAGACAACCCATCCCTGGAAGTGTTCAAGGCCAGGTTGGATGGGGCTTTGAGCAGCCTGGTCTAGTGGGAGGTGTTCTGGCCCATGGTAGGGGATTTGGAACCAGATGAAATTAAGGTCTCTTCCAACCCACACCACCCAAAGATTTCTCTCCATCTGTCTCACAAAGGGTCTCAAGCTGAAATGTAATTCCTTACACTGTACATAACCCAATTTTGTCAGTTCAGTGTAAACTGGCTTTGACTAACCATAGAAAGTTTTGCTTTTCTTACTAGTGCAGCTAGTACCCACCTCCTTGCAGCCATTAAAATTTTGGTGAGGTGAATCTCCTCCCTTCCCTCTAGCCCAAGCACCCCTGTTGTTAACCTCAGTGGCTTATGTAAATAATGCAGAGCTGGGTGCCATGAAGAGGAGAGAGGCGAAATCAACCTGTGGTAAACTGTCTTCTTTTATAATGCCCAAAAGTGATGTGTGAAGGCTTGGCTGATTTAATGAAATCTATCTTACTATGGCCTGAAAGAGGATGGGTGTGAAAGTATTGCCCTTACATGTGTGAAACATCTGTTATGAAAAATATACATTTGGAAAAGAGTAGCTTCAGCTGACTCCAGCTGTGTAAAAGCTAAACATTTAATCCAGATCAGGCATGTTGGCTGCCAACATTTCCAGCATGGACAGTTCCAGAGGGCAATGGCACCCAACCTAAGGAGCTTTCAGATGTTTCAGATACAAAGTGGTTCTATGCTTCATCCTCTGTATTGTTCCTATATCTGGAACATTGCTTCTTCTGATCAGATACTGAAATTACATCATCATTTTGTACCTAAACAAGATCAGTCTCCTCTTCCTCTGCCTCTTCTCTATAAATACTCAGGACTGTTAAACAAAAATCTCTGGGCTATGACCAGTCAATTATCTTAAGGAGGTAGGTAGAACAATTTGGGTCTAACCTCTGTGGTCACATAGCCAGCACTGTGGCACACTTGTGCCATTTGAACACCTTTTTTAATCCCACCAAGCAAGGCAGTGTTGGCAGCACAGTTATTTGTATTACTCTGAGGCAGGCGAAGGACAGCATTAAACTGCGTTGTCTTTTCCTGGAGAGCTGCCAAAGGGAGCTGTGAAAAGGGCATGGGATCATTTTGAGACTGCACAGCTCTGGGTGAGGTTGGTGCACTTCATGTGTTGATGCACAGGCTCACAAACGGAGAGCTGACTGACGCAAATCCTCCTCTGCACTGAACCTGTAATAACTAATCCTATTTCAGGGTGGAGGCACATTTTAACTTCAGAAAAGAGGAAATTTAAAGCCTCAGGTCTTCAGAACATCACATTGTATCCTAACCTTTTATGTCATTCTTTAAAAAACAAACACAATGAACAAGAAAGATGGGACTAGGATAGACTTTCAGTGTAAAACAAGGCCAAAAGAAGTCTGCCTCATGAAATGTAACTTTCCAATTTTTTATTTTCTTTAACATTAAATTAACATTGGTTTTCTTAAACTTACTCTACTCAGTTTAAATAAATTTTTAAGAAAACCAACAAAAAAAACCCACACACACACAAAAAAAGCCACTGGCTTGTATTTATCCTCCAAGCGAAGATCCAGCACTAGGACTGTGATGGAAGCAAGTGCCATTGTTAGACTGCATGGTCCATCACCGCCAAGCTCTCAAGTTGCTCATAAAAATCTGGGAATCACTTTCATTATGCTCAAGTGTGTGCATATATGCAGAGCACATTTGCATCACAGGGAGCAGCGAGTGGTAGGCATGTAATAGCCTGTGAAGAAGATATAGATATACCCCGCTGTAGCAAGAAACAGTTATGATTACTTAATGAACAGGCTGACAGTCCTCTACTTGACATGTGACTCTTTATGCCTCGGAAAAAGTGACTTTAAAGCTGTCTTTTTTAATTGTCATGGGATTTGGAATTTGTGTATGTGCAGACCTCCAGTAATTACATAATGGACACATCAGTAATGGAATGAAGAGAAAGGCAATTAGTTTTGATTAAAAGATCCTAGTCTCTTTTAATGTCATTGGTAGAACATATGTCAACATCCAGAGACTATTTTTTTATTTCCTTTTATTCCTTTTTTTTCCCCCAGAGAAGTAGATTTACCATGCTATATTACATCATTTTCACATACATTCCACATATGGCTCTTCCAAAAATTATAAACACAGATGCAGAACTATAGCTTGTTTGGCTCCTGCCCCTGAGAGTGACACCCATCCAGTCACTAGCCGCAAAAGAGCTGTGCTGCAAAGCTGACATAATGTGTGTGCCAAGAGGAATTGTTTCCACTGGGAAGCAGAAATGAAGTAATTCCAGGGTTCTTGATTCTTCATTCACTTTGTCTGCTAGGGAGAGGAGGTCAGCATACATAGTATCTTTCTGGACAAGTACCACTGGCCTAAGTAGCCACCAGATTCAAAGGTCCTTGTGGCAGACAGAGACTTCAGTGTGTCTCATTAAGAAATGTTCATTACAACATTCCTGTAACCATGTGAAACAGACTCTGTTTCCCCTTATCCAATGGGTGTTGTCTTATCCAGTGGGTGTTTGAGATTTTCCAAATGCTTCAAAATCGAATAGTGGCCACAGTTTTTTCACAGAATCCCGGACTGGTTGAGGTTGGAAGGGATCCCTGGAGGTCATTTGGTCCAGCTCCTTGCTCAAACACAGTTACCCAGAGCAGGTTGTCCACAGCCATGTCCAGATAGCTTTTGAATATCTCCAGGGTCAGTGACTCCACGTCTCTGGGCAACCTGTCCAGTGCTCAGTCACTCTCACAGTAACAAAGTGTTTTCTAATGTTCAGATAGAGCTTCCTGTGATTCAGTTTGTGCCTGTTTCCTCTAGTCCTGTCTCTGAGCACCATGGAAAAGAGCCTGGCCCCTTCTTCTATGCACACCCTTCAGGTATTTATATACCTTGATAAGATCCAACTGAACCTTTTCTTTTCCAAACTGAGCAGTCACAGCATTCTCAGCCTTTTGTCATTGGAGAGATGCCGCAGTCCCTGCTTTTGCAGGGAGGTGTCTTTAACAGCAGCCAAAGTGTGTTGTTTGAGCTTTTACAGTTTCGTGTCTATCTACATGTCTATCTATAGCATGTAAAGCTCCAGAAACAAACTTTCTGCTTTTACAAGATGCTCAGTTGTGTTTAGCTCTCATCTAGCACAAGACATGCATACACACCTTTCTCATAGAGACTTTTTTCCTGTTAATTGCATCTTCTTATCAAACATAAGATCTCTGAAGGAAAGTGCTTCATTACTCTGCTTACAGAGCTTTAAAAAATCCTGCAGCGATGAAGAAGAAAAGGTAACAAACTCCTGCAGTCTGTTTATTTGCTATCACTGCAACAGACTGCTGGGTTTTGCCAGATGGAGATTTTTTGGGTGGCTTTTTTTGACTTCAGATTCTGAGTAACATATTTTTGCAAGCTAACAGGAACAAACGGGCAGATTTTTAAAATTATTTAGGAACCTATCTGATGTCAAGGGCAGTTAGGTGTCTAAGTGTACTTAAATATCTGGGCCAAAAGAAGAGCAAAGCCAGCTAAACCAGCTACTAGGGCTATCACAGGGAATAGGTGGTGTCTCTGAGCGGTCTAGAATTAGCATAGACTAAACCAGATTGAAAGCAGGGCCTGTCTTTTTAATAAGTGTTTGTCTAGTGACTCACATCATCAAGGCCCCCACCTCTAACTGGAGCTTTTCACACTGAAGCTGCTGGGATGCTATTACTAATAATAGTATCAGGAGCCACACCGCAGAGGGGTAGATAGGCACCTGGCAGTCACCGTAGCGTAATAGGGTGTAGCCAGCTCCAAAGGGTCTCTGGAAAAGTTCCACCTCGATGATAGAGCTTGGGCTGCTCTCCACGGCTCTTTCAGATTGCATCTAAACACTCCTCCCTGGAACAAAGTCCTCAGGCACTTCTCTGCTTCAAAGCCTGCCTGGGATAATAAGAATGAACAAACGCTTTGTCGTACATGTTGGAAGGAAGAAGGAAGACGCATTTCTTGAGGCCCCATGTAAACACAGGTTCTTCTCTGAGTCTGTCAGCTGTGTTCAGTCTTCCCACAGTTATTGTTCGGTTATTCTTTGCAGCAGCTCTCCACGTTTATATTGGTGTTAATTCGCTGTAGACCCACAGTGCAATTCCACCTGCAAAGCAACTAGATCTGCCTGTGCCAAGTCTTCCTAGCCTTGCTCTGCAACTGCATGGGGTGCCCTGAAACTGAGGGTAGGTGCAGCTCTGACAGCTCACAAACTGCTCTATAATGTGCTCCTAGGGTCTTGAGAGTCTCTTTAGATACATCTTCCTCCTTCTTTCCCCTCTGACCAAGAGCAGGCTGCAGTTGGAGGTGTGATGGAAGCTGTATCCCTTGACACAAAGTGAAGGGAGTTTCCCTTGACAGCTTTTATGCACTCTTGGTCAGATCCCTATTAGAGGGGGAGAAGCCAAATGCACCCCACTGCTTTTGTACCTTCCTGCAGCTATTCAGGCAGTCCTGAGAGTAAAGTAAAATAAGTGCCCCTTGTTTTCTCACTAACATTCATTTCTCTCATGTCAGACAGCAGCTTAAGAAAATCAATTGCCACCAGAAGTGGCAGCTTTTAAGAGGGAAGTGAGAAGATTTGGGATACTGCCACCACAACCCAAACTGTTGCACTTTCTGGTTGTAGCTGGGCTGCAGTGGGCAACACAAAACAGGGAGAGAAAGGGAATAAAAATACAAGGAAGCTTTATGGAGTAGAAAACAGACTATGAAAGGGTGTGTTCCTGAAATCCTCCAAAGGGTGTTAACTCTTTCATAACAAGACTAATGACTCCCCCTTAAGATGGTCGTTTCCTCTGTGCCTCATTAAGATTGATTCAGTGGGCCAGATTCATCCCAGGAGTCCATCCACTGAAGTCACTGGAGTGATACCACTAATAACCACAGCAAAACAATGAGCCAAACACTGTGTATATGAGGAAAATAGCTGTCCTGAAACTTTCTGTTAAACTTGGCTATGGCCCTGCCAAGCTCTCCTGCAACTTTTCATTTCTTGTGTGAATGGAAAGGAAACACGTCGAAAGGAATTTAAGGAACTACACTTTAGCCTATAGTTGGGCTTGTAATACAGACAGCAAAATCAGCCTAGTCAAAGGCAGCTTGTGAAAGGACTGGAACATGAGACACCACAGCTGGAACCATACTGGTTGGAGGTTGCAGGCTGCTCCCCAAACATTTTCTTTCCAAAAAATGAACTGCACAAGCTGCCTTATGTGGCTGTGCACCTTCACCAGGACTCAGGACACATCCCTGCCTCTGCTGCAGTGATGGCCAGATAGCCAGATGGACACACTCGCCTGCAGTCTTCATCCTTCCTCACGGCTGAGGACAGCACAGGAGCTCCACCTTCCTCTTGCTGGGCTGTGCCTCGTCCTCTTGCCTTGCACACTAAGATACATAAAGGGTAGGTGCCAGAGCTGCAATAGTTTTCTGCTCAAGGCTGTGTTTTGAAGACCGTGCCTTGTCTGGCTATTTCACAAGATCCCAGCAAGGCTGCAGGTGGACAGGGTGCTTCCCTAGAAAACCTGCTGCTCTGCAGTGCAGGCTTCCTCCAGAATCTCATCATCACTACTGCTGCCTGTTGACCAGCTCTTGGCTTTCTGCTCAGCACGCAGGATCTTTGCATCATCCTGCTGAGGTGCCATGGGGTGCTGAAGTGCCCTGGGGTGTGGTCCTCCATCTATATTTTTTGGCTGCAAAACATGCTTGCGTGTGTCCTGCTGTCCCTCATACTTTATTTCCCCCCTCCCACAGCAGCTTGCCGCCCCCTCAGTCATGCTGACACAACTGCTTACAAAGCCTCTCAGCCAGGTTGCTGAAATGCCCTGCAGTGAGGGGTGCAAAAAGGGAAAGGAGCTGAAGGAAATGGGCTGAGTGGAGCATGTGGGAACGGAATGACTGTGGAGTTGTACCCCAGTGGTCTACATGGACAAAACAGGGGCTTGGTCCTCTGTGTTTCCATGCCACAGATCAGAGGTCTGGAGCAGAAGGGTTGCAGCACCCACCTTTCAATGCCTTCACCTTCTGTACTGAGCCTTACTTTTCTTTCTTGTCTTCAAACCTGATTTACTGCGCTTGAAGCAAGGACAAGACAAGCAAGACAGGACAGCAGGAATGAAACATTGTCTGGCTGGGAGTTACAAGGCAAAGGCACAACTCTGGAGATATGTTACTGCCCATGAGTTTTAACAGGGCATTTATATCCAGATCCAGGTCACCAGTATCTGCCTTTCCTGAGAAAGAAAGAGAGACAAACAAGAAGGAAGAAGGCAACGCAGGAAAAAGGGAAGGTTTTGTGCTTTGGGAGCTGCCTCCTGATTTCAGGGTTGGTTTTCAAATAAGAACATAACTCTCTGCTTGTTCTCTCAGCAGGTCATCCAAATGTTGCTAAGCACCAGATGTTTGAAGTGGCAAATCATTTGGTGATTTAAATTTGTTTGATGCTGATCTGCTTCTGATAGGGTTTTTCTTGATTTTTCTTTTAAAGACTTTTCTTCTTCTAAGCAAAAGCTCAAGTTCAGCTGAAAAACTGTCCTGTAAAAGTGGGAGTGAATGTCTGTAAGGCTGGGAAGGGGGACGGGGCAGAAATAGTGAGAAAAGACCTTCTCAGCAGTTGTGTCCTTGATTTCCAGAGGTTCTTGCACTCTGAGGACTGAGAGTTGGCTCAAGTTTTTCCATCTGTCTGCTGACTCATGTCCTCTCCTTCAAGGAAGAGACAGTGAGGGAAAGACTTCTCTGAGCATGGGCTTCTCTCTCATGGCTTCCACAATCTTGAGCTCATCAACTTTTCCTATTTCTTCACAAATTTTCTGATAGGTTAGTGTTCCCTGGGTTGGTTATGTGGCACGCTCCCCTGAGTAATACAGCAGTATTATTTTTTCACTTGAAAACACTAAGAGAATCTCAGCAATGATTTCTGATCATTGCTAAAAGGGCTAGATAAAACCTGTATGACATATCATGAAACACCATGAAATGCGATGTGTAATGGTGGAATGAGTAGGATTTTATTTCCCTTATCTTTTAGCTACCTTTCAGTTCCTCCAGAGCCCATCTGGGCCCAGAGGTATTATTGATGCAGCTTGTTGAAAAGGAAATACTCACTGACCACAAACTTTGATAAACATATTCCCCCCTCATGAACATTCTTAGTCTAAAATAGGCATTTATTCTTCAAGCCTGGAGGAAACATGAAGACTTTGACAAATATTGTAACTGAATTTATTTTTTATTGGAAAATATCTCCCAGGTTTGGGCTGGGGGATGTGGAAAGAAAAATATGTTTATTATTGAAAAATTAATCTACATTGCAAGAAAAGTAATCATGCCAGAATAAATATTTTTAATTCAGAACTGAATGACCATGGAGAGATCTGATCTGGAAACATCACAAAACAGCTTAACCCACAATTGCTGTGCCAGCCAGCTTCTTTTTGGAGGGATATCTTACCAGTCTTGTTTGGCTTAGGAAAATGAAATATGCGTAATAAATGCATTGCATAACGCACAGTGATTACTCTATTTTTAAGTGTCACGTGAGCAAAGAAGATTTCAATGTTTTTAAATGAATGGATCTAGAAATACTTTGACATTTCCAAAAAGGTTTTGATTCATTACTGTGAACTCAAAAGTCTTCTGAGGTTTGGTCACTGCCAGCTAACATATTTTTCCCTGGCCATTTCTAGTCAAGGGTTGTTTAAAACCTTGTTAGCCACTATACTGGCAAACCCCCCTTTCTCTTAGCGAAAAGTACTCTTCAAAGTAATAGGCCACATATTTCTGTCTTTGCTTGACAGCAATCGGTTACAGGCAGCTTTAGGAAGTGTGCAGTAATGTGAGCCTTCATGAGACCAGACTTGGTGTGCTAAGGGGGTTTTGTTTGATTTTTCTGTCCACAGCTACAAAGAGAAAAAAATGACATGGGCATTTTATGATTTTGCCATAAATAATTCCAACCTTTTACATGTTCCTTCGTAGTCACATTTCAGACGGTGCAAAGTGAGTTAAAAGTAGAGGTACCAATCAGACCGATAGTATTCTACTCCTACTCTGCAGGGTTGATAGTGACTATGCAAAGTTGCAGGTAATGGAGAATCACGGTCTCTCTTTTTCCATGAAAAGGACTAGATTCTACCACTCCTACTCAGGCTGAAGTCCTAATTTTACAATACGGGAACTTGGGCAGAAACACCAGCGGAAGGGGTTCACGTTTGCCACCCCCACCTTCAACCGCATCTTTCCAGGTATCAGCAAACTACCCCCACATTAGCAAGCTCAGCTGAGTTTGAACATACCCCCCCATTTTCCACTGTTGTTTTTCTCCTCAGTGGTTCACAGGGGAGGCAGCGTTACTCTGAGGGTGAGAGCAGCCATGCTGAGGCAGGGGGAGCACCTTCCACAGCACTGGCACTGCTGCCTGGGTAGCCACGACAGCTGAATGAGTTTCATCCTTATCTGAGCCAAAGGCAACTCAGAGTCCTTGGGGTCTCCCTGTGCACAATCCTGCCTTCTCACACCATGGCAATGGAATGCTGTTAAAGAATGGGTTCTGTTTCCCTTTTGCATTCCTCTCTGACTGGGGGATCTTCTCCCACTCTTGCTCTCTTTTCCTCTCCTAACCCTGCCAGTGTGTCAGGACTGTACCTTCTCAAAGGCTGTGTCCTTTCTCAGTGATTGTCGCAGGCCTAGGTTACACCAACACACAATAGAGGGGTAACTGCAGCAAGAAAGGAAGAATTTAGTATGCAGAAAACTAAACTAGATGATTCACCAGTTTCTTAAGTTCTTATTCAGACTCTATGGGTCTGGTATGAGAAATCGCAAGCAAAGAATTAATCCCCTAAATGCTTCTTCAAGTGAGGCCACTTGCTGATGCCAACAGTAGAACTTGTGTACAACAACTTCATGCATGGGAAGACCGAGACACAGCAACGTTTTTTGCACCAAAAGATTTGTTGGGATGGTGCTGCTATTTTCTATACATTTTTCTGTCATTCTTCCTGAAAAGGCCAAAACAATGATCCAAATTTTCGCTCAGACATAATCAAAATACCTCCCCATAAGCCAGGACTTCCAGTATACAAAGCGCTTCTCAGACATCCATTAATCCTCAAAACAGCCTGTGAGGTAGGAAATTGTAAGTGTTATTATCCCCACTTCACAGGTGGGGACTGTGATGCAGGGAGATTATGTGATTTGCCACAGGCTACACAGCAAATCCATGCCAGACCCAGGATTAAAATTCAGCAGCACCTGACATCTGGGCAAATACTCAAGCCCTGGTCTCTGCTGCCTCTAGAATACGTGTCTTAAGCAGGTCTCCTGATGAACATTCATAATCAAGCACTGTATGTCCCTGTATAGTACAAGGGTGTACACACATACCAAGAATGCACAAATCTAAGCAAAGCACAGGCTAAAACATGTCAATTTGAAGACATCTCCCCAGAAGTCTACAGGAAGATCTGCACAGCCAACTTTTGAAAGTTTTATATTGCTAGTTAACTTCAAACAAAGAAGTAAAGTCTGGTACATAAAGCGTTTTGTGTTATGCCAACAGACATAAAGGATATTATTTAGATCAGTGTTTTCCTGTACATTTGCTTTCTAAAGAAAATGCACAGACTGGCCTGTGTTCAAGACCAGACAAAATTGATTTCCCTGTGCTGGGAAACACAGATTGGGTCCCTGAATTTGAAAGAAACACCATAAATTTTCATATAAGAAGTAAATATTTCTGATAGCATTCTTCTGCTTTGAAAGAGGTAGATAAAATATGTCATTTCTTGCTCCAGTAGCATGCAGGATGTTTTTGTCTCTTTTTGTACTACTGAATTCTCCTTGTCAGTTCGTTGTGCAAACCTCTGATCACAAAAGTTGAATGTTTTTGGTTTTCCACAGTGGAAAGTACTTGTTTGCTGTATCTGCCCTGTCAGCTCTTGCCAAAATGTGTTGTTGTTCATTTTGCATCTCAAAGACTGTCATGAAAAGATTAATTTCTATCCTTGAGAGAAAGAAAACTTTTTTTCTGTTTTTTTCACAATTTGTGTGCAAGTTATTTCTAATGAACACTGGAAAAGAAAAAAAACATTTTAAAAGTGGCTATGAATGAGAAGGTTTTGGATCAGATTACTTCTCTGGCACTGGCAGACACTCCCTTTATGTCTTCTCATCATACGCAGTCCAAGAGCCTATGAGTGTGAATAACAACACCACATCAGACCCTTTCTCCTCCAACCTGAATCAATACAGAGCAGCTACTCATTCATCTGTATCTTCAGCAGCACAATCCACTTTCCCTGATTCCTCCAAGCTCTTTTTTCTAACCACAGCTCTGTCTTCTTCAGTCTTACCCACTTACTTCTCATGTTTCTGCTTCCTTTTGTGGAAGCCTTAGAGATATCCAGAAGATATTAGAATCACAGAGAGATATGAAGAGATATGAAGAGAGAGGAGAAGGTTAAGAAAATAAAATGTGAGAGATTCTTTCACAGGGAAAAGAAATCAGAAAAATAACAATTTTCTTCATTTTAAAAGCTTTAAAATTGTTATTGTTATATATTGCTGAATATATTCCTACAAAATAATTTATTTGCTTAAATAATTTCACACTGCTAAGTGTATTCTGTCTAAAATAAAATAAGGCAGTATGATAGTCACGTCCTAATGGCATTCAGATATTTCCTGCAAAGCACATTGCAACACTAATAGGAAAAATTTTGGAACCTGCACTGCTACAGAAAGCATTCCAAAAAACCAGCCACAGCTCATCTGTCCCCATTAAAGCAGATTATCTATGCTATTAACCAGTGGATCCTCCCCAGTCCACTCAGAACATATACCACTTGCTCTCTTCTAAATACTCTTTGGTGAGTTTTTTGATTTTTCTGCCCTGTTTCATACAACATAGAGCAACACGACCATTTCAGCCACTAGGATTTATTTTCACATTTTCTTTTTTTCTTTTCTGCTTTCAGTTAATTTCTTTAGTTGTTTTGCCTTTTTTTTCCTTCCTTCCTTCAACTAGTATGTCTTTTTCTCCTCAATTTTATCACTGTATTTTATGCCCCATTCTTTTGCACCCAGAGGAAAATTGCTGCCACTGGAGATCTTTGTGAAGACAAGTCACACCACTCATAACTGTGATGAAATTATTCTTCATCTTAAAAGATATTCATTCAGTGGCTGCCTATCTCGTACTTGGGTTTGGCTTTAAATTCAATGTTCAAAACTGCTTCTTGAGCTTATGTCATTGAGCAGTGCAGTTGAAGTCCAGCTCAGACACGAGTTCCTTGTAAACAGACACATCTTCCTTTTTGAAGCACGGGGAAGAGCAGAAGACCAGTGAAAATACAGTGCAGGCTGCTCCCCTTGAGCATGGGGAGGTAAGTTGCTGACCATATGCTTGACAGCCTGGTAAGAACTTGACAGCCAGGTAAGAATTTATTGGCTCCCCAAAGTCCAGTTCCCTCAAGAGCTGTATCAGCCCTTGACAACTAGTTTGATAACACATAGTAAGAGTCATTTTAGAGATAAGCAGTGCTCATACTTACTAAGACTGCAAGGACCATTAAAATGCAACACTACCTCCTGCCAGGACTCCTCTGTCTAGTCTTAGTCATAATAAAATAGCAATAATAATATTAGAAATATTGCTTAAAATTTATTTTCTTTGCTCTCTTCATTTAAAGATAAGAATGCCCATGATTTTTAAATCATTCAACTGCACTGGATAAATGTTGCAGTTGTGGGTGTGCCAATTAAAGTTAATTATTACTTGACTGATCTGACTTAGCATTAAAATGTCTGGTAGAACTGGCTCTGATCTTGCAAATGGGGACTTTTTCTTCTGTATTCCTGAGCGATGAGGGACCTTGTTGTCTTGGTATGGGAGTCCAGAGTGCGGGGAATATTTCTCTGCCTGTTTTAAGGAGTTTTACCCCCCTGGACAGCACGGTTTTTGACCTTCGTCCATGGAGAAAGCTGCCAACTCTCTGGGAAGAACTTGAACGCACTGCGGTGTGAACTAGGTGATAGAATATTATGTAAGGTTACACAGGGTGAAAATATAAAGGTGTTGGGTTTGTTAAAGTAGCAAATAGATAAAAAGCAAAAAACTCCAAAATGGAGGATTGTTGTTGTTTTATAACCTCCTTCTTGTTCTTCATGCTACTCCATTTAATGCAGCAAAATTGTTTAAAGTGATTGGATAGAAAATTCCGCAGTTCCTGTGGACGTTTTAAAAACATTTGTTGAATATTGGTAGAAAAGTGAAAATCTGTCGTTTCAAACACTGATTGGATTGTTTAGCTTTAAAAACGCCGTGTTATCTTGATTTTGGCGGCATTCTGCGCATTTTCCTCAGCATGCACGTTCCTCTGCTGTACTTCTAACTTTTCTGATAAGACTTAATAAACTATCTGAGAGCAGAGAAGGCTGAATGTCCATTAATTAACAGAAATCCAGGCAAGGACTCAGAAGTCCTCCCCCAGCAGGGGAGGAATGATTTAAGGCACAGCAAGATCAACAGGTGGAATTCAAAACAGAATCCCACACTTGGGATCTGGATTTCCTGATCATCCATGCAAGAAGACAAGATGCCTGACGAATAGCAAAATCATTCGATTTCGTATAATTCAGCTGCATTGGGCCTGACCTCCGTTTCCTTGGAAAGACATAATTGGTGCAATTCACCCCATTTGACTTAGCATGAGTTGTAAAAGTTTAAGCGGTGCCACTGGTCCCTTTTTACTGCCAAAGGAAAGAGATAGGAACTTCTGATCCATGCCATCCTAAAAAGGTACTGGGGAGAGCTGATGTGGTGCATGTTCCAAAAAACTGTTTATCTCATGCCGTTGGCTATAACAGAAACTTTCAGGGACTAGTTCAGGTTTATACAGCAGAACCTTAGCTGGTGAATTAAGTTAGATAAATCCCACTCATTTTCATCCAATGGCTGACCACGACTATTGGATTGGTGGTGGGTAGATTATCTTTCCCTTTCCAACTTACTTGTGTGGTTTCAATTACAGCATTCAAAAGTTCAGTTTTCAGTTATTTCAAGAAAAAAATAATTTTTCATTTGTTTTGGTTTAGTCTGAAACTACATTTTTTACAAGACAACAATAACAAGACAACAGAAGTGTTTACTACTGACTGAAACTTTCATTCAACTCAGAATGGGCTGTTTTGTTTTCAATTTGGTGATTTTTAGCTCTTCATTGAATTTTCTTATCCTCTTAAAAATTAGCATTAAATGCAGACAAACTTTGAAATTAATTACTGCCTCAAAACAAAAAAACACCAGAAAACATAGTTCAGAAAATATAAGAGAAAATGATGCAAAACTCAAACAAAACTATGCATAAAGTCATGTCAAATCTTGTTTCAGATCTTCTGGCATTATATATTTCAGAAAAAAAAATCACTTACAAAAAAATGTAGTTCAATTCTAGTTTTCTTATAAGTTATTTCAAATCAGCAGCCCTAAACAAAGCAGCTCTTTCTTTAATGTCCCTCCAAGTGCATAAAAGTAGGCATTCAAAGACTACATATATATGGAAGAGAAAATTAATAAATTGGATCATCTAAGTGAGAAAAAAACAAAGCCAAAGAATAGAGATGGAAGTAGAAATTTGATCTCATTTCTACAGTAATTTAAGCATGTGCTCTGCTGCACTCTAGTCTGCTAAACATTTTGCTGAATTGCAGCTTTGATCTTGGCAACTAAGAGATGTGGAAACATATATTAGAGCTTATATTTCTAGTGAGGTAAAAAAATAAACAGTGCACAAGCCAAATGCATGCACACTGCCCATTCTTAAGTCTAGTGTTGTCACCGTCTGGCAGGTATATGATGAAATAGAAAGGTGGGACCGGTCTTCAGGGTGCTGCTTGTACTACAGGAGAGCTGTTATTGCACTGGGGAACATTTAAAACACAAACACTCATCATTCTTCCGTATGCTGTGTTGTGCCATACTCACCTCACCATTCACAGATCCTGTTTTCCCTCTGCTCCTCACCTCCACTGTTATTTCTTTATTCATTTTTTTGTGTTGGGAGGCTGAGGGGAGGACCCCCAAGTACATTTTCCTGTTTGTTTCATACCCAAGTGAAAAGAAAGAAGAGGATTCTGGCTTCCTTTTAAATACTGCTTACACCTCTCTGAAGGCGTTGAGATCTAGATTCATCTTCAGATTATGCTCCATTAATTACACAAGCTCCTAGAGAAGACACTGATTTTTGTCTCTTATCATCATGTGTGAAATCAAGCAAATAAAGAAGATGAACAGAAATTCAAGTCAGTAAGCAGAGTTATAGCATGTCTTTGAACAATCTGGTTATTTTTATGAAATATATTTCTTTTAAAAAATTATTCCTGTTCTGTCTCATTACTGCTCTTGTTTCTACATATAAAAAAGCTACATTAATATATTTCTTATAATTGGTCATGCTTCCAGAGAGAGGAGAGAAGCATAGGCCTGGGGAAAGCTGTAAGTGGAAAACACACCTCTTGGTTCTCTTATTTTGTCAAATATTGCCCTATAGCTCTTACATAGCAGGTGGAATAAAGGTATGAAAAGATGTTCCTTGGAGTGAAGCTCAGAGCAGGTAAATTACTTCCACTGAGGCTCAGACACATGGTGTGCAGGATCAGGCTCTACAGAAGGATCCAGGTGTTCCCTTGTTTTTCGCTTATTCACTCAACAAATTTTACAACCATTTGAGATCATGTTATACTGCACATACATATGTCATCGTAGCCAGGGCATATTAAAGAGGTAAAGCAATAGTCATGGAGCACACTCTGCAATTCTGTGCCAAGAGATATTGTCACACACTCTCCATATCGTAACCAGAGCTGTGCCTCTTTCCCTTGTGCTTGGCACGGTTTACTGACCATGAGATCATGGCAGATGGGAGTCTGGACATGATAACACACTTGTTAGGAACTGAAGCTGCTGCTGATAGTGTCATTAAAACTTTTTTAAAAGAATCCTCAAAGCCAACCTCAGAAACTCCGTCTCATCTTACTCTGATTACTAGCAGCATTATAAACATGGCATTCCTGAGAGAATATGGAGGCTAGGCCAGAAGTGAACCCAGTGCAGAGCCATCTAATGCAACAGCACAAAGCAATAGAGTATAGTGCAGGAAAAACAATTAATATTTGTCTGGAAATGCATTTGGTTTAGAAGAAAAAGCTCAGCAAAAGCAAGAAAAGAGTATGAGCCAATTATACAGTTGCCCTGTGGACTCCTCAAATGGCAGGAAGAGGGTTGAAACCCCGGACTGATACAGCCTTACTGAGCTAGCCCTGCCTGCCAGCTGAAAGCTGATAGCCAGCTTCAGTTGGGTCACCAGAGAAATTAGTTTCAGTGATGCATTTTGAGGGTAGGCAGTACAATGTAAAAGGTATCTACATTTTTATTTGTTTTCTCAGAAGAAAGAGTAACCCACTCAGAAAACAATTACTGAATTACTGTCAAAACACTGTAGGAGGGACTATTACATCAGCAGGGAGCATTAATGCAACTGTTCATAATAGCTCATATTCTGACTTCTCTTCCACTTATTGTCAAGTACAAAGGGATGGTCAGGAACTGCGTGGAATGACAACCAACCAAAGAGTACACTAACAAAAGAAGGAAGTGGTGCAGATGAAGTCAGTCATCCACTCTTCCTGCGCCAGTATCTCTTCTCTACCACCCACATGTAAGGACATAGAGCTTTCTTGGTTGAAGGCACCTTGCCCCATAGCAAGGCTGGAGCATATAGAAAAGGATGGCAGCTCAGTATTGTCCTTAAAAGGAGATGTTTTATCATGTGCTCTGTCTGTATTTCACCACGCTGTTTCCCTCCAGCCTTCTGCCTTTTTATTTTCCTCCTGAAAGCTGCCTTCCCCTTTCCTTCCTAAGCTCACATATCTATTGGTGTGCTGAGGGCTTGATTTCTTGCTTCCCACAGGGCATTATCGAATTTATGTCAGCATTATTTCACCATCCAGGATGGCAAGGTAAAACTGGGGTCTGACTCTGTCTCCCATAAGCCCCAGGCAAGCTCACTTGGATATAGGGTGTGGGGCATGACAGAGGGCTAGGAGATGAAATAGGTGGGGTGACAAGCTGGCCCAAAGCCTGGGGAGCTAGTAAAGACATGATGTTCCCATTGATACCTGTAGTAATAATATTCAAATAATAGTCCTTTAATCCAGTCTACTGTCAATGGAGCTCTATCACTGAAAACACAGGAGAGTTGTTATGCTTGCTCTTAATAAGAAAAAAGTGTCATTTCTTGGGGAGTTGTTATCTAAAAGATGAGCAGCTAAAGAAGTTGGTGGAAAAAGCAGAACTATTAATAATGCTACACTAAAGAAGTACACATAGGATATAAAATATGTACTATCAAACAGTTTTCTTGGGATCAAAGGTTCAAACCATTTCCTCAAAAGACCTTTTAATGGGTAATGATCAGGAGTGAGTGCTTCCGTGCTGGCCAGGATGTGTGATAAGGTATGGCTTCAAGGAAACTCTTTGTAATTTCATGGAAAGATAAAGTTAAAGGACTTTGCTTTCTTAAAATATTCCTTGTGATACACTGCCAGATCTACCGCTCTAAGGAGAGAATGAGCTGGAATTCAGTCACACTACTGCAGAATTTGTAAAAGCCAGATTTGAGTGAGTTCATCCTTATACATCCTTTAAGCACATTGTTTGAAACTGTGCTAAGGGCTGTACGCACATATCTGTACATGCACCAACACAATGCTTCCAAAATGCTTCTTCTGTGACTTATAGCTGAAGTGTATGCCCAGGGACATGGTGACTCTGGTGGTGACTCAGGTAGCTCATGTTGGTAGGTAAGACATTTCTTAAAGGTACATCAGGAAAGTTTCCAAATCTGTTTTCTGAACCTCAATGAGAACTAACACATGAAAAATGATTTTGTAAACAAAATGATTTCCAGTATAGCAATGATGTGGCTGCATTGCACAATTAAGAGACGTGTTTAGGAGCAGCAGACTCGAACACCAAAGGACCCTAGGCTAAATCTCTTTGTCTGCAAATTTTAATGGATCCTTCTCCTCTGAGTGACAGCCACAAGTGACTGCAGAGCAGATCAAGTAAGGCTACCATCTGCTAGTCACTAAACTTGGGGTATCCCTTCATGGTATTTACTCTACAGGGGGCATTGCTTCATTGGAGACTGTAGCCCTCTGGACAGGACTATAATGGTTTGTGCCTTTAGCTGTGGAGGTCTTTGGTTTGGTTTCAAGAGCTCTATGAGATGCTGTACCAGCACAGTATGTAGGGGAAGGTAATAGTGAAGATATGGCTGTCAGGCTTCATCTTCTTGAGTAAGAACATGGAACTTCCAGCAACCACAAACACATCCAGAGGCTCATGCCACTCTTGTCAATAACTCTGTTACCAACCTGGTCCAGGAAGCAGAGCAAACATGCAAGCTTCACAGCAAAACAAGTGTGCACACTTGGCTCTGGGGACTCTCCCATTCCTGGCAGAAATTATAACGAAGGACCTGAACGCTGAGCCAATGTGGAGACCAAGAGCCCATGAGCCTTTCTATTCCCCTCCAAGAGGGTGGAGTGCTAATCTTTCAGTGTGTGCTGCAATGCTCTGCTCTCCTGCAGCCCAAGCGTGCCACCAAGTTCACCTCTGACATGGAGAAAGAAGGTACTTTTGCTAGTCAGAGTAGATTGAACTCCAGAGATTGCACATCTGCTGCTTTTCCTGAAGGTTTCAGACCTTTTCCTGATTAGTATGGCCCCATGTAATGGTAGCTTGCCAAACAAATTATAGAAATTTCAGGCTTAATAAATACCACAAGACCCACAAGTTCGAGTTTGATTCTGTTTTAGTTTTGCATGCTACAACATGAAATTAATCTACTAGTGCATCTTCAAGTGCTTTCCAAATAACTCTACTGTTTATTGCACACTTCTCTGTGTTTACAAAAATTTTTAAAAGCCATTATTTCTCTAGGTGCTCCCCTTTCTGTAGCCCTAAGTTATTGTCTTATAGTGGGTTTTGAAACTGTGAGAAACAATTTGCATTAATTTCATAGCTATAATTTATAAGGAACAAAATGAGTCATTGTCACAGGCTGTCCGCCTTTGTTCTCTTCTACTTCCTTCTTTCTAAATGGAATTTTCTTAGAAAAAAGTACTCATTTTGATAGATGGCTTCAGGACTCTGAAAAAAAAATAGGAACATTTGTGGAAAGTAGTGTGAGTCAAAGACAAAGTTTGACCAAAGAACAAAGAGATTGAGAGAATGTGTTCTATTTAGTGCTGAAATTTAAGAGAAGATTTGTATAAAGGGTATTATCCATTCTTTACAAACTCAGCCACCCATATACTCATACACTTACACCTATTGCCTAACAGTGGCTTGCTGATTGCAGCAGTGAAAGTAGCAGAACACTCTAGCTCACAGAAATGTTTGCACTTCGCAACACTTAGGGTTTGGTCAGGCAGCTAGATTTAAGGGCAGGCTTAATAAGCAATTTTATCTCCTTGAAATAAAACTCTCTTTCATTTGAAGGCTTCTAATCTCATTTCCAAACATAAACATTACAGAGTGTGGAGGAATAGTATGTTCTGTCTGGTTTTGAACCTCTTTGAAAAACAAAAAGGTAAGATAAAATGTGGACAACTAGGGCCATCATGTTTGCAACCCAGTAATTATTTAGATTGCTTAGAGCCCATAAACTGACATGTGAAACACACCCAGCACAAATATATTTTGCTCCTTTCTAATTTCACACTGGGATAAATTATTTTGTTTCCCTCTCTCCTTTGGGCTTTCATAAATCCTTGGTTTTTCCCTCACTGAAGGTGTGCATGTTGGATGAAGAAGCCCCACTGGGTGCCCAGCAGTTCTCATTTTCACCAGTTTGACCAGAGGAGCAGAAGGGCCTGGTTTGCTCTTGTCACGTAGAAAGTGGGATTTCTCACAAACAGCCTTAATGGACAAATGTTCCATAACCCCCTTGTGAATAAGGGGTACCACTGGCTGTAGCTTACAATCACCTTATTCTGACAGCTTCCCTAGGTAGAGACACCAAACTTGGTTTATGTTTCCATGTTGAATACAGCATTTCTGTTTCAGTTGTTTAAAGAAATTCTTGAGCTTCACTAGATGTAGACAGAGGTGCAGCTCTTGAATAAGGCCAAGTCAGCAGCACTGAGCTGGTCTTTCAACAGATTTCAGTATGGGTAGGAATAAATTCTTGCAACTCAGTTCAGAAAAGCATGTGAGTGCTGTTAGACTTATGCAGCACCTTAGAATTACTAATGCATTTTAAATATCTCCCCTGAACAGGGTCTTACAGACTAATTTCTGCTATGTGTGAGAGATGCTGAGTTCACCTCTAGTTCCAATATGAGTGGCCATAAATAAATATGTGTATTTATATAAATACACTCACACATATATACAACAATCATGCGTTTATGATTAGCTGGGGCTGACTATCTGACTAAGATGATACTAGGATGAATCATTGCCACACCAAATTTGCTCAAGTTCAGACTTGTTTTCTGTTTTCTTTTTCCTTCATAATATGGCTTTTATTCAAGGTGATCCATTTAAAGTATAAAAAAACCCCAAGAAGTGTCTTTGAAAGTGTGGTTTATTTGCATAAGTAAATCTTTTACAGGAAAAGAATACATGCATTATATTTATCTGGTGGTATCTTTTTATCCCTTTTTTTAACTTTTTTTCCACCCACATTTAGGATTCAACTTTCTCATGTGAAACCACTGAGGTCTTTTTTCTGCTGTAGACATAACACAAATGTCCTGTTAGACATTCATTGTGTGACTCATGGGCCATAATGTGGAGAGATCTAGAACACGCAGTCTGAAAAAAGTGGCAGAGAAAATGTCCACAGTCAGGAGTTCCACATGTAAGTCAGGAGCAGAGTTATGTACATGTAAAACAGCATCAGGTCTTTCGTTTGGCAGATGCAAGGATGTAACATAAAAACCATGAAGATTAGGGGGGTGGGTTTTGAATTAGGAACAAAAAGAGCAAATGTAAATATGCTTCTCCAACCAGACAATTTGAGAAACATCCTGAGGGGGAAAAAAAAGAGTTGTCTAGTGTGTCTGTGCTGAAGTTAAACCAGCACATCCCTGTCACATTAGCATGAGATCAGAATCAGGTCCAGAAAACTCAGAAGAAATAGTCTCTCAAATGGCACTTTTAGAAGTTTTCCAGATAGCTGGTGCCATTTAGTGATACATTTGTGATGGTCTCCTTAAAAGCGTATCTATCAGCAGTTGCACAGAGGCCCTGACTGCCCTAGGGTTAAGCTAACCCTACACCCACAGCTAAAATGAGGACATTTGACAAGAAACCAGATGAGTTTCCTACGGTCTCAAAACTTCCACCTCTCTCTCATTTGAAAAAGTGGGTTTTTTCCATGGCAGTCACTTGCCTGTTTGTTTTTGCATACACAAAGATGATGAATGTGACAACAAATGGAGCTGAATCATGGGTGAAGGTGGTCCAGGAGACGCAGTGGAAGTGCAAGAACTGACAAGGGGCAGAGGCTGCCTTTCCCTGTGGACTGGAGCCAGGCTAAGCAACGCACAAGATCTTTCCAGCTGTACCACTGGCCCATTGCTTAATCCACAGCAAAGTGTCACCTCTCTGCCTTCCTCATGTCCCCATCTTACCCACTGTTATTGCAAGCCACCTGAGCCACACGGGGACCGTATCAAGTTCCCGAGAGCTCTGCCCTGGCTGGTGCCTGCTGGTTCCCTGGGGACAGGGCAGGTGGCCCCGAGAGCAGGCAGAGGTGGGGAGAGGCAGCAAGCCTCTCTGCCTGATGCACATCAGCCCAGGATTCCCAGATGGGAGGTGCTCTGTCCTGCACCCAGGCTGATGTATTCCCAGACAAGTCAAATGGCTGGAGCAGAGCCCAGCCCCTACCCACAGGGAGGGACAGGAGGGAAGTGATTATTAGCTGAGTTCACTGTGCTCATCAATTCTCTGCTCAGTGATTTCCAGACAGATGAAAGAGGTGGACCTGGAGCAGAGACCTGCTGCAGGCTGGCAGTTCTGGGGACTGGCTCTCACCCATCACAAGGGACCATTATAGCCTGGCAAAACTTGTCTCCATGTTGCTGGGATATCTCCAAAAATTAAAGTGCCTCACTGCGGGACTTCACCCTTAAAGAGGAGAAAGATTGAATTTTTCATCTCTGACCATGACATAACCTGTTGTCACATGTGATATTGCATCTCTGTGTAAAATACAATGATTTGTCTGATAGTATTCCAGTACCATGACTGCAAAATACTCAATACCAGATTGCAACAGAGGGATGCTACTGTGACATTGAGGTCTCTGCAATGTTAGTCTTGTACACTGATTGTCTGTGCATCCACCATGAATCTCTCTCCTACTGCAGAGGGGTGATGGTGCTGCAGGGATAGAGGAGTAGCATTCTCCTTTCCCTGCTGACAGTGCCATTCCCACCCCAGGGCAGTGATGGTACCAGGAAGATTGCCCAACTTTGGGGGGCTACAGGACCCAGGAATGGAGCTAGTGGGCTCCATATCTTCTTATGGATTCATCTCTAAGGTGAAATCCCTGTTAGCAAGTCCTGGATGAAGCAGGGATTTTCAAAAAAACTGCAGTATAGGAGGCTAGTAAGAAGGGAAAGAAAAAATTCAGTCTTTTCACCACCCACCAATGTCCTTCCTATTCAAGGGTGCAGGATATCACAGAAGCCAGTGATATTGGGATTCCTCCTGGTATTACCAAGAGTAAACATTAAAATTACACTGTCTGAACACTGACTGGGCCAATCAGTACCAGGCAAGTGTAAGGGGAAGGATCCTTTGGTTTTTTATATAACGAATACAGCTCATGAAGAATTTCTTTATGGAATATATTCTTCCGAACAGACTTGTTTCCTTGGACACTTTCCTTGTGTTTCTTGGACCTGAGGTAGAATTTCTTTAAACATCAGAGAGAAAATTAAACTAGCAAACAGCCTGGAATCTGTGGATTTTGCCACAATCTGAAGAACACAACAGAATATATCTAGTATATCCGATACAGGACAAGAAATTTGGAAATCATAGACTCTCTCATCTCCTGGGAATGCAATGGCATCCAGTCTAATGGCTATTTCATGCATTTGGTCTCCTCTCTCTCTCAAGTTTCAAAATTTCAATGCTGTAATCCCTAGAGCAGGAAATTCTAGGAAAATGCAGGAACAACCAACTTTTTCAAGTAACAAAATCATATCCATCCTCATTAATATTCCATAATTTTGGGAACAGGTACAGGTTTGTGTGGCTGCAAGCTCGATTCTTAGCTTGACAGTAAAACCAAATGAAGCTGATGCAACTGTAACACTGCCAGCACAAATATTTTGAGTTTACTTTGATACCAGTGCAAAAGTTTTCAAGTCAAAAAAGAGTCAGACAAACAAATTAAAGAAAATTAACCCCATTTTCTTCTCAGCCATCTCTAATTGTTAATTCTGGCCCCTGCTCTCCATATTTTCTTTACTCTTTTAACATGGCTTCATTTAAGCAGGCTGGTCCCAAGATGACAAGTTACATTTCTGTGATCCTGCAAGGTGCTGAGCACTTCCCTTTGATCCAGGAGAGATCAGAAGCATTAGCTTACCTTCAGGTCTTTGGGACTATCTCTGCATGGGAGCACTTGCATTAGCTCCTTGTGGTTTTAGGGCCAGCAGGTCAGTGCTTTGTGAGGTTCAGAGCATTTTTGTACCTTGATTCTCAGCATCGACAGCTTGGACAACACGTGCTCCAAAGCACAAAGCTGTTGTAATTCCTGCTGTCCACCCAAAGCAGCTGTACAACAATGTGAAGAAAAATTTTGCATCAAATTCTACTTGGTAGGAAACATTTCTGCTTGGCTGAGCTTTCATTAGATGGATAGCCCAGTGAAATGCGTTTTTATGCCTGAAGATTTAACTTGCAAAAGTACGTGGCCTTCAATGAGCTTTCTTAAAAATGGAACCCTTTTTTAAATGCAGAACTCTTTTCAACTGAAACTGTGCCTACAACAAAAAAAAGGATAATCACTGCTGACAGATTTTTTAAAACTGCCTTTGTTTCCAAATTTTTATTTGATTTGTTGAAGCTGTTAAAAATGTATTTCTGCTTAAGACTCCTGAGACAAAAAAAGATATACGGGGGAAAGGACACTGCTTATCTCAGACTGATACTGATTTTGAATTACATATGCTACATGCTGCAGTAAGGCTGTGAAACCTTATGCAAATGAGTAATTTTGCACAGCTGAATCACCCTTGCTGAGCTAATTTTTATCAATTACACACAATCCAGCAGACCAATGAATTGTCTAAGGCTTACTCATGTCCGTAAATCTTTGTAACTCTAGGGCTTTGTTTTCTTCCAGACAAACTCAAAACTGTAAAAGATGACAAAAAATAACAATATAAGGAGAGATAAAGAGAAGATAAGCCAAGAGAGGGGAAAAAAAGTCACATACTTATCCAGGTAAGACCAAAAAGTGATGAAAAGATAACTGCAGAGTTTACATAAATAAAAGATCAGGCTCAGTTGCAGTAACTTTGACAGTCATGGATCATGTCAGCCAAATCCTGAACTCAGATCTTACTCAGGAGACTGTTCCCTAGTAAAACTCTAATAGCATTAGACCTAGAAATCTCAACTACTGTAAAAGTAACAGATTTCCAGGGCAGTAAATAGGGAGGGAATTCCAGACAGTAGGACTAGCAGCCTCGGGGTAAAAAATGGATTTTGGCAGATTCTGGCCTTAACTATGCGAGCTTTTTACGTACACATTTTTCAGTACTTTGCTTACTTCACAGTAACCTGGGAAAAATGAGGTCAGACTAATATATACCTCTGATTTCACTTGTAAAATTACCATAGACTACAATGTAAGGGTAATCCTCCATTCTACATTTTAATGTAATTGCCATTCATGAGGGAATCATAAAAGTATAAAAGGTATCAGGCCTTTCACCTTTTTTAACATGGCAAAGTAACAGCTCAGTAAATGCAGTTTGTCCCACTGGGAAAAGGAGTAAAAGGAGATTTTGCCAAAGTTTGTTAGGACATGAGGTCAGCCTAGCTAATTAGAATCCCAGAAAAGTATTACGTGATTCTTAGACATAACCAGCCCTGTTCGAAAGTCAAAATGCACAGTGAAAAGTGGCTTCAAAATGATTTAACTCATTTAGAAAGTGGAATATTACATGTTCTACTTCAATGACCATTTAACAGCTGTCGAAAAATAAAGCTCCAACTCACTGCCTCTTTGCAGATGCAGTTCCAGCTTCGGCAAGGACCACTTTATGCTCCATCAACCTTCAGCAAGGTCATAAACAGCTTTCTGCAAGTCAGTAACAGGAGTTAGCACCTCCCCATGCTTAGGGAAATGCTACACTTCCACAAGAGATTATATAAAAATACTTAGTGGCCAACCAAACCATAACCCCTTTGACGAACTTGTTGAAAGCTTCGCTCTGTACCAGATTAGGTGTTGGGAGCTTGATGAGTGATGCCGTATGGTGTCTTGTTATTATTGTTTGGGGCATAGGTTTCCTTCAAACCACCTCAAAGAATCCGACGATTTCTCCCAAACTGGTTCTCTCACTGCTGATTCATTTGAACTCATTTATGTTGAGGGATTGCAATTTTATTGGAGGTCTATAGGCTCAATTAAAGTGATTGTTTACATAAACATAAATAATAGAAAACCCTCTGAAACAAGAACTGGCGATGGCCAAAATCTTTCTTTTTGAAAAATGGCGCTGCAGTGATTTACCTATTAAAGTGACTTTTGGCATAGTCAATATTTAAACCTGAAAGGTGTTAAGATATCTTTAAAAGCAGTGTTAAGAGTAAGCATGTTTAATACAATATCACCAAACATTAACTGGAAATGGGCTCCCCTTTGTTCTAGGTGCCCTACAAAGAGAACGTGAAAGATAGTCACTGTACTGAACAGCTTGAATCCAGACAGCTAAAATGGACACAGAATGAGCGCAACAGATTAAAGTAAAAAAAATAATGGGTTTTGAGAAAGATGGGGAAGCACAGACCGTACCGCTCCCATTCCCAAGTGCGTCTTCTGTCTTGTTGCTGTGCCATGCTCAGTTTCCTGGAATCCTCATGGCCAAACAGGGTCATGGTGTTCATGGAAAGGTTGCAAGGCACATGTTTTTTATCACAAAAAACTTACAAAGCATTGTGAAAATCTACAGAGGTGTAAATGCACTTGCTTTACTAGCTGAACAGCAGCTTGGACTGTGACAGTCAAGTCAGATCTCTGGCAACAAAGGAGTAAAAACCATTTTGCTCCCTTTATATTGTAGAAAGAGTGAAGGATGTGTCTAGTGAACAACTGGAAAGTAGCCATTCAGTGAATGGATACAGGTCCATTTCTCCAGGTGAAGTCTCCAAGATTTCCTCTCTCATCTCCTTGTGCACAGATACTGAGTTTGGGCAAAATCACTGTGCTCTTCCTCATGGCTCCATCACTGCAGGGCCTCCCCCGCATGGCTGCAGCTCAGCCGTGATGCTGGGGCAGAGAGGATGGGACCAAGCCTAGGAGGTGTATTTATTCTTTTCCTTGAAGTACTTGCTGTCCTTGCTGCAGAGGTTCAGCATCTCATTGGCTTTGGTGTGGTCACACAGGCAACTCGAGATAAATATTTAAGACTGTTTTGACTGACTTCAGGGAAAATTGTAACAAAAATGGATTTACCGTGTATAACAGCAGCACAAACTTCAGGTCTGTTTTGCCTGTCACCGGCATCATCAGCAAATCTCCAGGACTCACAGCTCCAGCTTTTCTGGGATCAACCATTTTGTAAGCTTCCACTAACAATTTTGCTAGCCAATCTGACCAGTCAGCTCCCTCACCATCCCAGCCCTCAGTTACACATCAGGGACTGGAACAGTGAAAACTTGTCAAATAAAACTGTTAGAATGGACTTGCTTTTCTATGAACCAAACCCTTCAACAGCAGAAGATCAGCGCATGGCACACAGAGTCCACACACTACAGGAAAACTAACCTGAGTGTTGGCCAGTTTGGAATATACAGCCTTCCTGTGAGGGCTGACACACGGCACTGTGTGTGTGCTCTCCATGCACCTCTTACTTCCAGATCACCTTCTTGGCAGAGCCCAGGTGTGACTATACCCCTCACTTGGGCTGTCTGCAATGATGAGATGTTGGGGGAGCTTTGTGCTCTCCTGACCCCCCTAGACTGGTCTCAAGAAGCTCTAGATTTCAATGAGGGCTGCAGCTGCAGCTGCAAAGTCCTGATCTGGATCCAAATTTCCCAGAGCGGTCCTCGGATGATTTAGTTCCTTGTTGAAAGGAGCCAGCACTGTATTTTAAAACTGAAATCAGAGCCAAACTTCCTCAAAGTCTGGGAATGTTCTGATCTAGTGGGTTTGGTTTGAGCCCATCTCTAATATGAACCATGTAGAAACAGGGCCCAAGTCTGCTTTCATTTCCATTCACTTCACATGAGAACAGGTTGGAAAACTTTCTTGCAATGTAAGTTTGTCAGAAAAGGCCAGTAGGGTCAACCAGTTATTCTCATATTCTATAAATTGCAAGGAAAATTTCTCCATGAACATATTTTAAAAGCTATATGGTTCTCATCCCAAAAAGATGTTTCCAATAATTTGCATTTTTATTGTTTCTATATGGATTTATGCTGTTACCTTTTTCATGATGCACCTTTTTTTTTGTGACTTAGAGGCAGCTCTCTGACATATTGTGCAATTCTGCATATTATTATTGAGGACATATAATCAAAGCATGATCATAACTGATAGAGTCCATTCCTTTTGTTTTATGTGTGGCACCAGTGCTTAATATGAACTGATATGTCTCATCCTTTTTTCCAGCTCAGCGTGCAGCTTGTAGGAAAATTTGACACTTAATGTACAGATACACTGTGAAATTTTGTATTATTGTAATAAAAATACATGGATGAAATGCTATTCAAAGTGTTAAATTCAAATATGATACATGCATATTCTGTCATTTTAAAATGTCTTAAAAAGGAGTTCTTCCCAAAATTTTGCTTCAAGGTAACTTCTGGAATTGCTTGGTTTGATCTGACTTGGAAGAAAAATTATCAATGACCAGCAAGATGGAAGAACCGAATATGACCAGTTCAACTTTACCTGTATCCTCGCAGGATGTGGAGGATTAGATGCCAATTTATCTTGGAAATGAGAAACATGTCCATGGAAGTGAAACAGCGTTTGCACAAAAAGCTGCAAACACGCAAACAAAAATAAAACCCCTTTCTGAAACACCCCTAAATGAGAGACCAAATGTCGTTACAATGCAAATTTTTTCCAGTTTCATTGTTTAACCTTCAAGGTCAGAGCCTTCTGCCTGTGAAGGAATACACTACACACCAGTCCAACACCTCCTGAGTTTTTAATGACCATGTGGTATTAGCACATAACACATGGAAAACCGCAGCCACAAACAAGTCCACAAATGTATGAGCCCAGCTCAAATGTGTGAGATCTGCTGTCTGGGCAGTTAACTCACTGCATAATTCAGGCCACAAATTTTCCCAAAAGATAAGCACTTCTGGCACATTAGTACACACAGAGATCCCAAACCAAACCTGGGGGAAATGACGTGTGCAGTAGTAATTTTAAATGTTGCTGTTCAGGGGCATTGGTATCAAACAGCTTTTGACTATGTGCTTTAGGGTTTTCATTTTTTTGGCCATCCTAGGCAGAAACTTCCTGATTTGGGACCTTAGATAATACTTTCATCCACTTACTTCTGGGTTTGACATATTTTCTATGCTCAAGGCTTTGCTACCACCATCAAATAGCAGGCATACTTGTAGGAAATCACATTTCAGTCACCAACTGTTCATTTATTGTGGTTAATGCTTTAATTTGTATTCATGTTAGATTAAAATCATTACTGTGATTATCTTAAATATTCATCAGATACAAGATTCCTTACTGTGAGGAACAATCAATTTTTCAACTGGACAGTCCAGGAGCAGTAACTTTGAACACCAATGTGCCTTATGTTCATAATACAGACATAAGCGGCATTAAAAGTTTGTGCTCAAAATTTACGTTGCAGTGATGGTGTAAGAAATAAGCCTCTTCACTCGGTCTGCCTAAGCAAGTCAGGTGCTCCCAAACCTCTGCATTTTGCTCAAGATCCCCTACGTAGAGCAGCATACCCCTGTATTTTCCAGTACCTATTGAGCTAGTATCGTGACCATGTTCCTCACACTGTGGACAACTGCTTTGTGCCGTAAATCAAGGACTTCTGGAGTACAACACATGCTCAGACCATCTGGACAAGACATGAACATGATTTCCTCAAAATCTGCACTGACTAAGTCTCCAGAGTGAAAAAAGGAGAATGTGTCCAAGAAAACCCACATGTATGATATCTTTAACTGAGTTTAATCTTAGGAGGAATTGTGGCAGGGAAGAGATTAGGTCACAGATGACCATAATTCTTAGAAAAATACCTCACAAAACTCTAATAATCAGTTGTGGCACGTATGCAAAATTCAATCTGCTTTCACTGGAAATGGAGAGAACACAACCCAGACATAAAAAAAATCATTCTCCCCAATAAGTTTCAAATCCTAGTAGCAATGCATGGAAGCACTAGCCCTTCTGAAAAGCAACGGGACAAAAGAAAAATAAAATTTTTTTTTTGCCAATGTATTTTTCCTTAATGTTATCCTTAAAAACAGCTGGATCCAGGCTGTTAACTTCTGCGAAAGCACCTAAGTGAGATATACACCTAGGAAGTTCTCAGCTAAAAATGTCAGAAAATTAGTCCAGAACTGTAAACTTCTGGCACAATCAGAAGTAACTGCTTAAACAAACCCTTATACAGGGCAGTGCGAGACACACTTTGCAATGCTGATGCTCTGTCCATAGCAAAATGGGCTTAATTCAATTTAAGAGTCTTCACAGACGATTGTATCTTTTTAATTAAATTAATTTAAAAGCCTATTATATTTTTACTGGTGAAAATTTCATGCATAAGCCCAAGAATAAACAAACAAATAGAAAGATGCTAAGGAAGCAGGACAATAATATGCCTTTATGTGCAAGACAACTTGATTCATTGGAGTAGCGTGGCAGAAGCAAACTTTTAAAAGGGACTTAAATGTGGTCAGTCTAATCCAGATCCAAATCTAGCCTGGTTACTTCATTGTAATTGAGATCAGACTCTGATGCCACCAGCAAAAGCTGCAAATAATCTTCTGACTACCATTATTTCACCCTTACATTTGTTGGCAGAGCTTCAGCAATACATTTTGGAACCTGGGATGCCTCCCTCCCTGGATTGCTCCTGGCTGTTCCTGCTGGCAGGGGTGTACCACTGGCCAGATGATGTCTAAAATAAAAGCAAACCCTGTCTTGCTGGGGCTCTGCCTGTGGGGACACTGGGCAGAGTCCAGTCAGGGAACAAAGTGATCAAAGGTGTCTGCAATACACTAGAGAAGAGGAAAAGTTACACAATTGGGAACAAATTCACAGTTTGAAGGAGGAGAGGTGTGACTGTACTTTTCTAATTCTGTCCAGGACTCAGAAAGAGAGAGCCAGAAAAAAATAGCACTGGGGGAGTTATTTTCTCATGGTATCTCCAGCCAAAAGCAAGTTGTTACCAGAAGTCTTCTGAGACACATTGAGTCAGGAACAGAAAAAAAAAAAAAGTGCTCTGGGACTTAAGGCAAGACATAGATGGCTTGAGGCACCCACTTCCAGAGCTTTCTTCCAGAAAAACTCCACTGAGCAGCCACACAGCCCTGGAAGTGCCAGCATCCGCAGGGCTCCATGGAGTGCAGACACGGGCCTCTCCTCCCCACGCCGAGCCACATGGTGTGGGCAAGCTTGGACACAGGGACGAATCCCTGGCTACAGACTGTTAAACCTCCCAGGGATCAGGAAACATGAACTGGGAGGGTTTTGTCCACAGGCATCCGTGCTCTGAACAAAGCTACATCTCCGCAGGCTGCTTCTCTCCTTTGCCAGCACAAGTACCATTTACCCCACTGGGGTTTTTCTCACATTTTACAGGAAAAACAGAATGCCTGACATGGACCCAGTACAGGAAAGGGATGGCTCAGCTTCCCTCCAGTCTTCAGTATTCCAGGGTGAGGGTCTTCTGCAGACTGGACAGGTTGCTCCCATTAGAGAGAGAAAAAATTATGGAACAAAGGTACTTGTGTTAGTGCAGCTACATCCTTAAAATAGTATTTAAGCAGTAAATAGCACCTCTGCAAAAGCAGGCACGGCACCCTAAAAGTGTTGTGCTTTCTCTGGGCCACATCCATGCTTGGGCTGCTCTCAGGATAATGGTGGTGAAACAGTAATATGGAGGAGAAGGCCTTGTTGTACCCACATTTAAGCTAGTTCAGGCAGTGCTTTTCCTGACATTCACACAGATCACAATTTTCTGGGTATATTGCATGTATATAAATGTATTTGTACATGTAAGCATTTGTGTGTATGCATTTTAAGACAGGAATATATGTATACATATACTGTGTATATCTATTTAGATTGTGAAAAGACTAATTCATCCTGCATTAGCAGCACTTCAAAACCTCAAGCAGTGCTACTGTGAGGATGGAAGCCTGCTGATTATGCAGACTATTGTTAAACATAATTATTCCTTTAACTCATACCTCTCTTTTTATATAATACTCCAATGTCCAGTCAAGGCACATCGCTGGTGGCTCAGGACTGTGTGTGTGCAAGCAGGTGTCCCATCCATCTCTGGTATTGATACTAACATCAGCCCATGCAAGACTTGCAAACAGCAATAAATAAGTTTGACACAGCTTTAGCAACACTTTGAGTTGTTTTGTTTTGTTTTAAAAAGGGAATTGAAAGCAGTACTAAATAAAATGAGAGGGGTCACAAGTCTGTGGCCAAAATGGAACAATAACCATAGTAAACTGTTGAGCAATAAGAAACAAGAAGAGTTTCTCTTGATTTTTTTGTTTATTTGTTTGTTTATTTGTTTTCTACCCTCCTTGAATGTTTTCCACTTCATGTCACCCACTGGATTGTGGAAATTGATTCCATCTGGATCTTTCCCAGTTATGTGTGCTGAGACACTGGCAGTCTTCAAGTTGGGCAGAGCGGTTGCCTCTGATTCAGATTTCTCATTACTTCTGTGGGAATGCTACTCTTTCCCTCTGTGATGGGCTGAATTTGTCCCATGGGAATGGGAGCTTCTAAAGAGTAAAGAGCTCCAGCATCCACCCAGTGGTGTCCAGTGTCTCCTGACCCAGTAAGAAGTAAATTGCACGGCAGTCTATACATTGCAGCTGTCACAAACTGCCCCTCATGGCAGAAAGGATGATAGCTTCGCTTTTCCTCCAAAATGTTAGTGCCTGGTTTCCAGACTGGCTGAGCTACCAAACACCAGCCGGTTTTGCCACCCTGTCAGGCAACAAAGTCCAGACCTACCTGATGTCTGTACAGAGGAACAACACAACAAACCACCAAGCACAGCAACATTTTGAAATAGTGTATTGAAGTGTCAAAAACAGGGTTAGGATCTCTTTATTTCAGACAGACTTTTGATCTTTCATCCTCATAGGCTGTTACTTAGGTGACTTTCCTTTAGCACAGGCAGCTAAAAAAGGCTTTGGAGCACTGTAAGGTCAGTGAGTGGCTCCACCTGCAAACTGCGTCCAGGGAGATCAGGAACCTGGCACCTGGGCAGGTGGAAGTCACAAGGCAAAACCTTGTCCTACATCCTTGTCCTAGAGAGAGACTTCTCCTGATCACCTGCAATACATGCAAGGATCTTCAAGTTGTCATAAAGCCGTATATTTGTCAAGAAGAAACTGCTCTTGGTTGGATGAGGCTGACTCACTCCTTTTAAATGGAAGACATCTCAATGCGTGCGTGACCTTTAGTAGAGCTACTCAAATGATTGTGAACTGTTTAAATAAAAGCAGAATTTGGCTCCAAATAGTCAGTAGTTTATGAATATCAATAGCGTCTCAGTGGGTTAAGGGAAAAATACACTACAGGTGGCTTTCTAATTGACCAGAGAAAATTTTGGAAATTTAATCAACACATTTAGTCTGCACATGAACAATTCATTTCACAGATGTTTTGTTAAGAGGCCCACAGGCCTTATGTTGAGGAAAACTCCATTCAGCAATCTCTATTTTTACTCACATTGTTGAGTGGAGAGAAAATAGATGCTTCAGTTGACAGTCGAGGTCCCATTTTGCCACACATGGCCTACATGTGAAGCAGCTACCAGTCCAACCCAGTACATTTACGAAACCAGCACATAATGCAAAAGCAGGTGCTTAAAAGAAACAGGAGGAACACAAAATAGCAGGAAAATTATTAAGATTAATGTGATAAACGTAGCTACTCATAGCCTTTCTCAGATCTTTTGTAGATCTTCTCAGATCATCAAGTCTGAAGTTCTCTGTGAAGGCATTAGACACAGAGTGTTTACTCCTTGATATCTGTGAAGAGCATTTTCTGGGAAAAAAATCTGTTATTTATTTTTTTTGGTGTAACATTTCATTAGATGTTACAAAAGAAAAGAAACTTTCTGCAAAAGTGGAAGGAAAAAGCAGCATTTCTGAATACCAAGTATCCGTGTGAGATGTTTTTGTTTGTTCCTTCAGTGCAAGCCAAATCCTAATCTGCTCATTTTTATTAGTGTTATTGATGCATCAGGGAAAAAAGTAAGCAACCAGAGAGTGTTCTTTAAACAGATAATAAAAATCCATCATTCTCAAAATCGAAAACAGATTGCTTCATGCCTGAAAAAAAATGGTCTCATCGTAGGCATTGTTTTACAAGGCAAATAGACTCTACTCATTTGTAAAATGAGGAACTTTCACAAAGAGTGAAAACCAAAAGTGCTGACACAAGAGAGGAAGAATGTTACCACAGTGTGATGTTAAGAAAATAGACCAAAAAAAATCTAAACCTATACACTTTTAATGCTATGCTTATATGCTCTCACTTTTTGATGTGATTCAAATATTTTAAGGGGAAAAACTAGAAATCCTTTCCAGTCACCGTGGCTTAGACCAGGTTCACATAGGCAATATGTGTGTATGCCCGGAAGTGTTTCTGCCACCTTCCCTTTCACATGTTTAAATCTGTTTAGTTCTTCCATTAAGGAAAATTAACCCCATTTTGTAATTGCAAAATGCAGATATGTAAAATAGGCAGAAGCATTCTTGTTATTGATGGTTTTTCTTCTGCCCCCTTCCTTGCTGTTTCACTTATTGGAAAGATCTTGGGTTTAGATTTCCCAAAGAGTGTACAGTGACTAGAAAAATGGTTCCCTTTTTTCAGTGGGAATTATTAGCATTACTGTAATATCTATACATAATAATGGTATAAAGAAGAACAGTTTTCTCTTTAAAAATTCCCTACGCCTTCCCCACTGAGAAGAAATGACCAAAGAAACATTATGACTTTATTATGAGTGACGTCATTTTTAGTCAAGAAAAAGAAGGAATGGTGAGTCTAAAAATCCTGAAAAACAAACCAACACAGATAACAAAACTGAGGAATTTTGCCAAAGCCACAATATTCCCATAACTGTTTCAGAACTAGGTAGGGAAAAAAAAAGCCATCAACTAATTTTACTTTGACTTCTAATTAGGAAAGCAGTGACTTTCTACCTAGAAGAATAAGTAAGCCACTGCTTGCTGACCACTGTCCTGTCTTTTGAAGCACATCTTTTAAACACCCTGTGTCTTCATTGTGTCTTTGTCACAAAGGAAGACTATGATCTAACACTTAGTCAAGAAGGGATCTTCCTGGTCCGAGACCTTCTGGTGTGTATCACACAAAGGCCTGATGAGCAAAATCTCACATGTTTGTTTCAGACTGTGATGACCACCTTAAATTGACACCAGAAGAGATGCTTCCTTCTCCAGACAACAAACTGTTGAAATACCAAATTTTTTAATGAAACCAGAAGGCTCAAAAAACATACTGCCAAAAAAACATATTTCATCAATCACGTTATTATAGTCAGAGAAGGCAGAAAACTCAGCAGTGAGTCAGGAAGGATGGTTAATTCAGATTTTAATAGTAGTAGTAATCTCTATACTCATCTTTAGGGAAAAGAAAAGGACAAACGGAGTAAAGGACCTCTCTCTAGAAGGTAAATATAGAAAGATAATCTCTTTTACAAGGTTTTCCAGACAATGATAATAATAAAATATTTTTAAAGTAGCAGCAGTAATAGTAATGATACTACTACTACTAACAATAATAATAATAATAACAATAATAAATAATTTTGGGAAGAGTTAGTTATCGCATCCAAACAATGGGATGAAAAACTGGTGCAGCTTCTTAAATAGCCATACTATAATTTTCATTTAATAGAGAAAAAACAGTAGCAGTAGGGAAGTATAAGAGTACTCAGCTCCTCACCTGATAGACCACAGTTGTTGCAGTGGATTCGGGAGGCATTACAACATGAGAGGAGAGCAGAAGAAGGATATAACAGAAATTGTTGGAATTTTGGTGCTTTGAGAAGGATTTTGAGAGAAGGCAACAGGGGTATTTAAGAGAAAGATTCAGAACTGTCCTTGAGCTAAAGGGAGAGCCACAAAATGGCCATAAAACTCAGTCATAAAGACATGGTGACAAAATATTGTTAAGATTCCTCAAAATAAAGAGATAAAACATTTAGCACAGAGCTCATCTGGGATGGGGCCTGTATAAAAAAATCTCTTTTTTGATCTTTTCTTCTTTATAGTTTATTTCACATTTCATGATTCCTGCTTTTTTCCAATCACTATTTAGATTCCTGTCTCTTACTCTATTTTATTTTAGGTAATGACTTAAAATTAGAGCTGCTGAATAAACGCAATAATTGGGGAACATCAAGGGACTGAAATTCACATCAGTTTAGATACCAATAAAGCTCCAGTAGAAACTGTATTTCCCAGATCTGTGAAAAATAAGTGCAGCTACTCAGGCACTGAGACATGGAAAGATACCTGCTGATTCAAGTTCAAAAAATGTTTGCTATGTTTGTTAATGAATTTAATGATTCATTATGATCTGAAAGATGTTTAGTTAATTGTACCGCTGAAATATTCTGTATTGATATTCTGTATTTGAGAATGAGGATAATAATATTCAGTATTTTCTTCCTTCTCATTAAATTAAGAATTGCTTTCCCATCTGAGATTTTAAAATATTGGAAGCAGTGGAATAGAAAGGTCTACAGGCAGTGTGGCTAGACCTTAACAAAGCTGTGGTTCTGTCTGCTTGTTTTCATAGAATCATAGAACCAGTGAATGGTTTGGGTTGGAAGGGAACCTGAAGATCACCTAGTTACAAACTCCTGCCATGGGCTGGGACACCCTCCACTAGACCAGGTTGCTCAAGGCACCATCCAACCAACCCAGCCTTGAACACTTCCCAGAATGAGGCATCCACAGCTTCTCTGGACAACCTATTTCAGTGCCTCACCATCCTCACAGTAAAATTTTCTTCCTGATACCTTATCTAAACCTGCCCTGTTTCCGTTTCAAGGCATTCTGTCTTGTCCTGTCACTACATGCCCTTGCAAAAGGTCTCTCCCCATCTTTTTTGTAGGCTCCCTTCAGGTATTTGAGGGCTGCAATTAGGTCACCCTGAAGCCTTCCCTTCTCCAGGCTGAACAATCCCAATAATTCTCTCAGCCTTTCCTCATGGGATAGGTGCACCATCCCTCTAATCATTTTCTAAGACTCTGTCAACTGATGTCTTCTACCAGCTACACGACAACAGTGGAAAGGCAGGGTTGAATTTTCAGTTGCACATGGGTTATGATACACTTTGAATGGAATATTAAACTCCAAGCGTAGCCAAGATATCCTTATATATCCTTATGAGCTGGTGATGCTTGTCAGGATCTTCCTTTGATGCATAATGATGATTCCTATTAAAACTTCTTGAGTACAGGTACAGCTGCAATCCTTGATGACTCTAGGAAATGGACTCCTCATTGCAATCTGCTTAAAGAAATATACTGTGCCTTGTGGAAGGAGAGAAGACTGAATCAACAGCAACTTTCAAGAGAAGTGGGATGCAATGAGACAATAAATAATGATGGTGACAGCAATTTGAGAAGTCTGGAGAAGTCTGTAAGCAATTACAACAGAGATTTTCCTCTTGCAAGGTGTTTTGTTATCAGAAAGCCCCAGTTTTAACTTCCCTTCTCTGACACATGTAACACAAGGATGATGAATTAAAGTTAAATTTTCTATGTGAATGTACAATTCCCTTGATCTGTAGACATCGTGTTAGTGTACAGCAATGGCTGGTGATGCATTGCATCTCACTGAAAAATGCCTCTAGTGATTCTGGGGTAAGAGCTGTTGTGAGACTCAGCTCAAACACAGAGCTCCCACATACGAGGAATAGGCTTGCCTTTAGTGTATGCTTCACTTGATGCATTTAGGTTGAGTGATTACAACATCCTGGAACTAAAATGATAGGCTAATTAGGAGCTGGAATGAACTTCCCGAGTCACTGGGTTCATCATCTCATGGCTTTACTGGAAGCCTTATATAATGTGTCCATAGAGCAGTGGTGCTTCAGCTGAAAGTTACTCAGTTTTTGCTGTTCCTCCCACGCAAAGGCTGCTCCACAACCTCCCTGCCTTGATGGTCAATACTTTTCTTCTCTTTTCCTGCGCAATTTCAGATCCCCTTTATACACATTTGTTCCTGTGCCAGCACTGGACTTTGATATATATAGCTCTTTTCCCTTTCCACTTTTTACTTCTTTGATTTATTTCTGGAAAGCAATTACATCCCTTTATAGCCTTCATTTTGTTAGGCTAAGAGAGATAGACTTTTCTAATCTCCTCCTCCTGGAAGACTGTTCTTTTCTGCCACTCCTCTCTGCACCTTCTTTGCATCTGTTTCTCTTTGAATTCCACCCCTCCTGAACATGGCTGACCAGAACAGTACATAACAATCCAGATAATTTTGCTAGGTTTTGTATTAGGATGGCAATACTTCCCTCTCCTTCCTAGGGCTCTTCTTTAAGGCCATGTCATGCTGGTAGCCCACAGTAACCTATGACTACATATTCTTCCTCTTAATATATTTCCAAGTGATGAGTTCCAGTAGGTAGAGAAATTATTGGCATTAATCCATAACAATGTGATGACTTCGCACTTAATATTATTAAATTTCTACTCCCATTATGCCAGTCCTCAAGGTCATCCCAATTATTCTAGTATTGTTGTATAATCCCAGTTCTCTTCGGCACTAAAAATGCCCCAACAAGTCACTAGAGAGTTTCTGACATGAGATCAACCCTCAGCACCAAGCCCCTCAGGAACTGCCCTTGTCTGCATCCATCTAGGCATACCATTTCCTTTGCAATACCAGGTATGCTTCCCTCCTTCTTTCCCTACTCCCCATACAGTCCTTGTATGTATCCCCACCTCTGTACTATGAGCCATGCTGCAGGATTCATTGCTTTGATGAAGCCCAGAGAGATTATACCTGTTGTAGCTCTTTCCTCTGGAAAGCCAGTATTATACCACAGACAAATGTGTACAGGATAATATAGCCGCACAAAATTTGTATTTCATCCCCTTTTCAGCATCTTTGATTGTTCCTAGTGCTCAGCAGTTTGTCCTTCAGATTAAGACATATGTAAACACTGCCTGTAAAAAATTTCAGTGGCTACACCTGTTTTCCAAAACTAATCAGAGTGGTGGACAAGAATTACACTGGTTGAAAAATTTGGATAGCTTTAATACACTGAAAAAATGAAGGCTTCCCGAAAACTCTTTTTTTTTTTTTTTAATTCACAACAGACTTTACATTTACAGGAAACCACTTCTAAAATGCACCAGATTGCAATATTTTCTGTGTCAGCTATTTAAAGGGTTCCCAAGAGCTTTCCTTTTGCCTACCCTCCAAGCTTCCTTCTCCCAGTTCAGCCTGGAATTCCATAATAGTTGAGCTGATCCAATTTTTGCTCAAACCACTTTCACCGCTGGCAGTCACTAGCCTCATATGAAATAACTTTCTGAAGCTGACAAAAACTGGAATTTGATCTCCTATGCAGGTCCGTGCTTTCCAAACACATTCTGGTAAAACTAGGAAGAGATTGCATCATTAAAGCCTGCAGTCAATTCAAAAGACTTTTCTCAGCTCTGCACCACACTTTGTGACTTTGCAAAGAAGCGTTCAGAAATTTCACACACAGCACAGACCACAGTTGCCCATTTCCTTCATCATCATAGGGTGGAATTAAAAACTTTTGGCCAAGCTGCCTAATAGGCAGCTGTTTGCAATTAGATGGAGCATTACATCCATTTCTTAACAAACTTCACAACCGGATAACTACAGTATGAGCAATATACCGTGCAAATTTGCCAGCGTGTTTAACTTCTCTGCATTTCTGGTGGTTTCTGTACCTTGCCCTCATTTTTCCAGCCTGCTCACATGCTGTCTGACTCTTAGCTTTCCCACTCTGTTGCAATATGGCTGCTCAGAGGCTTAAGCAAGATTTTGTCAGTCTTTACGTAGATGTGCAGTTTTGTGGCAGGACATAGGTTGCAAAATTAATGCATTTGATCTTTCTAAAAATAGCATTAGTGCCTGAACAGAAAGTCACTGATAGCATGTGTTTTTTTTTTTATATACTGCACTTTCATTTCCCCTGTTAAATTGAGGTTAAGTACTACTCATCTTGCTCACACGAATAGTCTTACTGACATGGTTTTGCACAGAAAATTAACAAATCATTTTCACTCTTCCTTCCAGGAGCAGAAATAAAGTGAATGGTGCTTCTGAAGGAGCAATTGCATTTGCTACTCCTTAAAAAAATATGTCTCAAGAGACAGAATATGTGTTTTGTCAAAGCCTATGTACCAGAAAACACATCTAAGATCAAAAGCTATAAATTCTGCAAATGTATGGATACTAAAATACAAATTAATAGAATTCCTGCTTCCCATTAGTTAATCTGCTCTCCGGAAGGCTCCAGTATCCATAGATGTCTCAGGAACCACAATATTAATGCAACTGGGCTTAAGGCAAATTCAAAGAGCATTATTGTGCTCAGCCTGTACTAATATATTTGCTGAATTTCCTCTTTCCCTGCCTAAGAAAATGAACAGTTCGGGCCCTGATGATTTTACTTTCCAGAGAAGAACAAAGTTGTACAAAAGCAGCATACAGAGCAAGGGCAGGGTGAAGGGTGGCAGAGATCTCATTCCTTCTGTGGACTGAAGGGAGACACTGGAGGGTGTCATTTAAGAAAGACAGGGAAGATCAGTTTGATACAACAGTCCAGCAGATGAGAAGACAGTAGGACAACACAAGAGTGACATAAACTGGGGTAGAACAAGCAAATAAAAGGAAGAGCAAGTTAATCTAAGATGGCAGGTAAGAAATTATTAATGTGTGTGGGTTCCCCCCGTGGATCCTTGCCAGTGTTTTACAGGGAAAATTGCTGGGAAACAGCCCTGCCAAGGTGATGACCATGAGTGCTTCTTTTCAATTCACCAGATCTGTCCAAGTGACCAAATGAAGGACAAGCTTCCAGGATTTGTTGTCTAACAACAGGCAGGAGCTCCCCCAGTGATAAAAGCTGGTGTAAGCAGGGGAGAAAGAGGTGGGACACGGTGGACTCCGCACCTCTCCCAGTGCCAGGGTTAAAAATCTGAAGTTTTCATTGGGGATTAATAAAAGAAGCATAGTCAATGTGGTGCAGGGACAGGAAAGCATGCACTCAAAAACAAGCCAATACTCCTCATATTAACAATGTCTAATCTTTTATTAACATTTCTCAAACTACTCAAAATCTGAAATTTAAGCCTACTTTGCAGTTCACCTTCTGGCCAAACTCACAAGCCACTTAGCACAGCTGGTACATTCAGAGTGCAAAAGGTATTTCTGCACATGTGAAAAAGACGAAGGGGGAGATAACCAAAACTATGACCATTTACTGGCTTCTCCTTCTTAATTTTCTAGCTTACAGAATCATATTTTCAAACATGGACTTCCTAAAACCCACATGTTTAAGTTACATCTTTAACGAGGGATCTGAATTATGGGTCCAAAATTTCATAAACTGGATAATTTCCGGATTTCAAAGAATTTACTCTCTGGTATCCTAACTGTCATCTTATTTAAGTCACTGATAAGCTTGTGCTGACAACAATGGGAACAGGAATTACTTTTTCTAAGAGAAGCAAGACAAAGAAGCTATCTTAAAAGAGCCAACTTCAAAGGAAGGAGGTCAAATAACCTGCTGTCGCAGAACACATCATTACATTGGCATTCTCCTTGGCTCTTGAATCCAAACTTTGTAGAGAGTATAAGGACACTAAAAAATAACACTCGGAGTTTCCACTTCCTATTAGTAACCATGCTTTACTGGAAGAAATTGATATCTGTAAATGTGTCACGGGATGCAATATTACTGACAATTTTATCTGGAAAGAACCACCACATGTTTTTCCCCTCTCCCATCCCTATACATATGTTCTGTGTCACGGCGTTTTCTTTCTTTTCCTGTACTCAAGAGCATGTCCAGTCTAATTTTCAAAGCCTATTTGTTCACATAGATAAGCCTAGTCTTCAGACAGTCAGTGAAGAGAAATTTTTGAAAATCATAGTATATTAAAAAGCTTTAAAATGAGCGTTTAAAATCAGTAGCCAACATAGGAAACAGAGCGAGCTTCCTCCAGACAGTCCACCATACCCCTCCCTCTGAAAGCCTTGATTGACTTAGCCAAGCAAAGCCAGCATCTCAGAGGTGATTTAAGTGGCAGAATTGAAAATACATCAGTTTGAAAATACTTCTTTTAGCTTTTTATTCTCCCTGATCAGACTGTATCTCCCACAGTCTCCCACATACACGGCCACACTGCATCTCAGAAGAAGTACTGTGACTTTCCAGCAGCACTGTTTCCCTGTAAACTAGCACATAAGACACATAAGTACTTCCTAGAGTACACAGGAGAGACTTAGGCTTGTCAGACTTCCAAGTTTGGTACAGCTAATTGCACAAGACATGTACAGTGCATTGCCTGCAGTGTGCTCCCTTGCTTTCCTAAATGTGATGTCTCACTTGCCTGCTGCCCCCACCAAGTACCCAGTGGCTCAGAGAAGTCCTTTGCAGCCCGTACGTAAAAAGTGTCACAACCAGTGCCCAGGCACACTCCCATCACCTACACAAAATTCTGGAGGAGGGAAGGAAGCCTTTTGTTATGTTCATTCCCACGTTTTTAATATCATAGGCTCGTGGCTAGGGCACAGGTGTAGAGGGATTGGGACACAATGCTGCAATCCCTCTTCTTCCTAAAGAGACTTCAACCTGTTCAGCAAGTGCTTAAACAGTGTTTGCAGATCTCATTCTCACATCATGGTCTGATGAGCATGCATTCAGATGAAAAGGGAATAGATGCCACAAGAAAAATAAAAATATTTCCAACGCATAACTTCGTAGCCCTTTGTTATTGGTAATTAACTAATCTTCTCACCTAACCTACCATGTGTTATGGATCCTACCTGCAAGACCTACCTGTAGCCTTTGCATCCACTGCCTTATTGCAGTCTCGTCCAGGGATTTTTTTGCCTTTTTTTTTCCTTTTATCTTCTTAAATATATGTTCTGATAGAAAATGTACCGGACTATGAGGACTGCTTCATTTTGGTGTGGAAACCATTACTCTAATACACACAAGCAATGACCTATTAGTGAGCATCCACACTTAACATGCCAGCCAACCATCTTGGTTTCAGAAAAGTTTGCTTCTTTAGTGTGAAAAAGAAAATGTGCGAGTTAGCCATGAGAGAATGAAAGCCAAGGTCAGGGCAATTCCCAGGAGCTCTCCCTGGTTACAGTCATAAAGGAAGCTTGCAAAAAGCTGGAATGAAGTTAATCTAAACAGATGTTAATGTAACTGAGATTGGAAATTGGCACTGAACACATCTCTGTGGAGATATTATACTTCTAGGTTAAATGTGAAAAAAATGTTCTTTTATAATTATCATCTCACTGTTAGGCAGCAGATCTTACCACAAAGCATTTGATGTTTGTCACTGACAAGTAGGTTTTATCCTTCTCACATGATGTGACACAATCTCTGGCCCCAGACTCAGAATATATCAGCTGATGTCAACACTTTCTCCTTCCATGTTCTAAATATTGCTGATCAGGCCAAGTTTCATTTCACTGAAAAGACCACTTTCTTTCCTGACTCTGTGGAAGAGAGAAACTTGTTAGGGTTCAGACGTGATACCTGCGTCTCTGTCAGTTTAGACTGCAACCTCTGCAGTTTTCAGCCGAAAACTTCCCTACATCACAAGGAAGCAAGGCAGAGAAATGTGAATTTGCTGTTGGGGCACAAGCTCCCGGGGAGTTCTTAACCTCACTGCCACCTCTTCTCTGACCACCTCTTGCTCGGAAGCACTCTGCCAAAAGAGGTACTCCTGGAAAGACCTGCAAGAGTGAAAGCAGAAATCTTTACAAACATTTTGCTGAACTAAAATACTGAATTTCAAGATGTCATGCCCATCCTCTTTGAGTCAGCCCTGCTAAAGTGCTGAGTTAAATTTTATGATAAACATTTATTTAGGATAAACATTTTTTTGAGTTGCAGCCAAAACAGAGCTCTGCCACGGCAAGGTGTCTGACAACCACTGGCTTCTGTCTTCTCTGATCCTATCTAATGTACCTGGTATCCAGCTCAGGGTGTTCAGGCCAGGCTTATTTCATTTTGTTCAGTGTCTTTCAACATAATGCATTCAAACGAATATTTTGTCCTACATCCCTTTTTATCAACAAGTCGAAATCAAAACATCTCCAAGAAAAAAATGAGCAAATACTTTCTATGTGTATGAAGTTACCTGCCACAGGCAGTTTTTCCACTCAAATTTCACTTTATTCACGTTCTCAGAGTTCCTCCTTTATATGTTCTCCTTCATTTATCTTCCTTACTCTGTGCTTCATGTTCCTCTGCAGGAGTTATTGGCACTATACTAACAGAATTTGGGTTTTTTTTCACTTACGATGTGAAAAATATTGTGCTCCTTCACATAAGACTTTTTTAAAAATATATAAAACTTGGCTGAGGGATTCAAAGGTGATGGCCCTAAGAACGCACTGGCTACACTGAGGAGTTAACATGGATCTGGTTGCAGAAGTTATCCTGTCCTGAGAATGTCTCTGTCCAAATCTGAGTATTTTTTAGGTAGGAACCACAAGATCAGGAAACTTCAAAACATAGCAAAACATTTGAAATGGCAAGATGTTTTAACAGGAAGTCCCTTTGGTGGATAGGTGACATCCAATTCTAATTTCTTATTCAATTTACCTCTTTATTTTGGGTCAAACGGAAAATGTGATTTCACTCAGGGAATCTCAGGTTGGTCCTTTGGAGAGTACATTCTGCCTCTGGTGAAAGCAAGTGAGAGGGAAGGAAAACCACGAAATGCAAAATGTTGTAGGGTTTTTCTAGAATTGAAGCCATTGGTCAGACAGGTCAGATGCTCTGGGGTAGTGGGTTGCTTTTGCTTTAGACCCCCTGCTCTCCTTGGATGTTATCTGGGTGTAACCAAATCCCTTTCCTTCACTGTGAATGCTGCACAACTCAGTAGGTTTCTAAAAATATGGCAAAATGGGGAAAGAGAGCCACAGGGCTCAGAAGGGAAAGAGCGGGGAGAGAAGGATGGAGAAGGTGCAAGAAGGCGGGCATGGGGTGTGAGTGCAGGAAAGGGCACAAGAAAAAGGCAGAGCGCTGCCCCAGGCACTTCAGCTTGGCCTGGTCCCATGGGATGGGTGAAGGGGCCTCCTGGCTGCACTAGTCTGGATCATCCAGTGACTGAGGCTTACTAATAAAGGGAAAAGTCTCCATGGCAAAGCAGGCCTTCCACTGGGGAATTCCCCAAACATCTGCTCTGCCCAAAGCTTCCCTTTTCTCAAGATGCCAAAAAAAGCAGGGAGGGGGGAAGGGAAACACAGACTTTCATTATTTCAGTCACCATTTAGGACTGAAATGCAATATACAAATTTTGTTCTAATTTTCAGTTCCCACACCTTTTTTCTTCACCAGATAGGAACTTTGGGCTTTGGTGCTGCCAATAATCTTCCTCAACTGTACTAATTTCAGTTTTCCAACCACCCTCATTTCTTTTTCATCCACCCTGGTATATTTTATTGCTATAAGTAGTATAACACTTACAACTGTCCCCTGCTTTCCACCTCTGAATTCATCGTTTGTCCAGACATGGACAGATTTTGGATTGGTAAGTCTGGAATGGCTCTGTTCCCCCCACAGCCCACTCAGCAGCCTGCAGCTAGTAAAACACCAGTACCTAGGCCTGAAGACATTCTTTTTTCTTTGTGCAGGCATGCAAAAGAAGTAGACAGATCTGCACGGGAAGGATAAAGAAAAAATTAGCTGGCTAAATCTTACTTCTGGTTCCAAAGCACTGGTACCACTACCTCATGTAGTTGCAGTTTACCCCTGTTTAATGAAGAGAAGAGAAGAGAAGAGAAGAGAAGAGAAGAGAAGAGAAGAGAAGAGAAGAGAAGAGAAGAGAAGAGAAGAGAAGAGAAGAGAAGAGAAGAGAAGAGAAGAGAAGAGAAGAGATCTCTTCTTTGATGAATCCATCCACAGATATTACCTGAACCTGTGCTGTAGTTCTCCCCATAGGACATTCTCACGAACTCCCCTTCTTCACAGCAGCACAAGCCAGCTCCCCTCACACACAAGTGCATTGAAGGACCTAAATGCTTTCCTTTTGCTTGATGTTTAAACCAGAAACTTCAGTCTGTGCACATTCCCTGTATCGAAACAAGGACTATGGTTCTGATAGATGTCCAGGATGTTACAGACTAAAGCAACATGAACATTTATTTCCAGTAAACAGGTCTTCATTTAACAAAATTGCATGAGCATTATGAACTTAAGAAAAGAAAGATCTGAATTATATGTTTAATTAATCCTCTGGAGACAATAGTCTAACAATACATGTGTTCAGTATTATTATTCCTGTGTCCAGAAATTACAGTACAAACTGATCACTTGAGGCAAAACTAAATCCCTGTTGGCAAATGGACAGCATTTGTTGACTAGCTAAACAAGTTGTACATTTCATTTGCCAAAAATGTCTGATGGGCCAAAAAAGGCCTTTTTGAAGTCATTCAGTTTTGGAAAAGAGAAGTACTAAAAGACCATAATTTTTTTCTGGAAAACATTAACCCCAAAATTTGAAACAGGTGAAGGATGTGCCATTATTCGTACCTTATTTTACTGGAATTTCAGGGCGATAGATTTCGAGGCACATCAGTTATGCTGCTGTGACCTGGCTTTAGGTCAGCAGCTGATCCTCTCTTCATATTCAGGACAGGTCTCCACCTTTTTTGCCGTAAGGCTGCAAGAGAAATCCTGGCCACCCACCAGACCTTGCAGTAGCATCCCTGCTCCCTTAAAGTGGAATTTCCCAAGCCCAAGTCCTGGAAGGTGAATGCTAGGAGAGTCTGAGCTGGAAAGAACAACAGGGATGGGATTTGTTGCAGGGTTTTTCTTAACTTCATTAGAATAGTCAAGGCCTGGGAAGCACAGGGATAGGACTCTCTACAGAAAATATAGTCTGAAGCAAGGGAGTAAAACATAAGCCAGAAGGTCCTCCCAAGGCTGAGCACATAACACTGCACAGCTGGGCAGCAATTGACTATTTTCCTTATTACTATTTCATTGTTAAGGGGTAGCAAAAAAGGATCTTACAGATTTTCCTTTATTTCTTTTTACTTATTCAGAGAAATCTGAAGAAGTTTCTTTAGGCCATGATTTACCACTGAAAATATCCTGAGATTATTGTTTTTAATAGTTATTTTATATCCCTGTAGCTCCCAAGTGTGTCTCCTGGCTTTCAGGGGGATGGCAATACTGACTTACAAGAGGAACAAGAAGAGAGCACAAAGAAATCCGAATAATATTTTGCTTCTTACATGGGTAATTTATTTGCTAAAAAAGTAATAATTTCATGTTGATCAAAATGAACAGGGGTTTTTAGATAAGGATTTTAAATTAATTGTTCCAGTGTCTCCTTACAGCAAAATATTTTGATGTTCTCAATTTGAAAAGGTTGAAATGAATGGGAATTTTTATTTCAAGCTACATCAAAGTTGGCCTGACACAAAACCGGGTATGTCAAAGAGCACTCTTATTTTACCAGGGGAAAAATGAAGGTATGTCTTTATGGTACAGAAACTCAAATTTCTTTTGAATTATGAGCTTCTACTGACTCAAAAAAGAAAAAAAAAAGAAAAAAAAGTATGAATTTTGAGAGCACTATTTTATTTTATATAGAACAATGAAGGTAGAAGGTCAAGGAACATTGTGTTTTGTCTATTTCTTTCAGTGCAAATTATAGATACATGAAATGTTTATTAATAATTTCAACAGTGTGCAAAAAAAAGGCAAAAAAAAATAATCTTCTATACTTCCTCAATCTTTCCCCAGACATTAAAATAACTTCTACACCACAAACTTCAAGTCGAAAACATATTTATTTATGGTCATTTTCCTATGCCATTTCCTATGACTGTAGATGTTGGGTTACTCTACAACACAATATTTTCCTTTCAAAAAATGAGAACTAGGTGGCCTTTGCTAAACAAAACTCTCTTCCTAAAATATTCTCTAATGGCATGGGAGAAAGGGCTTTATTCAAGTGGCCACTTGGTAAAACTTAAAATTGTGAGGGAACAGAAAATAAAACCCAAGTTTAACTAGGTTCTAATGGCCCCTCACTGGCTGTAGGAGAATTGGTTCAATTACACTGTGACCAGTGTCATTGCATATCAATAGCTGGAGCCTCTAATAATGCCAATAAACCATTTCTTTTGTTTCCTTTGTTAAACTGTTTGGCTTGAAGCTATAAATTGGGGACAACAGCATCAAGTGTCATCCTATGCTTGTGAAATCATTATGGGGCACAGAACATTTTGGAGTTTTAAATGCCCACTCTAGAAGGGGCATCTCCCTACGCTGAACCTTGTGTCCTCACTTGCCTGTTGTTCTTGGTGTTCACACTCCAAGAAAGGGTAGAATTAAGAGATTATCAACTTTAGATTTAAATGGAATATACTCCTTTTCTCCTGTCAGTCTGACCAAATATAGCCTTTGGGTTTCCAACTGACCTTATACTGTGGCTTGTTCTTAAAGAATCAGTTAATTTAAAGGTGATGTATCACAAACACCGAAGCTTTAAATAAGTTGAGTTGTCTAAAAAAAGATCTGATAGCTTTTCCTCAGGGGAAAAGTACTAGTAGCTTACTGAGAAAGCTTAACCTCCAAGGCCAGTCTAGCTAACTATGGCCTTAGGGACTAATCCTTGTAAAGTCCATCTGGAGAATGTCCTAATTCCACTGCCTGCTCTTCACAATCAGCCTTCTGCTTTTTTCCCCACCCTTGCATCCATTTAGTGTCCTCATTTGCTTTCTAATGACTTTCTAAAGTGAACTCAGATCTGATTTCTTTCCCAGATGACCTTTAGCTGGCTTTCCTTTCCATTCTTCCCTACATCATGGCAATATGAGCTGTGATGCTCATATCAATATGAGTATCATATCAATACCATATGTTCCAGAGACAGAGCAGGTAATTGACAACAAAGCTGAGCCATGCCAAAACACACCTGTAACTTCCCAAAAGAGTAGGTGGAGCTGAGTAGACATCTAAACCACTTCCACACTTTGGAACAAGTAAAGCTGCTGAAAGATTTTATTCCTGGCTTTAGTCCTTAGGGCCAGTGTTTCCAGTGCAGTTTCCTGTGGAGCTTGATGCTTTCCTGAACTTCTGATAACTCAGCTGGGTGGTGTTAAAGGGGAGACAGTGACTCTGTTCTGGACAAGGTCATGTGCCGAAGCAATAGTTTCAAATGTTTCTACCAGCCTGATTCTTAAATACTGCAAGTACTAAGAAACCCTTGTTCTTCTTGGAATCAGTCATCAGATCTGTCATGCAATTACCACAGAGCTACTTTCATTTGGAGAGAAATGTAGCAATAATAGCCTGATTTTTGGTACTGTGTTTATTGTTTCACCTTCATAGTATGAGCACAGTTTCTTAATTGCAGCCTCTAATTCAGGGGATTTTATCCTTTTACATATCCCTAAATTTTATTCCTAAGAATGGAGATGGGGCAGAGTGCAACCCTGCAGAGCACATGTAGAGCATTTTCCTAGGCTCTGTGCCTCATATCTCCCAGGAACCCTTGGAGAAGAAGTCTGAGGATCTCTAGTGGTATGTGGACCAACAACCAAAAAGCAGGAAGCCCAAAGTCCTCACAGAAGGAAGTGAAAATACTGCAGTGTTGTAATCACTGTAACATTATACGAACCAGAACATAAAGGCAAATGAGACGGTTCATCCCTGTTGTAATTTCTTGTTACATTCCGGTTCTCAAGTGCAAACTCTTTAAACAATTATGTCTTGCAGTTAAAAGAGCTTGTTGAAGGAGCCTTGTGGTAGCATTAATTCTCTCACATCCTGACACACTGACCTGAAATGCTCAATTCCCCTTACAGCATCAAGCTTCTTACTAACAGGGAAATCTTTGATAGTGAGGACTTGACAGCCTGGCAATACCATAGAAGTGAAAAACTCCTTGGGTAAAAATAAGTTGGGTTAAACAGATACACCTATGCTAACAGATAAGTACCTGTTTACACTTACTAGTCACCTCATTAAAAGTATTACTCTAAATAACATGCCATTTATATTTGTTAAACCTATTTCACAGGAAGCTTAACTAAAAAGGAAAGAGGTTAAAGGCCAGATTTTAACCTCTCCATAAGTAGGTGGCTAATCACGGCTTCAGACACGCGTGGTGGAGGGGGAGGCCCTGAACCAGGGCAGACCTAAAAGGTACACACATGCGTAATCGCCTCTCCAATGCTCGAGCTTGAGGCATGTTGTGGGAGAAACAAGAACTAGCACAATTGGGAATACTTTTTACTGCTCTGGGAATAATGCTTTTCTCTTTATGTGGAGGCTTTTAAATTATCTCTCCATATAGCGTATTAACAACCTTATTTTTTTCGGAGTGCTGCTCCACATATGTGGTGCGCCTGCAGATGCTGTGCAAGTTGTTCCAGCTCCCCACAGCCCTGCCAGGTCTCTCTAGTCCTGACTTGCACACTGTCCTACTCCTCTTCTTTCCACAGCAGAGGTTACCAGCTGTGGGACGCACCCTTATATTCTAGGAACTATGATGTTATTAAGAAATCTATTTTTCCACGTAACTTTAGAGAGGAATAAAAGGCAAAATCTCAGCTAGCACAGACCATTACTACTCACTTGTGATGGGGAAGTTTCATGATACTGTGCAGAACAATGTTGATCACTATCAAACAGGAATTTGACTTTTAAAACCTGGGCACTAGTGGATACTCAGCCAGCCCTTCCCAAGCCATGGTCTCCAGAAGGGCTAGATGGGAGGATAATTCCAGATAAAATGCCTCGGGTGCCATGTGGGTTGGATCACTATTCTATATTCAATGGGTTTGGGGTTTTTGGGGGGATTCTTGAACCAGATTCAAAAAGGCCTTTAATCGGGAAATGGGGATAGGACTGAAGTCCTGCCATGTCCCCAGCTCTGAGCCAAGCTGTGTGCCAACATCCTCAGAGACTCTGACACATGGCACAAAACAAGCTGAAGGAGCATCCAGGTGGGGATGGGAAGCAGTGCACATGTGGAGGGGCTGAGTGAGACCTTCCCCGGCAGTGGCTCTGAGCTGTTATGTCAGCTCTCTCCCATCCTGTAGGCACAGCCACACCCACCACACTGAAAGCCCTTGTTCAGCTGCCATAAAAACCCCAGAAGGTCTTTACCAGCCAAAAGGTTTTGAGGTCTTTAGCTCCAGACCTGTGTGCAATTCCAAGGTTGTCCTGACACAGAAAGCTGAGGAACTTCATGCCTACCCCACAAAGTGAGCCAAGTTGGCTTCCCAAATAGGAGGTAACATGGCAGAGTCAGGAAGGAGGAGCTCTAGGTTCTTGATCCTAGTCTCAGGACTACTTCGTGCTCACTGGTGGAGAAGTATATTAGGAAGACTCTGGGGCAAGGGCCCTTATAGCTACCCACAGCACTGAAGTGAGACAGCTCAATGCTCCTGCAGAGTTGCAAAAGAAAAGGGCCATTCTTGGCCAGGTGCATGGGTCACCACAGAACGGTTTAGACCTTGCACAGCAACAGGTCCAGAGCAAGGGAAGCCAGGTAACTCCAAGCTAGACGCTGGAGCACCAGAAACCACAGTGCACGAGCTGTTCCCTCGGCTAACTCCAGGTAGTTATGGGTGGGGTATCTGCAGGAGGTGAAACCTACTCTGAAATGCCAAATTCTCCTCAAGGACTCAAGAGGCATCACAAGGCCTTCACCCAGGGTTTGGGGCCCTGTTTGAGAAGTTAGATATCAGCAGGTGTTGTGCCATTTAACCCATAGGCAACTGTGTTCTCTCTTGGATTGGACCCGTCAAACCAAATCTGGGAAGTTACTTGTGTTTGTGCTTCACTCAGCAGTGTGTGCAAGAGAGCAGAAATGTGAGCTATGTAGTTATCCTCTGTCCGTGCCTAAGCACAGCCAAAATAATTACCAGATGGTGGTGAAAGTGACCCACAAGAGAATCACAGAACTCCATGCTAAACAAGCTAAGATAAAATTATTGTCACAGAGGTAAAGCGATAATAGCAAAAGGCTTCATTAAAGGAAAAGGGGACTTCTAATCTTCTGTACAGGGACTAGTTTCTCTTGCTGAGACAATACCTGTAAGGAGTAGAAGAATTCTAATGTTCCCATGTTCCCTTCTGAAATACTTTGAAGTGTGTTACTGGAAACTTCCTTTGAACACATATCAAGACCACTCATAAGGGGTATGAATCACTCTGATTTACCAGAACAAAGACAAGAGGTTTGCTTTTTTTTCAGCGTAGATGTTTCTAGAGAATTTAGCCTACTTACCTCAGAGCTGGATTACAGACATACTGAAAAATGACTTAAAGCTTCATGTAAGCTGAAACATTATTATTCAATAAAGAGTCCAATTTAGTAATGTAAGATACAAATTGTTCCAGGAGGTTTTTAAGAGGGAGGACGGTATTTAAGTAACTCTAAATTTACAGGTATACCCTATTACTTCTAATCACTCATTTAACCTTCTGAAACGTCTTAAGTATATGTGAGATGAGATGGTGACTTCCTAGTTTTCTGACTGAGGTCTTGTTGTGTGACATTGCCTGACTGGAGTTCTGTGGATGCCAGGAGACAGGTGGAGCCTGAGCAGCACTGGGGGAAGAGGAGGCAATGCAAGCCCCAGTTACAGGATCCCACAGTGCAGTGTGTGTCCAGAGGACATCAGCTGAGTGAGTCTGGAGACTGTCTTTTCAGAAAACACAGCAACATCTCTCTTTTTAGAAATGTCTTCTCATCAGAAAAAATAACTTGGACCAAACACCCTCCCATATTCCATTAATCTGCCTTTACTCTCCAAAACATGAGACAGAAAAAGAGGGAAATTTACTGGTGAAGTCAGGAGAAAATGAAAACTACTTTGTGTCTGAAGAGGGAGAATTCAGCAGAGACTGTACCATTGCTGCTGATTTTATGTAGAGCATACTCAGGTACTAACAAGATTGTAAAATCCAGATAGGTGCCTAGATAATCAGACAGACAGACTGAGCTTATTTGTTTTCTTGTTTTTTTCTTTTTGTTGATTTGAAGCCAAAGATCCAAGCAAAGATCTTCACAAAGGCACAGCAGTCTGTAAATGGTATTTTCTCACATGAAGTTGTCTGAGAGGCTGAAGAAGATGAAGAGAACTTAAACCAGTATTTTTAGTACTTTTTTAATAAAGAAGGATTTAGAGTACATCCTCTGTTCAATGTACATGCAGATCAGCCTTAATAATAACATATGTTATATTTAAAAATTTCAAAGAAGAAAATACTTCAGAGAAAGGATAAGTCTGAGGAGCCTTAAACAAATATTTTTATACCATCTCACTTTCCTCCAAAAGTTTCTTAAAGAAGGCACTGGATTTTATCATTTAAATCACATTTATGGAAGTTGACAGATTTAAATTCTGACATGGCTCTGTTTCTTAGTCCAAGGACTCACACACCCCTGTGTCACACAAGCATCTGTTTAGTTCCTGAATCTCAATGGTGCAGCTTGGGCAAAGTTTCAGGCTTTTGTTTAAATTTTCCTGTAAGAATTAGGTCAGTTCTAATCTTCACACTTTAATGACTTCCTTTTCGACTGAAATTTAAATTGCTGAGAAGCTTTGTAGGGGAGATGAATATTCCCATAGTGATCTCATTTGAATAACCTGAGAAAAATAACGTGTGTCGCTCAGTGCAGGTAACAAGGATGTGGATGAGCAGCCACAGCCAAGTGAGTGGTCTCATGTCTTCCCACCAGGCTAAATCTAACTTGCCTTGTATTTAAGGTTAGGATGAGTAGGATTGCTGATACTGGGCAATTCAGATCATCCCTGTGCTAGACATGGGAATGGACAGTGCACCCCTCCGAGGTATCTCCACTTGACAGAGAGAAATGGGTGGAAAGTTGGCCACCCCTAGAGCTCTGGGTACAAGAACATTGTTTGTGCAAGAGATGGAGGACAGAGGAATTCCCCAAAGGCATATAGTATGTGCAATCTGCTAATTCCTGAGACCCGTAACACAGGCCGTGAGGTATTCAGTCGTGGTTCCTCAAGGAAAATGCTGCATGGAAAGATAATGGCAACAGATACGCTAACGTCAGACTCCTCCATCAGCCCAGTGTGGGGAGTGGTGAGAGCAACAAAGTCCCTACTTCAAGGGGGGCTGTAGTTCAGTTGCTCCCTAACTAGTTCTCTGAGATCTTTCTGAAGCAACAAACCTGTCAGAGAATCTAAGGCCATCTAACTCTTATCACACTGCAAGGAACCAGGTACCCAGTGCCTGAGGAAGCAGAGAGATAGATGCAGAAGACGACAGAAGGAGCAGTGGAGAAGGGTGGAAGGTGGATCCATCCCCAGCTTTGAATCTAGTACTGGCTTGCCATTAGGTTGACAGCTCATGGTCTATAACCCCTGTAAAGATCTTCAGAAAAACATTAGAAGAGGATTTCTGCCTGTATTCACTGTCCATCACAGTGACCTCTTCTCCTATCAGTGCAAACCTTCCACTGCCTCACCTGTAATGATGGACACCCTGAGGGGTGCAGGGTCCTCTCCCACAACATGGAGTTGGAAGAGAAATCCAAGCAGCTGCAGCAGTTTGCATCTAAGGAAGGTTGTCTTCATCCTTGTCCCACTCTTGATTAGAGAGAAGCCCCACTAAAACTGATAATTAAACCTTGGCACGCAGACAGAAAGTGCAGGTGAACCAGCATTTCTTTTCATGAAGGATATGGTTTTGTTTTCAAAAATGCTGAGTAAATTTCACAAATCACACAGTCAAAATTATGCTATAGAGACCTCTAATACCATGACTACCACTTTTAGCCTCAAAAATTATATGTGAGCTTTCTTACTGCACAGTGTGTTTGCATTTTTCCCAGGAAGCTGGTGCTGAGAATAAGTTTCTTGCACAAGATACTGTGTCTCAGAGTCCAAATGGTATGGATCAGAAAAGGCAGCCCAGGGTCTAACCAACTCCTTGAGTGCATCTTTCGGCCAGGACAGCCGGTCTATCCCTGCATCAGCTCTATCTGGTTTTGCCTTTCCTTAGACCCTCTGTGGTTCAGAAACAGAGAATTTTGGACACTTGGAAACAGAGTGGTCTAATCTGCTCTCCCGGGATACACAGCGGTGCCATGAAAGGCACTAGAAAAAGAGATGCACAACTATTCCCTGCCTCAGAGTGATACAAAACTGCTTTAGAGGCAGGACTGCAGCAGAATAGAGCTATGAGTCTTGTACTTTAGCAGTCTATGCTGCTGGCAGCCTCAGCCCTTTCAAAGCATTCCCATCTATCACTGGCTTGCCAGTTTATGAGCCTTGCCAGGTGCCCTCTCACATGCTGCCCTACAAGAAAACATGATGCCCAGAGAGAGTGCTTTGCACACACCTTGATGACATTTTTATCAGTTCTTGCCCTCGCTCCACTGCCTCACCAACCCATCCCACCCAGACACGATGTGCTAGGAGCTCTCCTCACCAGAAGAAGGCAAGGAGCATCAGTGGGCCATCACACACTCCGAGCTAATTCTGTCCATGGGAGATCTGTCAGTCAGGGACTGTAAGACATCTTTCCAATGCCTGGCCCTGCCACACCTCCTTGCACAATACCCCTGGTCACCATCTGGCAGCTTCTTGGGTGCCTCAAGGGAGGAGTGAGTGCAGCTGGGTTGCCCTGCCAAGTGTCCCCTGTTCTGTTTCCCTGTTTTCAATCCACAGTCTCTCCTCTATATTTCTGTTTATCATTTCTGCCACTTGTGGTCACTTTGGCTTTTTTTCTCTCCAGTGTCTTCTCTTCACCTCTCTTCCCTCTGTGCATGTTTTTTTTTTAATTTTTTTAATATGTTTTGGTTTGGTTTAGCGTCTGTTAGGGATGGGCTGTTTCCCATACCCATAGCGAAAAAAACCATGAGGACAGGGGCCAAGAGCAGATAACTTTAGTGGGATACAAAACAAGGAAAAATACAGCTATGTTTTTCTGGTACACTTTCCCAAACATAACACACTCCTAGCCTCCAGCAACTTGCAGGTCAGAGATGTAAGCAAACACTTTCTTCAGAAACATTGTTCATCAGAATTCTCCTTTTTTAGTAAGCCACAGCGGAGCTTGTTGTATTATCTCCCCTAAATAAATTAATATTAAAGGTTATGTCTGGCTATGGCAAACATTACTGGGTGAATAAGGCATGCTGCACCATGCCCATAAATGAGAGAGAGCCATGATGTCCTTGGAGAGAGAACAGAACTTTTATAAAGCCATGGAGGTTCTTGTAAAAAGCTTCATTACAAATGCAGACCGTCTGCCCATAAACCAAAAGTCAGTTCCTGCCAATTTCCTTGTACACTTCTAATTCCTGGTACCTTATGAACTGGGGCTGGGTTTCCTTTCAGTAATGAAATGGAAAATGAAAGAGCGTGAAGGGGCAGCAGTGGCATGCTCTAACAGACAGATACATATGAAGAGTAAAAATCTTACCTTCTTGGAGTTAGCAGGATGAAGTTAGCACTGACTTCATGGGGCCAGCATTTCACTCTGATCTGTACGAGCTGCCAGGCAATCTCATCAGGCTTTGGAAAGGGCTGCTACGCTTGTTATTTGTAGTATTTTCAGCAATTTTAATGACATTAAGCCCTAGGGGGTGAAGCCCCAGGAAACAGAAGGATGCAGACAGCCTGAGTGATAGTATCACAAGCCCTGTTAACTCTCCTTGCTTAAATCAATACCCTCAACTGCTCCATGCAGAGTTGCAATGAAAGGAACAACACAATGCTACCACCGGGACCCCGAATGTTTTTGAAGGAAAACAAGCAGAGATCACCCACAAACTGATGGTCTGTTCTGACCAGACAACCTTTTTTTTTCTTCTCTGTCTTGGGAAGTGTTGAAAATTCACCACTGAGCTTCCACTCACTTTCTGGATAAGTCATACGACAATTATCTTATTTATATTTTTGCTATTTCCATAATACCTAATCTAATCTCAGCTTGTTAAAGAATTGTGGGCATGCTATATGCAGGTGCCTAACTCCAGCATAAATATTTACAGCAGTGTTGCCACTTGAGAGTTTTCACATGTGGCCTTTTTAGGCAGTAATTTATGTGTGTTTTAGCTCTTCCGATGCATTAGAGCATTCAGGTGAAATTTCTCTTTAAAAGTGCAAAAAGTGACATCAAGTATTGCCTAATAGCTAGAATATGCTTCACGTAACACCCATGCTGTTCTGGGATCTAATTCTTCAAGTATTCTATGCCTGGCTCCAATAATGTCTTCTTTAGATTTCCATAGCCTAACACATACACTGCTTTCTTTTACAGTCTATTTTTTTGAAAGTCCTCCCATTTGTCCCACTTCATTCATTGCCAAAAGACCCAACTGAACCAAATGGCAAAAGAAGCAAGAACAACTCTGCAAGGAGAAATTATAAAAGCACCCATATCTTTTAAAAAAATAGTTTCTAGAAATGCATGCAGCATTTGTTGTGTGAATAGAAGTTTGTGAGGGACCCAAGTCCTTTCATTAACTAAATTCAAGTAAGAATTTAACAAAAACACTCCTGAAGTTTAAAGAAGTGAAGCTGGTGATGACAGAGATTAATGTTCAGATTCGGGGAATCCACTTATTAATTTTGTCAGGCTGAAAACAATGGTTAACAGTTTCCAAAATAGCTGAACAATGTCAGCAAACATTTGCTTTGACTGAACTGAGACCCTACCTCGACCTAAGATCAGCTCTGGGACACTTTCAGAAAGGCTTTCTTTATCTCTTGACAGTGTGAAAAAAACCTCTACCTGCAAATTGACTTGTGTGTAGAAGGAAGCTATCATTCATGCTAATGGAGCCCATCAGCTTGCTTTCACTGTACCATGATACCCTGGAGCAAAAAAATGTGAAGCCTGTTAAGCCCTGGGCTTAGCAATAGGATTTAACAACTCTAAAATGCCTACCTTCCTCTGTACACATGTTGTCGACCACTATCCCACACATTTCTCTGTTTCTGTGACAGCTGGTCAATGTAAACTAGATCTTAAAAGATTTTATGTTGATTTTCATGCTCTGGGAGCTGTTTTCTTAAAATAAACCTTACAAATTTTAAAAAACAAAGAGACAATGGGAAGCCGCAGTAGAAAACAGAGCAGAAAATTGTACAGAAAATTGTTTACAAAGCTCCCAGTAATTTGGTAATGTGAAGCATCTTCACTACTCACTGTACTCCTCAAATAAAAAGTTGATGGGCACATTTTGAAAGCATTAGAGATCATGACCCCTGCAAAGACATCACTTTTTTAAAATGTGAGGGCATGACAAGGGTTAATCCCAGACCACAAAGTCAGACAACAAAAGCATGAAGAAGCTGGCCCCAACTCTGGAATGGCTTTGACTGGGACTCTCAGGTGGGTTAAGATGCAACAGATGTGCCTGGTGGGCAGCAACTTTGTTAGAGATAGTTTACCAGTTAATAGTTCATAATGCTAACGTGCAAAGAAGTGTTCAGTGCAGGGAAGATATGGCTCTAAGCCATAACCAGCAAATGAGGAACATCAGACTATTCCCAGCCTGGCCTCCTGAGATCTGGAGTCATGCCAGCCCAGGATCTGACACACCCCATCTCAGGCAAAAAAGGGGTTGAGACAAAGGGCTCACTGACAGGCTCTGCATTTCAGGTCTCTTCTCTTACCCATAAAAGCAGATCACAACTCTCCAGAGCTGGTCCCATTGGCCCCTACCCTTCACTGGACCCTGTCCAGTGCTGTGAAAACACTACCCTCCTTGTAATCCAACCAACACTGAGTACTACTGGGCAAAAGTTTTTTAAAAAATGAAGTTATTGGTGATGGGAAAGGAAAAAAAGTCTCTAGGATATGTCAGAAGTTGAAAGAGAAACAGGAAGATAAAAAAGATCAAGGACAGGGCAGAAGAGTTGTCCTCAAACTGGCACTGAGCAGACACCCTTCAGCTTCAGGTGAGACAACAATTTATACATCCCGGCACTGTGGATACTTGGCAAAATCAGGCTGGTCAGGAGCACAGAAAAAAAGAAGCAAAGCATCCAGAGAGAACATTTTATGAAAGCCTGCAGTGAAGAGCAGTGCTCAGTCTTCAGAGCACATGAAACCAACCAAGACTGCTGCCTGCTTGATGGAGGCATCCACGTGCTCTACCAAGACATGTGGGAGCCTGAAAGAACCAGAGTGGGCTGAGATTTCCTCTTCCCTGCCTGTTTTCAGAGGATAAAAAGGCCTGAGGCTAAGTAGGATGCTTTCTCTGCAGTCTCAAAAGTCCCAAGGACACAGCAAGTTAAAGTGCAATGCCTGTAGGCAGGTTAAAGAGGATGAACCAAGATTTTCAGCAAACAATGTTTGGTGTCTCTATGGGGCATGTATTCAACGCGTTTTCATCACTCTAGCCCAGGCCCACCTTGACCGGTCCCACTGCACTACTTTGTGCAGGAATTCGTCCGCAAATCAATTCAGTTTGATGTCACAAAATCTCTCCCTGATATTCGGTTCTCCTCCTGGGTATAGCCAGCATTTCCATTCTCCTTCAGCCAGCCTTGGACTCTTGGTCCACTGTGCATCTCTTGGTGGGTATGGCACCAAAGGACTCTGGGGATACATAGGAGTTTCAAAGTCTCATCCAGAGTGCTTGATGAAGGCTACGGAAGTCCTACCAGAAGGATAATAAGTCTTTTGAAAAATGATTCCTTTGAATCCTGTCGTACCATAAAAGTACATTACAGACCATAGATTGTCTGGACATACAAATGAATTCCCAATGTTTAATCTATCTGAATGTCTTTCTTGTGGTTTTTTACTTCAGTGTAATCCTTCACTAAACATTTTTCAGCCATTAGCTCAGGACAATACATTTTTCATTATTAAACTGCCTCATGTTTTCATTATATCTGCATGTCAGATTTTACTTAGTGATATATCAGTGGGATCACCTCTCTTATTACTGCACTTGAATTTCTCTTCTGTGAAAAATACAGTTATTTCAGATGAAAAGGGGCTCCTCAAAGCTAAGTGGCCATGAAGCATATTATCAAAATAGCTACTCGGGGAAAGAGAAAAGATGGCTTTGGGGTGCCCTGATTGCAGCCTTCCAGTTACCTGAAAGAAGCCTAGAAGGATGGAGAGAGATTGTTTACAAGGCCATGTAGTGACAGGACAAGGGGGAAGGACTTTAAACTGGAAGAGGCTAGGTGCAGATTAGGTATCAGGAAGAAATTTCTTACTGTGAGGGTGGTGAGGTACTGGAAGAGGTAGCCCAGAGAAGCTGTGGATGCCCCATCCCTGGAAGTGCTCAAAGCTAGCTTGGATGGGGCTCTGAATAATCTGGTCTGGTGGAATATGTCCCTGCCCACGGCAGAGGGTTGGAACTAGATGATCTTTAAGGTCCCTTCCAACCCAAACCATTCTGTGATTTTGCGACTCTATGAGCCTATGATTATTCTTGCCAGATTCATGACAATTTGTATGAACTGAAGCAATAGCAAGGTACTATCATTTATAAGAAGAGAACCAAACTAAAAGTGACCTCTTTGGGGAAAGGTGCTATGTGTAGCTGGAGGAAACTCCTTACCCATGGAAGAGCTGCCCAAACGGACAAAACAGAGAAAAGGTGTGAGAAAAGAAATGTTGTTGCCCCATATTACGAACTGGGACTTGAGTCACAGGATGAGTAAGTGATCTGGAGAAGGTCACACAGGAAATCTGTGTCACGGTTGGTTATTAAACCCAGATTTCCTGATTTGCCACTGAATCCCATAATTACAAGACCATCCTTCCTATCCTTTCTAACTCTATCCATAAAGTACCTCACTAATTGGGCAATGCCTTATGGAAACAAAAAGCCTTCCATGCATCCTGCAGCATGATCTCGGGTGACTCCCACCATCGGATTTGTGCCCATGTCCCAGGAGCCTGGCTGAGAAATTGCATTTCCTCATCCACACCAGGCTGCCCTCCCACCCTCACACAGGGTCCTCCCATCCAGCTTATGCCTTGCCCCACTCCCTCACACCACGCTCCTTGATCACTGCTCCTCTCACAGCCCTCCGTACAGGCATCTGAACCAGCTCTGCTGCTCCCATCATGTTTGGTGGGGTTTCCTCACTTCATGAGTTGGGGTCTGGCTAGTGTGGTCTGACTAGAGAGGAGGCCTTGGTGATCTTCAGGGCTGATGCTGTATGCATTTAGTGAGTCTACTTGAAATAAATGAAATGGGGTCACAGCACACACAGGCTGGCTAAATCTTATCCCTCATACATCAAACAAAAGCAGGAAAAAAGACTAGAGATGGCCATGTCCGGTGGGGAAATGATCTACCCAGAAGATTTCTACCAGCAAGGGGAGGAGACCTGGGGCTCCAGGAATATCGGATATCCTGGAAATTCAGGGAGTTTCTGGAAATCAGAAGACAAAGGAAGTTGGATTGGGACTCCTGTGAATAAGAGATGTGAGGAAATGAAATGGACACAACTCCACCAACCTAGGAAAGAAAGCAACAGAGAGCAAACAGAAAACGTCCGAAATACCAAGTTAAACAAGAAGATAATTATACAATCTCACAGATTTCCATAATTTGCTGAGGAAGACTCATCAGATCTACAGATGAAAAAAGAATTTGGGTCCATTCTTAACAGTCTTCTGAGAGGTTTACAATCTGGTTTTGGAAGCGATAAAGAAGTCGGCAGTGGAAATAACAAGAAGGTACAGACAGGCTGCTCTCCCTATGGAAGAAGCAGCAAACTCATTTTCAAGTTTAAAAAAACAGAGCCATATGGCTAGATGGTAATGCAGGGCTGAACCCTATTTAATATCAGCATTAACACTATAGAAGCTGTTGCTATAGTAGTGACATCTGGAAGAATCCTTCAAATAGATTATTCTCTAACCTGGATGAAGGATTCTGCCAGTCTGTCTGTCAAAGAAAGCCTTCAGAGCAAATCAATAACAAAGATCTTGTTACCTGAATGCAATGTAATTTAGTGGCTAATCAGTTTGACAACATTAGAAACACAAGGAGAGAAGAAAATAAGAATAGAAACCAGGAGATGTAATTAACAGCCAAGAAGGCAGAGAGGACTCCAGGAACACAAGGAGAAACATCAAACTTTTATATGCCACTGTCCAACGAACTTGATCAGTAAAATCACACCTTCACTCTGAACTGTTCCCAGTCTAGCTGACATTTGCTGTTCATAGGCTCCACTTAAAAAGCATTGACACTACCTATAGATAGTATCATTAGTGAAGATGAGAGATGCATGCACAAAATACTGCTAATTGCCAGAGCAGTGATAGGCACAAAGTTCCATCTTTTTTTTAATGTTGGTTTGAATACCTGTTTTGCTTTGGCCAAGTGAAAAGTCTCCTCTTGACTAATTAAAATGTCTCTGCTGAGCACAGACATTTGGCAGCTTCTGGAAATTCAATTCCTCCTTGTAGCTGGTTTCTCTGGCTGAAACAATACATGAAATTGTCACTAGAGAGGGGGGTTTGTTGGTCTTTTTGTTGGTTTGTATGATATTTACACAAAATCATTTTGAACCTGATTTACTTCTCCTGACACTGAGGAGATCAGCTGAGGTTGACAGGAGCAATTCTCAGCACCCCTTGCACCTGATCTGGTCACTGAAATTGTAAAGTGTAATAAAGTTAACAGTGTCATTTCCATTCACTTGCACAATGTATAAAACAACTGCATGTCAAACACTCTGATGGGAAATCATGATCATGACCATATGTTTTCGGAAGGGAACAGACTGTGTGTGGGGATACAGCATTAAACTCTGGGGTTATTATTGAAAAAATCTTGGAAATAGCAGTTGACATTTTTCACACTTGTTTTCAAAAAGTACTGTCCTTTGCATCCGTTCATGTAATATACCTATTTGTTTCCTGGGGGCAACAAACTATTTTATCAATGAATAGACGTTGATATTCATTAGGGCTCTTACACCTATCCCTTCAAAGTCAGAATGGGTGAATACTGGGTCCCTCTATGTCTTCACCACTCAGCAGAGCGGATCTTACAGAGAACAAAGGCATGATACAATTCCTGACTTGCAGGCTATGGGCTTCCCAGGTGAGCAAGGGAATCAACCCTGCTTCTCAAGAGCAAGCATGAGCCCACATTAATAGGTTATATGTATTTTTCCCATGAAGGCAAATTTTGTCACAGAGTGCAGTGGGAGCAGACTCTTGCAGAGTTCTCTAACCGCCTAAGGTGCCACCTGCAGATGTCTCAGAAAATGAGTGTTCTTAGAATTCACACCGTCCTGGTTGTTCACAGACACAAGTGAGCGAGAGCTAGATACACGATTCATATCAGTAACATTTAATACTGATATTGCCTAGGTGTTAACACAAAATGTGCTGTTTCAATATGCCACATTTCTCACACAAAGTAATTCTGGACTTTCTTGTTCATGAAACAGAGACAGAATCAAAAAGGCTCAGCACTATTCAAATGTGAAAATAGATACAACCTTTAGACAAAAAAGCCCATGCTCTTTGCAAATTTTGTTTTATTTAGATTTATAAGGGTGATATAAATTATTTAATAGCAGAACTCATCGAGTCTAAACAGGAGTAGCTGCAAGAAAGAAGAAAAGTAGATGGAGTACTAGGAGGAAAAAAAAAATAGGAATTTCATTCCAGTTCTGAGAAAGTAGTTAAGAAGTCCCTGGATGCCTGTTCATGCAATTCTTACACTGGCAAAACTGCCACTGACTTTAATTGTAGTTCACTCCGTTGGATCAGCCTGCTAATCAACTAAGCACTTTTCATTTCATGGCAATGAGAAGGTGTGCTGAAAATGCCATCATATCTCTAACCATCTTCAAAGCCTAGAATGTCTTCACACCATTTCATGGGTTTCCCCTTTCCAGTACTAAAAAAAGGATGCTATAAAAGTCATGATTTAAATGATATATTGCAATTTTATGGACTTGGAAGCTAATTTTGCTTAGAAGCATTTTTATGGACTTTGGAGGTCGAGAGTGGGGGGAAGCAGAGCTCCTGAGATCAAAAACTTTCCTTCCTCTCCCTGAAAAAGGTTTCAGGGGAGAGCAATTTCTGCCTCCTCTGGATAGGACTCAATTGCTTCTTGAGTCTCCAATATTAAAACGGTTTTGCTGGAGAATATGCGTATAAGAGGGAATTCATTTTATCTGCCCTGCAAACAAAAGAGATTATTTTCAGTTTCTGTTATGAGAGTGAGAAGGGGGGGAAGTCCTTTCCAGGGAAAAGCTGTAAGATGTTTTCCTTAATTAGTTTAATTACAAAATGTACTAAGACTATTAGATAAACATTAGACTGTTTTCGGGTTCAAAACAGGCAGATGTTAGTAGGATTAAACCAAAATACTTTATACGCTTTTGAAGATTTTTTTTTTTACTCAAAGACCTCAGCTTTTTTTTTCTTTTTAGGCTCTGTAACAGCTGATATTATTAGATTTTTTTTTCTTTGGATTAAAATTATGTTCATCTAACTTATGCAAGTCAGCTTTCATTAGCAAAGCAAGCAGGATCTGACCTATGGTATCACATTTCTGGAATCTGATGATTTTTTTTGTGTTCATCCATTCACCCTGCTCTGATCAGATTCTAATTATAGCCAAATTACAGCTATTGTCTCAAAGGCTGAGTAACATATTTGTGGTATTTGTTGGGGGGTTTGGGAGGGGACAGAACAGAAGATGACTGATTTAAAAATAGGAATTACACAAAGTAATAAGTGTTGTTTATAATAATTTTTAAGGGAAGATGGCAATGATGGGGAAGAGGTAGGGGAAGGCATCTTTACATCCAAGTAGGAAGGAGTTACACTTTGCTGAATTGAAGCTGTGTTTCTACAGCTTCCCTCAATATTATAATGCACTTTATCAGCTGCTATGAGGCACTGAAGAGCTTGGTAACTCCAGGGTAACAGGTATGAAATATGCTGCTTTGGGACCTTACAAATATATGAATAGTTAAAGTATCATTGGAGAAATAAATAGAGAACATATAGAGAAAGATTGGTAGTCATGAGCACATCTGCTATGAATTTAAAATTATGTCCCCTTTACATACACACTAAGAGAAGAAATAACTATATTAAGCAAAAGTATAAAGAGCTGAAATCCATGCTTGTGCATCTTTTAGAGCAGTAACAATGCTTCTCTGAAACCATAAAAATTATTTGCAAACTGAATATAGGCCAAAAGCATTTCAGGTACAAGTATCCTTAACTATTATCATTGACTGACATAACTGCTTTTGAAGGTATGCATGTCATCAACCATAAAATGAGAACTCAAACTAGAAAAACCAATAACCTCTTTTGGTCAGAAAGGCATTTTCCAGTGGTAATATATTTACAGAGCATTTTTACTTTGTCACTTTTAAAATCTATTGCTAAAGACTACCTCCAAGATTGCTTATTACTGCAAATGACCCCAAGATACATGCAAAGTCAAATGAAAGACTTCTCAAACATTCTTGCATATCAATAGAAGTTGGTTTACAACAACAAGGCTAAATGCAGTATATTTTATTGCATTACCCTGCTGGTCACATCAATAAGATGAAAATGTAAAAAGCTTTTTTTAGAATTTGGTTTTCAAAAGGCACTTTGGATATTTGGCAGCTTTTTGTCTCCACAACTGGTCTAAAAGTTTATTTTTTTCTCAGAGACTATCTTCACCAGCATCTACCAGGTAGACAATAACAGCAAAAACCACCAGGGCAGGCTGATGATGTACAGGCAGCTTCACAGAAAAAGTCCATAAAACACAGAAAACCTGTATACAGACAATGCCACAAAGACAGTGACATAGTCAGTAAAAAAGAGTGCATTGTGAATATTTGCTCTTGTATGTGCATGCACAGCTCAGTGGTCTACCCTTCACACACAATAATCCCTTTCAAAGCCTCTGGTGATAAAATGGAGGCTAAAATCTCTGAAATGTTCTTCTTGCATACAAACTGAGTTGTGCAGCTCCTCCTCAAGAAAACTGCACAAATGTCATCAGGTGTTAGTGTAATGAAATGACCATCAGATTTTATTAAATGACTAAATCTATTAAATGATTAAATTCTTGGTCACACCAATTCATATCAAGTGTAAACATACGGTGAAACATTTTAAAATCAATTACCTGATGATAAAGGAATAATCTTCTTACTTAAATGAAAGCAATTAATATATGTCAGGGCTATGCATTTAAGAGGTTTCCAGGATCAGAACCATCCATTTGATAGTACCCAAACTCACACTTTCAGAAGTTAAATTAAATATCATGAGCAGATGTTGTACTAAAGCACATGGAAAACTAAATAGTGTTTACTTTCGGCTACCCCCCTCCCCCCCCGCCCCCGGGACATTTCATTCCACAGGATGGCACAGCGTTGTAATTCACACAACACTGAAATGCAGCCACTGATTTTCCTCCTGTCGTTTGTTTCAGTATCTGTAAGCATGACACCAGGAGTGGAGCAGAAGGGCTGCTCTGCTCACACTGCTAAAAGGTGATACCGTGGCGTTCTTACAAGCCAGGGCGACAGGAATAGCATGTGAAAGAGAAAAGGAGATTCAGTAAGGCCAGATGATGTGCCCCGAGGCAATGTCTCAGCTGCTCAAGGTGATTATGGCTTCGGGGCCAGGCACAGCATCCCGGTGCTTGACCAGGGACATAATCTGCTTGTTCTGGGACCCCTGGACCACAAAAACTGAAACTTTGAGAGGCCACAACATGCACCAGGCCAGCTGACAAAGAATAAATACAGTCACTACTTCAGTTAAGAGCCTTTACAGAAATCGCGTACAGAACCTGCCATATTTTCATAGAATCATAGAATCATTTAGTTTGAAAAAGACCTGTAAGATCATCAAGTCCAACTGTTAACATTGCTAATTTTTATTTGATTCTTGCTAGCTAAGCCTGTCTTCTGTTTTTGGCAGAACTGTGGCCACTGGTCTTGCTCTTAGGAGCATCAGCCTAAGGACAGATGAATTGCAAGTGCCTCTTTTTTCACATTTTTCCTTCAGCCTTCTTTACTCCTTCCAGGCAACTTTTTTTAGACATATTTGCAGTTCGGTGGCATTGACAGAGAGGTGGGTGTGACCCCCCTCGGGTCCACACATCCTTTCTCCCTCAACCTGTGGTCCATTTGCCTCAACACCGGGTCTCACCACCCCCATGCACCACCATGGAGGCAGAACTAGGAGTCACCCTAGGAGGAGTGTCACCACTAAGTGGTCATGTTCTGAGCAGAATGTTGATAGTGAATGCCAAGCATGAGCTCAGGGGGTCTGGCCTTGGGCCCTAGCTGAAGAGCAGTCTGCATTCTGCTGGATACTTTGAACATGCTGGAGAGGTCTCACAGCATTGCGCTGTGGGTGTGCTGGATGATGTGCAGTGTTAAGTGATACTCGTGAGCAGTGCGACCGTGCCCGTGTAATGCACAGTGAAGCAGCATTACACATGGCTTGTGCCAGAAGTTCAGTCTTGATGAATATGCAATACGCAGTCATTCTGTGCAGGGCCTTAAGGCAGCCCTGATAAGTGGCAGCGACAACTGTGGGTGTTGGTGGAACATGCTGATACCCATTCTGCTGAGAAATAGTAGCATGTTTCTGGAGCCAACATAGCAGTTCATCCAGCACGAGTTCAATGTTCTCCAATACTGCAGGGCTTTGTGTGCATTAGATGCACCCCAGGTTGCAGAAGGATGGCTAACTGTGCCATCTCAGTACCCCTTTCCAGCTTTCACCCTAAGTCTGTGAGGGAGAGAGAAGTTGCTCTTCCCGGCACATGGGGCCGGGAGAAATTCCAGCCTGCTGCCAACCTAGGGCTCAGAAACCTAAGCTGTTAATGCAGACAGAGTCCTGCAGGTAGGTAGATAGCTGTGCATAGAACACAGGTAGAAATGGAGACATGAGTCTAGGGACTCTTTGTTTGACTGACTGGCCTTTGGCAGCAGACCTTTCCTAAAGTTCCACTAGTTGCATCCTTAATTCAGTCAGTCAAACTACTGTGTAGTGTCCTGGCAATTTTCTCCTTCCTACCCTTTCTTTTGTCCCCATCTCCTCCTACATCTGTATTTTTGCTTTTTTATATCAAGGGTTTCACTGTATCCTGCCACTCGATGTGTCTAATACCTATGTCTCTATGGCAAAGATAAAATAAGAGGTGGGAAAAAGAGCCACATTCTGAAATATTTCCAGGATTACTACATCCAGCTGTAAAATCTTTGGACCTGTGTGTCTTTGCTCTGATCCCATTCTGAGAGCCATTTCCAGAAGTGATGCACAAGACCCTTAGATGTAGGGACATTCTTGGACTACAGAGTGCCAGCCTTGGCTAATACATAATGAATGATAACAAAATTAATTTTCCCCCATAATTTCTTACATTGCTTGGCTGTTTGTTACCACATCCTGCATCCCAGGTTTCCCTGACAAATTGAGAAGCGTTCCCATCTATACAAGATGATACAGAACTGGATCCTTGGGAGCATCATATGCAGTATAAGTGTATCACACTGAAGTATTTATCTCATCATAACTTTTCACTCACACTGCCCTTACATTCCCAAACTGACTTCTGGAACTTCAGCTATGTTTTACCTACAACACATAGTCTATATACCACATATAACTGTCAGGAAAGACTTTGAGCTCTCTCCCATTTCTGCTGAACTTCATCATAAATTCCCCTTAACCTTTAATGCATAGGTTCAAGTTCTTTCTCAAATGATTGAAGATCGCTCTTAAAAAACAGACCTCTTCTAAGTATTAAAACCTGGAAAATAAATTTATAATACCCTCTTCTACTCTTTCTAAACCCAAACAATTGACCAAATTGCTTAATTTCAAAATCTTACAAAGTGGAAATAAACATCCTGCCTGAGACTCTCCACACCAAACTTCAGCCACAAATATGTTTTTTGCCATGACCATTTACAACTGGGAAATGTGCGGTTTATAATGGAAAGATTATACAGCTTTGGCTTGGGATGTCACAGGCCTGCTGGTAAGATAAGTAAGAATGGAGCCAGTTCTGAACCTTCATGCATGTTAGGCGCAACTGTTGTAATAAAGCAGCTCCCTGGCCCTTTGTACACAGTTTTACCAGGTCTGGGTTTTGTGGAATTCTCTTTTTAATAAAGTATATGGTCTAAGGCCCAGCTTGAAACAAAAATGCTCTTTGCTTGCTGAGTTGTATGAACTTTGGAAATATGGCAATAAAATGGACACATATGTTCTATTATTATTATTATTATGCTTAAGGGCTACAAAAATAAATCATTCGTGAAGCTCACATGGACAAAATGAGCACTGCCTTCTGCGAGACTCTGTACTTACATGTGTCTGTTTACTTAGATGCATCTGTTCTTGATATCTTGTGGAAAAATCAAATATTGTATCTTATGAAAAACCATTGCTGAAGCATTGTTCAGAAAATCAATCCTAAACCAGAAGTCCATTAAAAAAAACTTAATACCTGGGTCTCTCTGCTTCGAACTCTCTTTTATTGTTATTAATAGATCATTTATCTTCAATATGGTTGGAGATAAAAATTCCTTTTTAAAGTGATGAAATGAAGAGATTTGCAAGTGCTGAAACCCCCTGATCTCCCCCTCTCTCTCATCACCTGATACAGGCTTAAGGTTTCACAGTTTGTAAAAATCAATGGGAAGTTCTCTCCTTGCCAGCAGACTGGGCCAATTTAATAAGTACCTGAACAGAGAGGCAGCCTGTGGAAGGGGCAGTCACCTTTTGCCTGGCAGGAGGAGGAGCTGAGAGGGCCGGGACACTGGAGTGCATTGTGTCCCCGTGCGAAGGCCTGAATCAGCAGTGACGAGATTTCTTCTCTCCCGGTTTCCCCCATCAGCCTGACTGTAACCCGGAGGGGAACCTGCGAGGGGATGGCCAGCTTCTGCCACAGGATGCAGTTCCTGGGGATGGAGGGACTTCACATTTCTCGTAAAGGGCCCTCTCGTCTCTCACTAGGGCAAGCACATCGTAGGGAAACTCCAAGCAGCTGCTAGGCAATTTCCTTTCAACTCTGTCCCAACATCACTGTTTACAGTTTTACGAAGGCAGCTCTGACTGTCCCTTCTCCTCCTCGCCCTCCCACTTGTTCAAGTTTGTCGATACCTGATCCATGAACATTTGTTTCCTCCTTCCCTGGAGGAGTCTTGTGCTCCACTGACCTCAAGTTCAGCCCCGACGAGGCTGGCAGGAGGGCTCAGCTGGCTCTCGTTTCCCCACTTGCTGCAGTCCCTTCTGTTGGACTAGCAAAACCAGTGTAATTCAAGCTGGGCAACCCTTCCCTTGCCAGCTCCTCACATCGCCCAGGATTCTGCTGCCAGGGGAAACTGCACCCACCCTGGTCCCGACCCACGGAGGTGAACCCCCTATGCTCCATCCATGGAGGCCAGAGGTGTACAGGCAGGTAAAGACCCTCACCCCCACTTCGGCTGCCCTTAGCTCTCCTCCCTGGTCTACACCGCTCCACGCTGTTCTGCACTGCACACCTGAGGCTGCGCTGCACCTTCCGCAGGTGGGTCCCAACTTCACAACACTGCTGTGGATGCTCAAGGGGGAAGCACTGGGGGGGTGGGAGAGGAATGGTTGGATGGATGGACGGATGCATATTTAACTCCCCTCACAGCTTGATCTCCAGGTGATTTCCCTCCCACACTGTACCTGTAGTCCTCAGCATCGGACCTCTCTTTCCGCCCCCCTCCTCTCCCCACTTCTTCTCCCTCCTTCCAGCAGTGACAAAGTCTTTTACTTTAACCCGTCGGGGCTGTCCACTGCCATCCCGCGAAGATGGATTGAGGAAGGGTTGGGAGATCGAGGCTTTCTGTCTGTCAACAGCTGCGCGGCCCCTGCCTATTCCTCGCCGCCCCGCGCCCCGGAGCGGGGAGCCGCGGGGGTGCGCGGAGCTGTCGCCGGCCACCCGCGGCGAGGACGGGAGCCTTGCGGGGGAGAGAAAGGGTGCGCGGCCGGGCGGGCAGCGGCGTAGACCCCCGAGAAACCCGGAGCAGGGGAGGGGAGGGCTGGATCCCCCCGCGGATAAATCAGCGCGGATGTCCCTCCGGCTCTCACGGCGCCGTGCGGAGAGTGCACGCAGGCAGGGAGCTGGAGGCGAGAGGTGGGCAGGGTTCCCTGCCCGCGTCGCGACTCCGCGCTCGGCTCCGCAGTCCGGCGGGGAGAACCGCGCTAATTCCCGTCCCACGGAGCCGTTTCGGCGCTGGTCCCGCGGCACTCGGAGACAGCCGCCCCTCCGCTGGCTCCTTCTGCGCCACCGGCCACGCAAATGTTTATTAAATGCCGGCATTCGTTGCTTTCTAATTAGCGGCGCCCGAATCCGTCTGCTTTGTCTTTTTCGAGACGTTGCTGTTACGCGAGCAAGATGCATCAAACAAGGGGAAAAAAAAATAGCTTTATTTTAATTAAATTTTCCCCGCAAGAGGTAAAAAAAAAAAAAAAAAAAACCAAACCAAAACGCAATACACATTCTGGGAGATAATCTCTACTTTCTGCTCTCCTTTGCCCGCTCTGCCCTGGGTTATTCATTCCAGTTGCCGCACTATTATTTATTTCCGAGTATTTGTGTTTCCCGATAGTTACACAGTAAAGCTGTTTACGCAAACTGCAGCGAGGGAACCGTGGCAAAAATTTTGGGAAGGATGTGAAAATGAATGTGGTTTGATAGCGCCAGAAGTACGGCGGAGCTCAAATTTAAATCGCACTCCTAGTCGGAGCACTTTGGGTGTGCGTAAGGGAAAAAAAAAAGGAGGAAAAAAGAAGAAAAAGAGCACACGCTAGGAATAACGTACTTTTCTCGGTGCTGCCGAGGGGCGGGGGGTGGAGGCCCGCCCGGGT